>PPJE01000051.1:0-15818 GCA_003707475.1 Geotrichum albidum | reverse complement strand
AAATATTGAAATATTATTGTAATATAGAGTTGAATTGAATTATACTGATACTAATTGTTTGAATAAATTATGAATATTAAAAAATATCAAATTCTATTATTGAACATCAGAAAATATCAAATTCTTTTATTGAACATCAGAAAATATCAAATTCTATTATTGAAAATCAAAAAATATCAAATTCTATTATTGAACATCAGAAAATATCAAATTCTATTATTGAACATCAAAAAATATCAAATTTAAATAATCGTTTAAATCAATGATAAATAATTCATTTAACAACCGTCTAAATTAATGATAATCGATTCGACAATTGTCTAATTAAATTATAATCGATTTAACAATTGTCTAAATTAATGATAAATAATTGATTTCAAATTTTCTGAAACCTTGAATGAACATTCAGTCTTTTTAATCAAATCTTCAATTGTAATATCATCTGCTTTTTCAACTAACGTCAAACCTGTACCATTCTTTAAATCAACATCAAATACCGCTAAATCAGTTATGATTCTAGAAATGCATTTAGCCCCAGTAAGAGGAAGCGTATTCTTCTTTTTGATCTTAGACTTGCCATACTTATCAACATGCTCAGTACACGCAATAACATCTGTCTTTTCAGGGTTTGCTACAAGATCCATCGCACCACCCATTCCTTTAACTTTACCAGGAACTGTCCAGTTTGAAAGATCACCACTTTCAGAAACTTGCATTGCACCTAACAGTGTAAGATCCATTCTACCTGACCTAATCATACCAAAAGAAACTTCAGAGCCAAAAACAGATGCACCTTTAAGTAATGTAGATGTCATTTTTCCAGCATTGATAGTGTCAGGATCTTCTTCACCAGGTTTTGGTAAAGGACCTAATCCAAGAACTCCGTTTTCACTCTGTAGTTGTAATTCTACAGACTTATCCACAAAATCAGCAGCTAATAAAGGAATTCCAATACCTAAATTGACATACATTCCTTCTTGAAATTCCTGACTCGCGCGTTTAGCAATTCTCTCCTTGGTATTGAGCGTATGTGCTGGAGATTTCATCTGTGCAAGTTCTTCATCTGACTTTCTATAAATGACCTTTTCAAAAAGCTTGGGATTTGTAGATTTGATAACAGCATGGACATAAATACCTGGAAGAGTGATTTCATTAGGAGGAATTTCATCAACAATCTCGTCTGCTTCCACAATTGTGAAATTTGAACCTTTCGCCATGACTCCATTGAAATTTTGAGCTGTTGATCTGAATGTACAATTGCCTAACCGATCAGCCTTGTGAACTTTGATGATGGAAACGTTTCCAGCCAACGCCTCTTCCAGAAGATACTTCTTGTTGTTGAAAACGCGTGTCTCGCGTTTCTTTGAATAGATTTCCACTCCGCCTTTCGAGTCAAACTTAACTGGCATCTCACCAGTTTCAATAAATGTATTTGCTCCAGTTGGAGTATAAAATGCAGGTATACCATTTGCAGCTGCTTGCACTCTTTCAGCAATAGAACCTTGAGGAGTCAATTCAATCTTGAGTTGGCCCTGAGTGTACATGTTTTCAAACACTCTGTTTTCTCCAATGTAACTAACAATGGCCTTTTCAATTTGACCATTGTCAAGTAGTTTACCAAGTCCTTTGCCTTCAATACCAACATTGTTTGAGACGACTGTCAGACCTTTAATGGATTTCTTGCGCTTCACAATTTCGTCAATAATAGTATCAGGAATACCGCACAGACCAAAACCACCAGCCAAAACAATGTCACCAGTCTTTAAACCAGATTTGTCAACAGCATCCTTAGCACTGGACAAAATCTTGGATATCAAATACTGTGATCTTGACACACTAAATTTCCTAGTAAAAGTTCTAATCATCTCCAATTATCACAATAACAAAACCTGATTGAAAAACTGAAAATTGGCCTGGTATTTATGAAATTTCAACACTTCAACACTATTAGTTAATGACGGAGATTTGTCGGCGATCGTTAAGAAAGTAAACTGGGGTCAATAATTATTTCCCCGGTATTTCTCCTTTTAATTCACCCATTTCTTAGTTTGTCTGTCAACTGTCCTGTTTCAGTATAATCAACGTTTAATCATGCTGAGACTGCTCTACGCTCTTATAAAATAACCAGCTCTTTAAAAACACGTGACTCACAAATATTTCTGCAGCTTACATGATGTTACAAGATTTAAATCCACGGGCGATCAAGTAGGTGAATTTTGTAGTGATATAAAGAATTTTCTGTTTTAATATGGCTGTAGCGGAGTTTGTGACACACTGGCGATCGGTCGCTTCATATACTTTTTAAAATCAGAAAGTTTTAAAGCGTCAAAAACTGCAAATTGGGCCAAATCACTTTTGAAAATTGAATCATTATACCTGAACAATTATGGCTGAAATGTTTCTGATTTTTCACATTTTTTTAATGCTTTCATGCTGCCACTGATTCACAGCTAACATGAAACAAGCAGACATTGTGAAAAAAGTTGAATCAATTGACAAGAATAATTATCTAACTAAAAAAAAAATAAGCTACGTGAAAAGTATTCAGCAAAGTCGAATACTGATCAGTTTTGAAAGACACAGTGAACTAATCCACTTTTCTTGGATTGGCAACGTTAAATAAAAACTTGTACCAAAATGTTTTGCTTCGGCTCGAAACGTAATTTTTATTTCTTGTCATGACCATTTGAAAATATTCTATAGTGTGTTAAATTCGAGGTCTGTCGTTAACAGAGTTTCCAAATACGCCTTAGCTCACCCAGTCCTGTTTGTTGAGAGGATTAGTACTAAACATTGAAAATTGATTTTTAAGTTCAATTGCTACTAGATGGGGGCTTGTTTACTTATTGCTATTTACGGTTCTTCGTTGACATACTCGAGATATCACCAATTTTCTAAAATTTCTAGTTCAATGGCAAAAATAGACATGTAGTAATTCTTATTCAAACATGAGATTTTCATATACAAGATTTTGACTGTCTCAAATAAAAACCAGTATTACCCAGCCAGTTGAATTTGTTTTGTTTCGAGTATTACTACTGTTCAAGAGGGATATATACTTGACTAAAACTCTAATACTTAAAAATGTAAACCTAAAATATTTATAGAACTCATGAATTGAAATGACCTGTAGGTATAAAACCTGATGTGATTCCTTGTTAATTGCGTTCTCCTTATATCTTCCTGTCTGCTATTTAGAGTAATATTATCAGATAAAAATGAAGCTTTCTACTATCGTTTTTGTACTCGCCTCAGCTGTTGAATCACTCGCAGCAAACTCATTCACAGCACCTCTCGGAGATGAGAGCTTAACCGCTGGTGAAACTTTCATCGTTCGATGGAATAACTCTAACGGTGGCGACACAATTGATCTTTTCCTTAAAAAAGGTGATTCTGATAATTTGCAGACTGCACTTACTATTGCTACCGACTTGAACAATGCTGGCGCTGTTAGATGGTTCTTGCCTGAAAGCCTTGAATCTGGCAACGATTATGCTCTAGAAATTGTCAACAAAGATGATCCTAACGATATCAATTATTCACCTCAATTCTCAATTGAAGGTGGTTCAGGCTCTAGCTCCTCTTCTGGTGCTGCAGGATCTTCTTCAAGCAGTAATAGCAGTTCTTCCTCTGGCGCTGGTGCTGCTGGTGCTGCCGGTGCTGCTGGTGCTGCTGGTGCTGCTGGTGCTACTGGAGATGATAGTTCTTCTAGTGAAAACAGTACTCGTTCTTCTGATGGAGCTTCATCTGCTTCTGGAGGAGCTTCTGGTCACTCCTCTGCTTCTGGGGGAGCTTCTGGTCACTCCTCTGCTTCTGGAGGAGCTTCTGGTCACTCCTCTGCTTCTGGAAGTCACTCCTCTGCTTCCGGTGGATCTTCTGCCTCTGCCACTGAATCTGCCTCTGGATCTGGATCTGTTACCGCTTCTTCTGCCTCTGCTTCTGCCTCTTCTTCAGGTCTTGGTGCTGGTGCTGCCGGTGCTGCCGCTGGTGCTGTCGCTGGTGCTGCTGCTGGTGCTGCTGCTGGTTCCGCCGCTGGTAATAGTAACAGTACTATCGGAGGTACCGAAGGCAGTAGTAACAGTACTATCGGAGGTACCGAAGGCAGTAGTAACAGTACTCTTGGAGGTACTGAGGGCAGTAGTAACAGCACTCTTGGAGGTGCTGGAGGTAACAATACTCTTGGTGGTGGTGCTCTTGGCGATTCAAGCTCAGGCTCAGCTACACCTTCTGGTTCTGCTTCTGGTTCTGCCACTCGTTCAGCTTCTGGTTCAGCCTCTGGCACAGCTTCTGGTTCTGCTTCTGGTTCTGCTAGATCTTCTGGGTCTGGATCTGGGTCTGGATCTGGCTCTAGAGCTTCTGCTACTAGCGCAGGCGCTGCTGGCGCTTCTGGTGCTTCTGGTAGCGACAGTGCTGCCTCTGCAGGTAGTTCAAACACCGCTTCTTACATGGCATACAGCACAAGTTTTCTGGCCATTGCTATTGGCCTCAGTCTTGCTGCCCTGTAAACAATTCCTTTCTATCATGTTATCGTTAATTAATATTATACATCCATTACACTAATACATATTGAAATTTTTTTCCATCATCATCCCTTAATTCAGTTCTTGTCACTTATGCCTTGGAATGAAGAAGAATTTTTTTAAGGGTGAAAATTCGTTTATTTTACTTCAACTCTGTGAAAAATTAATCATGTAGAGTCAGACTGATTTAAACGATGTCTGAATATAGAAATTTTCCTTTATATATCGACCAAAAGTGGCAGACTGTTGTTTTGAACTCAGTTTAAAGTTGATTCAACTTGAACTTATTTTACATCTAGGAGGTCGATACGGGTGATTATAAAACTCTCAGATTGTCAATTGACCAGATTTCTAAGAAGGAGGTTTAGTTTATAGGTTCTACTTAAGATTATTGAAAGTGGTCACAGTATTTTCAATAGCCTTTACCGTGCATGTAACGTACATTTGTAGGACTACGTAAATTGGCTATTGACTGACGCAAGAAGGAATAGCAACATTAAAATTAGTACTCAGTGGCTCAATGGCTCAATGGCTCAATAGTCCGGAGAAGGCTGAAAAACTAGTGTTAGGCTTCTAGTATGTAACTAAACTGTGAATCTACTATTTACAGGACTGCAACTCGCAAGCCATTACAAATTTAAATTTATTGCATCCAAAGCCAAGTAAAGCGCTATTCATGGTGGACTCGTGCTATTCTTGAAAAGAGATTGAGTTGTGATTCTAAACTTGGCTTTTCAGTTGGCATCAGCCCCGATCGTAGGGAAAACTCACGAGAATTACGTTTTTTGGTATAAGATTTAAAAAAACGCTTCCTGGATATATGTGTATGAATACTTACTGGTGGAGCATTCCAGCCAGCTCATACCTGATTTTTGACGAACTCACCATCTACTAGAACTTCTTCAACCATTTTTTTTAAAAGTGATCCAGTGAAAGAAGTTAATTTAGGATGCATCGTCTTCTCGTGTAGAGTTGGTAGGATTGACATGAGAAATTTTTTAATCATGAAGTTTGAAATTAAAAAAGGTTTGAATAATGTTTAGAACACAAAAAACATCATTTGAATATATACATCAAAAAAATAAAACTGTACCTGAAAACTACAAATTTGTAATTTTGACCAACATTCAAAAAAAACTGAAACAATAGAAACGTGCTTCTTGTAATATATTCAATTATTTGCTCATGAGTTAAGTTTAATAAAAATTGGAATTTGTCACTAGAAGACGTAAATGTTCTAAATCGCTTTTGTATTTTTTCAATGTCTCAAGTTCTTCATTGAGTCGAGGCTCAGCAATACTGACCAATTTATTCAATGTTTGAGTGTCACTTAGATTTGCATTTCTCCCTCCAACAAATGGAAGCGTTCTCTCAGTTACTGAATTGACCATTGGAACCAAGTCCTTTCTTTGATCCATCAACCATGTTACATGCTCTTCCGTAGCACAAGCCACATTCCAAAGCTTATTCATTGCTACTGCTCTTCTTTTCAATTTATTTATTGTTGAAGTATTGGTAGCTATTACTGGCATTTTGTTATTTTCCCAGTCAAATTTAGGTAAAACAGACTTGTACAACTCCAGTTTGGCCACTCTTTCCACACTAGATTCAACTTCAACAGATCCTTCAGCAGTGTATTTATTATCAGTTATTTGTGAAATAGATTTGCCATTGGCTAGCAAGCCAATCATTTGCTTAATTTTTTTGTTCATTTGATGACATTTTTCTTGAGGATTTATTAATATAATTGTTTTGGAAGAACCAACAAATGTATCACTTCCATGAAAATCATGATCAGCATCTAATGGCACCGAATCTGAGCCTCTGAGTGAATTTGTGTTGGAATAACTACTAGAACAAGTGAATGGGGTATTTTGTAGAGTTTTATCATCGGATATTGATTCTGAATTACTAGTAGTAGATGAATGCTCAATATCACCAACTTCAAACTGGGCATAGATATCGTCACCAATCAAATCTAATTCATTACTATCACTGTCTTCCATTCCATATGTACGACGTCCCGGAAATGAACGGGAGCTTTCACTATACATCTTTTGTGCAACAAGTCGAGATTACCATTGGAAATTAATATCGAAAGATATCTCATGCAGTTATATAAATTTCTGTTTAAGCGCCAAGTATTGTGAATTGATTACTTGGGAACTATAAATCTTGCTTGTTGAAAGTGTCCGTAGTAGTGATGATTCAGTTTAAATATTTCTACTACAAAATTAAAAGTTGGCTTGAGCTGACAGACTAAAATCACAATTGTGAGTTTTTCTTCGAAATATAGAGCAGTTGGCTTTTACTGAATTAGTTCTTGCTTCACTAATTGATGCACATTAATATTGACTTTGTATATTTATAAAAGAATTTTAAAATATAAAAGTAATACTATAGCAGAAAATGTTTTCAAGTTGAGGAGCTAGAATGTTAATATTAGACATGACAAGATGCCAATAAAAGTGAATCCATGATGACATTATGGCCCTAATTATAGCTCATGAATAAAAAACAACTAATATTTTAAATTGAATTTGCTACCAGAGTATTGACCAGAGTACTGAACAACTATTTTTCAGCTCAAATGCCTTAAAAAGATTTAACCTGAAGCCAGTCATTCATAACAACACTTATCCAACCTGAATTGATATCATTTACTGATTGAGGTATCCCAATCCCATGAATCTTTAAAATTTCCAAATTTCCCGACCAACTAAAGCCATACAAAGTTTTACGCCTAATAGATAACACAAACTTGAAAAAGCTAATTTTGTGCTCCCAAATCAAATAAGCAGTTTTGCTCTCAAAAAGTAGTGATTGGTAATTCTTCAAATTTTATCCTAAATAGGTAAATTTATTTTAAAAGCCCCATCAATCATATTTCATTCCGGGCTTGATGTACTTTCGATATCTCTCAGATCAGCCAGCTAAATAAGTATATGAGCCTTATAGAATACAAGAAATCTGAATGGCATATAAATACAATGCTAAAACTTCGAAAGAATATTAAAATTCTTCCTTTTTAACATCACTAGAAACTGAAATAATGTCTACTAAAGATCAAATAATTACTTGCAAGGCCGCAATTGCCTGGGAAGCTGGAAAACCACTTTCTCTCGAAGATGTCCAAGTCTTGCCTCCAAGAGCCCACGAAGTCAGAATCAAACTTGCCTACACTGGTGTTTGCCACACTGATGCTTACACACTCTCTGGTAAAGACCCGGAAGGCGCTTTCCCCGTGATCTTGGGCCATGAAGGTGCTGGAATAGTAGAGTCGGTTGGTGAAGGTGTTACAAACGTCAAAGTTGGTGATCACGTTGTTGCCCTGTACACTCCCGAGTGTGGCGAATGTAAATTCTGCAAATCTGGTAAAACCAATCTATGTGGTAAAATCAGAGCTACTCAAGGTAAAGGTGTCATGCCCGATGGAACTACTAGATTCAAAGCTAAGAATGGTACTGTCGACATTTTGCACTTTATGGGATGCTCTACTTTTGCAGAGTACACCGTTGTCACAGACATTTCTGTGGTTGCTGTTAATGAAACTGCTCCAATGGACAGAACTTGTTTGCTGGGCTGCGGTATTACCACTGGTTATGGTGCTGCTACCATTACTGCCAATGTACAAGAAGGAGATCAAGTTGCAGTTTTTGGTGCTGGATGTGTAGGACTTTCAGTTGTTCAAGGTGCTGCTTCTCGTAATGCTAGCCGCATATTTGTCGTTGACATTGATCCCAAGAAAGAGGAATGGGCCAGAAAGTTTGGTGCTACTGATTTTGTCAATTCTAAAGAACTTACTCGTTCAGTGCAAGATGAACTAGTTGAGCTTTCTGATGGAGGTTTAGACTACACTTTTGATTGTACGGGTAACGTTCATGTCATGAGAGCTGCTCTTGAAGCATGTCATAAGGGCTGGGGTGAATCCATTGTTATTGGGGTAGCTGCTGCTGGTCAAGAAATTTCTACTAGACCTTTCCAATTAGTTACTGGTAGAGTCTGGAGAGGTTGTGCATTTGGTGGTGTCAAGGGTCGATCTCAATTACCTGGCATTGTCGAGGATTATTTAGCAGGCAAAATAAAAGTAGATGAATTCATTACTCACAGAAGGACTTTGAATGAGGTGAATGAAGCTTTTGAGGACATGCATAGTGGACAATGTATCAGAGCAGTCTTAACGTTAAAGCCTTGATCAAAAATATTTATACATGTACATGAATCAAATCCATTTTACGACAATTATGACAAAAGTTGATATTTAATGTCGAACAGTATTTCAAGTTGAAATATTATAAAGTAGAAAAGTTTATGTCAATTAACAAGTTGTATTCCAAATTGCGTTTCAAGTTGGAATATTATAAAATAGACAAGTGTATGTTAAATACCAATTTAAAATATTATAAAATAGAAAAGTTGATGTTTAATATCAAGTTGGAATATTATAGAAAAGTTAAATATAAAGTTGAAAAATTCTTAAATAGAAACGACTGATAAATCAATTTAAAATATTTTAAAATAAACAAGTTGATGTCTAATACCAAGTTGTACTTTAAGTTGGAAAATTATTAAATAGAAAATTGATGAATACCAATTTGAAACATTATTAAAAAGAAGATTGATTAAATAGAAAAGATTGATAAGTATCAAGTTGTATTTTAAATTGATATATTATAAAATAGAAAAGATAAATACAAAGTGTATACAAAATACAAGTACCAAAGCACAAATCATGATACTAAATACTACCATAATATTAATAATATTGAGATATTCTTATTGACATATATCCTACAATATACATGTCTTTATCACTACCTGCCAATCGTACAAATTATCTCTTATGCAACAAATCCTATATAGAAGAAAAACGTCTATAAAAATCAAAAATTTCCAGTTCATCTCCACAACAGCTTTTCAATTTACTTGAGACGTCGTCAATAGTGGGTTAGGCCGAATTATGCACCTATTCCCAAATTTGAGATTTGCTTCAGTAACTTTCTGTGCGACAAGAACAAGACCGTTGCTAAAGATGACCCAACAAGAAGAGATAAGAGTTCAAGTTCATGAAAAACTTGTTGAAACTGGTGAATACGAGCGGTAGGAACTCTGTTCAAAGTTTGTTGTAACTATTTTGCTAACTTGAACTGGTGAAAGACTAAAAGCTCAGCTAAGAGAAAAACTCAAGGAATCTGGCTGGTTTGACAATGTTAACGATATTGCTCTAGGTAAGAACTATACAATTCCTCTACTTAAGCTAACCCGCTGCTAAAGACAAACTCAGTAAATCTGAAAATCCCAAGCTAGATTCCATAGCTAAATCAATTGAAGTTCAAGCACTGGGTAAGCTATCTAGCACTAAACATATCTCTTCAAACTACTGACCCCCATAGGCATGGTCCCTGACGACGTGAAAATTGAAATGCTAAAAAATATACGCTCATTCCTCGACGCTTGGATCGACTCCAAATAGACCTCCAGCACACCTTGAAGCCTGCATAGTAACTCCATAATTAATTGCATCACGTGATATTATTGACGGAACAAATCCAAACTTGAAGGAGCGCCTCTTGTAGACTTGACCAACACACGACGGTTTGACGTAGAATTGAAAAGATGAAATCGGCGCTGAGCAATTCAAGGGCTGAACTTGCTAATAAGCTGAAGTTACTTGTACCAAAGCTGGCGGTTTACGAGGCTGCTGAGCTACTGGAATCGTTCAACTGGAATTTGGAAAAGGCAGCAACATCGCTGCTTTCCAAACGACTAAAGTTCAACTCGGCATCTCAGCCGATTCTTGATGTATTTGAGTACTGCAAAGATCCAGAGGAGCCAGAAAACTTGGGAATTCAAGGGACCATCAAGTTTATGCAATCGCTAGGGCTAGACTTGGAAGATCCAACGACTCTTTCTTTGGCGTACAAACTATATTCTCCTAGTCTTGGATCTTTTCCAAAGTCACTGTTTTTGATTGGATGGTTGGAACTTAGGTTTGTGTTTTGGAACGTTCTTTACCATTAGTACTAATTTGATTCTAGAGCTATTTCAATAGAGGAAATGCGAGCCAAAGTCCAAGAGCTCAGTCATAAACTGCAAACAAATGAACCTTTTTTCAAGTCAGTTTATCAATTCACGTTTACTTATAACTTACCAGAAGGTAGTAGAGTTCTTCCTGGTGATGTTGCAGTTGAGTTATGGAATCTACTTTTGTCTAGCAAGTTCAGCCTTTTACCACTGTGGAATGTGTTTGTGTCTCAAGTGTACAAGAAGAGTATCAATCAAGATACATGGAATATGATTTATGAGTTCAGTAAGTATCATGGAAATGACCCTGAGTTGAAAGAGTATGATAATGAAGCAGCTTGGCCTAGTGTCATTGATGAATTTGTAGAATATTATAATGAATCAAAGTAATTCATGTTGAACCTTAAAACATGAAATAGATTTTCTGAATTTGCTACACTTGCATTCTGTCTACACACAACGTTAAAATTATGGACAGCAAAGTTATAAGTTACTGTCGATTAGGAGACTTGGATTTCCAGTTTAGAGTCAAAATGTATGTATTGTTAAGAATGATTGATTTGAATTTTACTGACTCTTCCCAGTGGCGCTTTGGAAGGTTTGAAGCCTCTACTTGAGGCTTCGGACATTATTGAGAACCCAGAAAAGGCTTTAGCACAGTCCAATATAAATTCTTATTCAGACTTAATGGTAACAGTTCAACTCTTTTCAGACAGCAAAGCCTTGACTGCCCCTGTTTCGACTTCATATCATCCATTTTATCGGATCCGAAGATGGAATGAATGGCTTTATTTACCAATTCGATTTTGTGAGCTGCCGAGAAATTCGCAGTTAGCAATCACCGTGTGGGATTCTGCTGGGCCAAACAAGTATATTTCTTATGGAGGTTCTACTGTGAAGCTTTTTGATGATTCTGATAGCTGTTTGAAAAGAGGGCGACAAAAGCTTAGAGTCTGGATGGATAAGGAAGCAGATGGTAACAAACAAAGTACTACAAATTCAGCTGTTAAAAACACTGTCGAGATGGATAGACTTGAAAGCTTGATAAAAAAGCATGCAACGAAAGAAATTTCTCACAACAGTTGGCTGGATAACATGGCATTCCGAAAGATTGAACAAATAAACAGAAAACAGTCTACTAATACTTACGATCACTTTCTGTATATCGATTTTATCCAATTCGATTATCCAATAGTATTTTCTGATATTGAATATCTTCCTCCTCCAATGTATCCAATTCAGCAGTTTGGGTATCTTGATGATGTGGATGAGAAAATAATGTTGACAAGCCAATATCAAATATCTAGAAGCAATGCATACAAAAACTTGTACAACAACAAGGGCTACACAAATCCTATAAATGCTGGAAACGAGGTTTACAATGACTATTTACCGACTGTAGAGACAGGTCCGGTTGTACAAGTAATTGATCCTGATCAATTCAGAGAGAATCCTATTGATCGAAAATATAGACGATTGATTAGAGGATCTGAACGTGGTTTATTTGATAAGGATTTAAAACCAAATGCTAAAGTGAGAGATGAGCTTAACCAATTAATAAATTCATCTCCAGTACATGAATTACAAGATGACGATAAAAACTTGTTATGGAAATTTAGATACTATTTGACTCGGCACAAACAAGCACTTACCAAGTTTCTCAAATCAATATCTTGGGAGGATCCGGTAGAAGCTAAACAAGCAGTTGAAATGCTGCCGAAATGGGCAGAAATTGATATTGATGATGCACTAGAATTACTAGGGCCTATATTTCAGCATTCTTCAGTAAGGGCTCATGCCGTTGATAGACTTAGAAAAGCTAGTGATCATGAGCTGGAGCTATATTTGTTACAATTAGTACAAGCTCTTAGGTTTGAGAAAACCTCTAATAGTGCAAAGAAATCATCATTAGCAAAATTCTTAATTGGAAGAGCTTCTCGCAATGCTGTATTGGGAAACTGTTTTTTTTGGTATGTGAATGTTGAAGCTCTGGAAAAAGGCGCTCCAGGTATCTTTAACACTGTTTTAGAACAATTCAAGAATTCTCTGAAGCAAAAAGATCCCGAAGTGAACAGTGTAGTAACTACTGCATTGAGTGGTGGTAATACAAAGATGGAAAATGTGAAATCAAAATTCCAGGTGATGGAGCAACAAACTTTTTTGGTCAACCAACTACTGAAGATTGCAAATGAAGTTAAAACAATGAAAGAACCCCGACCAAAGAAGGTTGAACGTCTCCAACAGTTTCTGGGAGATTCTCGTAATGGGTTACTCAAGTTTGACCCAATTCCTCTTCCACTAGATCCGGCTATAATTGTTAATGGCTGTGTTCCCGATGACTGTGCGGTGTTTAAAAGTAGTCTTTCACCGTTGAAAATAACTTTCAGAGTCGTTACAGAGGGTGGTAGTCTAGAAGAGGACGCATTAGAAAGCTATGAAGAACCTGACGCGTCAGCCAACACTTACTCAATTATTTTTAAAGCTGGAGATGATCTGAGACAAGATCAATTGGTGATTCAGATCATTAACTTGATGGACCAACTGCTGCGAAACGAGAATTTAGATTTGAAGTTGATGCCGTACCGTATTCTTGCAACAGGGCCGCGAGATGGTGCGTTGCAGTTTGTACCTAATGAAACACTAGCATACGTGTTAAGCGAGTACAATGGAGGAATTTTATCCTATCTTCAGGCACACAACCCAGATCCAAGTACTCCGTTAGGCGTGACTCCTAAGGCGATGGACACATATATCAGGTCTTGCGCAGGCTATTGTGTGATTACATATTTACTAGGAGTGGGAGACAGGCATTTGGATAATTTGCTGATCTGTCCCGATGGACATTTCTTTCACGCTGATTTTGGATATATATTAGGACATGATCCAAAGCCATTTCCTCCAATGATGAAGCTACCTATTCAGATAATTGAGGGAATGGGAGGCGCTGGTTCAGAGAACTATGATAAATTCCGGTCATTGTGTTTCACTACTTTTACTACATTACGAAAGTCTTCAAATTTGATTTTAAATTTGTTTGCCCTTATGTCTCATTCCACTATTCCAGACATTATGTCAATGTCAGGTACAGGAACAGCAAAGGTTGAGGAGAAGTTTTGTTTGGAGATGAGCGACGAGGAGGCGATCGTGTATTTCCAGAATCTTATTAACGATAGTGTGAATGCCTTTTTGCCTATGGTCATTGATAGACTACATAATTTAGCTCAATACTGGCGAGCTTAGACGATATAATGGAAATGCAAAAAGCTTAATAGGAGTGAGATTAGCGTAACGCAACTACCAGAAGATGAAGGCTCAATAGAATTCAGAAAAATAATATATAAGACCAGAACTGAAAAGAATGAAATAATATTGAAGAACTGCAAGGTCCAAGGGGTAAAACCGTAATAGACGGCGAAGGAATAGAGTTTTGAAATGTATTAAACTTGTGTCAGGGACATTTGGATGTTGAGAAATTTCACAGATGAAGGCAGAGTAAGGCACAGTAATTGAGGTAGTACATCCAGGGTCTCATTAAGCTTGAATGTACTGAATCACGAGGTTTTAAGTTAAGCAACCGCCTGGGTTTGAGTTTCCCCTGGTTCAGGCTTTGTTTGAGAGTTTGTTTGCTTGAGATGAAGTTTTGAAGATGAGAAGGGGTGTGAGAAAGAACAAAATCAAGAATTGAAAAGTACGTGGAAGGAAATAAAGTAATTCGGTTTAATTGAATAAAGTAGATGGTAAACTGGGTAAAGTGCAAATAATGAAGAATATAATGAAGAATATGATTGATATAGAATAATGGATATTAAATATAGTGGATATATAATATATAATATTTATATAATGAAAATAGAAAATAGAAAATGTAGTATAATGGATATTAAACAAGTAATAAAAATATTGAATATAGAATATAGAATATGTAATATAATAATGAATATATAATGAAAGAATATATAATATTAAAATATTGAATATAATCAAATAATGATATAGAATATAAACGTGAATAGAGAATATAGAATTTAATGAAAAATATTAAAAAAATGAATATTGAATATGAATAAGATGAAAAAAGTTTATAAAAACACAAAAAAAATATTAATAAAAAAAATGAAAATAAATAGCTGAAAACAAAAAAAATAATTAAGAATCAAGACATTTCAAGGCAGCATCTCACAAGTTCACCACGTCGTCGACTCTTAAAGTTGAAAATGCTACGGGAACGTGCATAAAAAGGTGCAACCTTGTTTCTCTTCGCCAAAGAACCTCTAACAGAACAGGAATTTTAGTCACAGCTTGCCAACTTACAGAGTAGGCAGCCGGTAAATAGCAACTTAGAACAAAATCATAAATATTTACATTTTTAATAGGGATTTTTCAAAAGTTGTTCCTGCTTTCAAACATTTTGGGTTGTTTGTCTCAGATGAATAGTTCATAGTTCTCACTTGGCCGCTAATCAGCACCAAAACTAAACCTATTTTTTCTTAAGATTTCGCCCGCTTTGAGTGTCTTGCAGAAGATCTGAGACTGAAGGTTTAGCGGGCGCGCGGGTTTTTTATGTATTTATTTTTTTTTGGATTTTTTTCAGCCAGTGCAAAAACTTGAACTGCCAGACGAAATCATTGCTGATTTGCACCAAAATTATCCATACAAAAAAACGCCAACAACAGCGAATGGAAAACTGAATCAAACCACTGGGCAGCAGCTTTAGCCTGGCGTCTTGTTCGCTTTCTACATTTATTTCAAACTTTTTTCCTTTTTTTATATTCACTCGAAGATATACCAATATTATATTATTTTCTTCTCTTTAATCTTCTTTAAAAGAAAGTAAAGAAACGGAAAAAATTTTATTATTTTATCGTTAGATAATTTTTTTTTCAACAAGAGCCTGAATCTATCCGAGTACTAAAGTCTTAATAAAAGAGACTGATCCAGACTTAAAGATACCGCCATATAGATACCTTATAGACCGATTGCCTCGTCAGCCACAATGATCGGGTCAAACGAAGATTCAATCATATCATACCCCTACAGTAGCTCGACTACCCGCCAGCAACCTCAACCAACTCAATCACAGCCATCCCAATCATCGCAGCATCAGCAGCAGCATCACCAACAGCAGCAGCAACATCAGCAACATCAGCAGCAACATCAACAGCAGAATCAGCATCACCAGTACCAACAATACTCTCCTCAGTCACTACTTGTTTCTTCTTACAGACATCCAACAAACCCTCCGATATCTAGCTTGTACCAGCCTTCACTCCAGAA
>PPJE01000006.1:0-308460 GCA_003707475.1 Geotrichum albidum | reverse complement strand
AAAAATAAATAAAAATAAATAAAAATAAATAAAAATAAATAAAAATAAATAAAAATAAATAAAAATAAATAAAAATAAATAAAAATAAATAAAAATAAATAAAAATAAATAAAAATAAATAAAAATAAATAAAAATAAATAAAAATAAATAAAAATAAATAAAAATAAATAAAAATAAATAAAAATAAATAAAAATAAAATAAAATAAAATAAACACTGAATTGTAGCCAATTCAAATTACAATTATCAAGTAAAATTTTAAATAAATTGAAAAAATAAATGGTATACAAAAACTTGACCTTAAACATATATATATCTCAAAGATCCTGAATCATACCCATTCAGAAATATGCTAGTGTTGATTCATCAACATGCTAATATGACTAATGCCATTTACACCTGGGGCAGAATTCCATAACATGAACGGTTCTAACCTCCAAATTATGACCAGTACAGACAGGACCAAAGTAACGATTGTTACAAAGATGAATTTTTTCGTTTCTGTGACCGCAGGTCGAGACGTATCCAATTATCACACACATTTCAGCCAGAAGCTTAATTCAAAATGAGATGAAGCACAAAAATGCAGATTGAACAATTTTTCACTTCTAGGGGAATTCCCAACGCTTATATATAGAAGCACCGACTCTCTTACTGGTGATCTGTGGTGGGCCGAAAGACTATTAGCAAAAAAAGGGGGGTGAAACTTTTCAAGTCCGAAATATGCGTAGAAATAACTACGAAATATTTCAAACGAGACCAGGTAGAGTAGTTCAACAGCACCTGCCTCAACTTTACAGTTGTTTAACAGGTTTTGAAAGTGACCTTGGGCGTCAATTGGTCGTAGCAGATCAGTAAAGAAGCTGAATCGAAATTTTAGAGTTAGTTCACGAGGTTTTGAACGCTACATTCGCATGTTTACAGTTGGATATAGTAAAATTATAGTGGCACTGTTCCACTACTGCTAAACAGTGTGTGTTGCAAATTGTAAACTACACAATCCATAATGTTCAAAGTTCCCTGTCATTTATCAAGGATCCTAACGAATGCTTGTGGGTGTCAACAAACAAAAAGTTAATTTTTGTCTATTATTAAGAAATTCAGTTCTTTGCTATAATAGTTGAGGGGTTGATACTCAAGTTTTGTTTAGATTTCGTTTTAAATGTTGACATGAAATGTTGAAATAAATGTTGGTACAAATTTGAAAATGAATCTTGATACAGTATTACAATTATTTCTTGATGGAAAAATGAATAGATATGATATAAGGATATAGGGATATAGAGATGTAGGGATAATATCGAAATAAAATAAAAAATGAAATAAAAATGAATTTAAGACGAAATAAAGATGAAATAAAGACGAAAATAGAGTTGGAAGAAAAATTAACCAACTTGATATCAAAACTATTCATTAAGCTACAAATCTCAATTTGCTATTTTAAATATAAAAAATTTGATTATTAACATTTAGTCTTGATATCTTGAATCTTTACTAAAATGTTGATATTCCATTCTTTTAACATCTCTTATTCAGTCTCATTCCACAAACTGATCTTAAAAATTTACCCTACTTTTCTAACCAAGATTTTTTTGAATTTTCCAAAATTTCAAATTTTATATGAATCTGGAAATAATTTAAAAACTCTCTCATTCAATCAAATGTTGTAAGTTTTACAGAACTTTATTTACTTGAATTGTACTCCAAAAATATATATATATTACCACGTATTTCACAGCACATGATTGAATCATAATTTAAGAAATATCAATCATTAAAAGATTATTTGTAAAAACTTTTACGATTTTAGATTTATTCAGTATTAATTGATGATTCAAGGTACATGATTGAATTAAATATTATATTCAGGTACATGATTGAAAAAAATATTATATTCAGGTACAGAATTGAAAAAAATATTATATTCAGGTACAGAATTGAACAAAATGCTATATTCAGGTACATGATTGAATAAATTAAAATACCCTGTTCTTTATTCAAGTAAAATACCATTTTGTATATTCAAGTAAAATACCATTTTGTATATTCAAGTAAAATACCATTTTGTATATTCAAGTAAAATACCATGTTATATATCCAAGTAATTTAGACAACATTTAAAACTATCGAAAAACCTTATCTTTATGTCATTTTGAAATGAAAATATACGTGCACTTTGAACTAGTCACAACTTGAGTCCAGAAAATCTTGAATCATGATAGATGGATCCAAATTATTCAAATATCATCCATCCCTAAATAGCAATCTTATTAATATATAAATCCTCGATAAATGAAAAAATTCTCATCACTCAAAATTACTATTCAATTTGTTGTCAGATACCAACTTTGAAAAAAAAAGAATCATTTCACTACAAAGTCGTTCATTACAAAGATTTTCTAGAAAATATCATAACTTGACTCTAGTTTATTGTTTAATACAAACTAGTGAATTATAGAGGGTAAAAATCAATGTAACCTCTGATGCAGATGACTATCTTGTGTCGTAATAACTATGAAAAAAACTGTGTCTCAATCACTCATTATATTTCAACTTGAATACATTTCGAAATAATCAACAAAAGTTTGCACATGAAACAACGTCCTTTACAATCATGTCTATCAATCAATACATTTTAAGTATTTAAATACTAATCGTTTAATAAAACAAGCTAACATCAAAGTCTTGAAACAAACCTTTTACCATAAACAACCATGTTCCCTATTATAAACAATATATTCATGGTTAAGGCATAACTATTCAAATAGATAGATAGATAGATTCATTTTAACTACTCAAATACTTATCGTTTTATATAACAAATTTTACTATATAGGACGACGAAGTCGTACTATTAACATACACCTTCTATAATTATAAGAATTTCCCATTTGTTTCTTAATACAACAGCTTTCGCTGGGTGGTTCAAATTACTTTAATTTAAGGTGGGGTAGTGCTTTGGAGTCCCGCCTTGTGCTACCTATTGTAGCAAGAGGTACCGCGTTAAAAACCATTGTGGATAAATATAATTGTGGTTAAGGGTAAGGGTAAACTATTCAACTAAATGATTAACACAAAGAAAAAATGTTTAACAACAGGCGTTAGTGGTTTAGCGGTAAAATTCGTGTTTGCCATACACGAGCCCCCGGTTCGACTCCGGGCTAACGCAATGAAAATATCATTTTTGTTATAACTTTTTACTGTTCTTTTTTTAACAATATCACATGATTAAAATTGTTAAAGGCCTGAATTGTTATCAGTATAAAGCTTGGATGAAAATAAGACTGACTACGTTTCATTCATATCCATCCAGTATTTACTTGCAGCCCAAATCACTGAATTTCACGTCAGAAAATCTGTTCTCGAAATAATATTCAGAGTCAAGTATTTTGACAGTCTAAATTGCTCAGACGCATCATCAACGAGTGTTCTCTACTCTTTCCAAATCACCTGAGTCAGATCATTGAATATATCTCAAGCTAAGCTATTGAATTTGTGAATATATCTTCTTTTCGACCTCAAATCTCATTTGAATTACTCAACTTTCTATTATGAGTCGGGTGTTGAGATGGACTTCACGATTCAAAACTCCGCTGGTAATTGCAGGTGTAGGGTCAGCTATCTATGCTTATGACCAAAAGTACAATGCTGAAGCTTGGACTCGTACTTTTCGTAGTATCGGAGTTCTCACAACCATTGCAATTGATTATAAGCTAAATTTTGTGTCCCCAACTTCTGATGATATCAAAAATTTCAAAAAATTGGTGTGGGAAAGTCAAGACCAATTGCACGACCGAAATGCTACGAGATTTTTCAATTTGCTAGAAAAGAATAAAGGGTTATACATTAAAGCTGGTCAGGCAATGGCACTACAAGCTCATAGTTTTCCTGAATCGTATCGAAAAAGATTTGAATCGTTGTATGATAATGCTCCAAGAGATACCGAGGAGGAGGTAAAAGAAACTTTGAATAAAGAATATCAAAAAGACCCCAAAGAAATATTCCTTGACTTTGATTACGATGCTTGCGTAGCTAGTGCTAGTGTTGCCCAAGTGTACAAGGCCCGACTCAAAACTGGCGAGTCTGTTGCTGTTAAAGTACAGCATATTGGGATTAAGAAACAAATGAAAGCAGATTTATGGGTTTACAAGTCATACATGAGAATTTATGGCTGGTTGTTTGAAATGCCATTGGCTACTATTTCAAAATATATTGCTGATAGAATGGAAGAAGAAACAGATTTTAGACTTGAACTTAATAATGCTGAATCTACAAGGAATTGTGTTGAAAATGATACTGACTTGAAAGGAAAAGTATATATTCCAAAGAATTACCCAGAATTTTCTACTGAACGAGTTATGGTTACTGAATGGATTGATGGTACACCTTTACAGCGTAAAGATGAAATCATGATACAAGGATTCAATACTGACAAAATGTTGGATACGCTGATTAGATTTTTCAGCAAGCAATTTTTTGAGTATGGAAATGTCCATTGTGATCCCCATCCTGGAAATATTCTACTGAGAAAACACAATAATCAAGATCAAATAGTTGTGATTGACCATGGATTATATGCCCACGAAACTCCTCAATTCAAAGAGCAAAATTCATTGTTTTGGAAGTCTCTCTTTATAATGGATCATGAATCAGTTTCTCAAGTTGTTCGTTCTTGGGGAATTGGCCAAGTTGATCTTTTTGCTACAATGACACAGCTACAACGATATCGATCTAAACCCGTAGACCCAAGCAGAAAAAGCTTGTCTGATGCCGAATTTCAACAAAAAATGATCACTGCGTTTCGCACCATGATTTCAGATGTTTCACGCATGCCACTAGTACTCATTTTATTAAGCAGGTGCAATACTTTGCTCCAAGGCTGTAATAAAATGTATAACTCACCTGTGAATCGTGTTAAGATCATGGCTGTTCAGGCTTCGCACTCTCATGCACATTTGAAGCACCAAAGAGAATTTTATTGGGTTAAAAGACACTGGAAAAGCTTTTGGGAAAACTTGAGATTTACAACTGCAGTATGGGCTCTGGACATACTTTTTTTTGCAGTCAAATTTAGACAGTGGTTTGCTGACAACAGTAAAAAAGAAGAATATGGAATGGAAGCAGTAATAGAAAGACAGTTTTTCAATTAGCAAAAATTAGTTGAAAATGTTTGTGATTTTTTACAAATTTGACTGATCAATGAATATATATATGAAATATGTGTATTGTCTGGGCTTGATATCTATGCCATGAATTACTGTTACTATCACCGTTATGACTACAAATAAAGTCAACCCCATGTTTTTTACAATTAATCCATATTTCAACTTTGAAACTTCAAAATTACAAAAGTTAACTTTTTGTCATCAGTAGTGAAAGAAAGACACTACAAATTGATGAAAAAATTTAGTTCAGTCTTGTTTATTGATATGAGTTACAAGTTTTTTGAATAATAGATCACAAAACTTATTCAATACTATTCTGTTTCTATAGTGTATTTTAAAAGAGGTGTTCTTTTCGATAAATTTGTGCAAAAACTTTACTGATTACAAGTGAAATAGAGCTTAGATTTTGAATATTTTAACGCTATCAAAATCATTGGAGCCCAGTCGACTGCTTGCTCGTTAAGCAGTGATAAAACATTACTTTATTGTTTAAAAAATCTATATTCTATTCTCCAAGTTGAGAAACGTGACAGATTGCAGAGTTTGTTCAACAACTAAACTCACTGACCCGTATAATTTAAAATTTTTTGCAAAAACTATTGATCATTAGCATTCAAACAAGAGAACAATATTTGATACATGTGGCCACATTAAATTTGTCTTGGGAATGTAGACAGTAGAAAAAAAAGATTCGGTGATTCAATTTTGAAGGATGTAAGGGGATTAATCACTTTTGAGAACTAACTATGAACTAAGCTAGTTATGAATCTACCATCAATTGAAAAATTAAAAATAGTCTTGAGTCTAAATTAAAACTACGAACTAGTTTGAATCTAAAAATCCATGCTTTTTAATGGTAGGTCTTGCAACTATTTACTAGTTTATTACCTCTAGAAAAACAGTACTAATAAGTTATTCAACAGTTTATGATTTACACAAATCAAATTTGTGAACTTTGAGTTTATGAAATGCGTAGTTTAGAACATGAGAAAAATGGTAGACTGATTTCCGACAAGTGTTTTAAACTAGAGTTGAATGATTTTAATCAAATCTTGATGATGCTCAAATAAATGATTCATTTAAATAACTCGTATCAA
The DNA here is from genome assembly GCA_003707475.1 of Geotrichum albidum. NCBI lineage: Eukaryota > Fungi > Ascomycota > Dipodascomycetes > Dipodascales > Dipodascaceae > Geotrichum > Geotrichum albidum. The sequence goes on along the minus strand of PPJE01000006.1, from coordinate 302,198 downwards.
GTTTAGATGCTTAAATTCACAATTTACTCGAAATTTTTAAGTGATATATGGCTAATATCAGTTTATTGTCTAAAAAAAATGTGCATGATAGTAACTACTTTTTCTCTCACAGCGGTCCACTCAACACACAAAAAATTTCAACAATATATATGTTTGTTGTCTAATTCAAATCAAAGAACTTACATTGATATTAAACCAGATCAATTTGCGTTAGCAGACGGTTCACTTGACTCAAGTATCAGTTTACACAGTGAATAATTTGCGTTGAAGAAAATCAACAACACAAAATATCAAAGTTTTAAATATATCTCATAAATTTCAACTCATGATGATGTGAAAATGGCTTTCAAATGTACTGAAAACTGACTGAGAAACAATAAAAATCAATCAATCAATAACTATATAAATTCAAATACTTTTGATTTAATTTAAATTTGTCAACACACAATTAAAGATACATTTCTATAGTTATAAAGAATATCCCACAATTTCTTTATAGATAGATAGATGAAATAGATGTATATATAATTTCCTTATAACAGCGTTAACGTGATAAAAATTGAAAAAGATACACAGATAGATTTATTTTAACTATTCAAATACTTATCGATTTATATAACAATTTTCACTATATAGGACGACGAAGTCGTACTATTAATCTCTTAAATCAATCAATCAATCAATAATTTTAACTATTCAAATACTTATCGTTTTATATAACAAATTTCACTATATAGGTCGACGAAGTCGTACTATTAAAGTACAACCTCTATAATTATAAGAATTTCCCATTTGTTTCTTAATACAACAGCTTTCGCTGGGTGGTTCAAATTACTTTAATTTAAGGTTGGGTAGTGCTTTGGAGTCCCGCCTTGTGCTACCTATTGTAGCAAGAGGTACCGCGTTAAAAACCATTATGGAAAACCCACGGTTTTTCCCTTGAAAAGATAGATAGATAGATTCATTTTAACTATTCAAATACTTATCGTTTTATATAATTTCCCTTGAAAATTTTATACTGTAAATTTCCCTAAATTAGATTGAATAGTACCATAATTCAAATATCAACATTAAGCGTTAGTGGTTTAGCGGTAAAATTCGTGTTTGCCATACACGAGCCCCCGGTTCGACTCCGGGCTAACGCATACAACTCATTATTTTTTTCTTTTTTTTTATTATTTTTGTTACAACTTGTAATTTTTTAAAATTAATCAACGATACAGCAGTGTTTTTACTTGGGGTTTGAAATTCTAACGAAAAAAATCATTATTTGAATATGTATTCTATACCTTATCAAAACGCTTCCAATAACCAGGACTCCCATTAAAAATGCAATCATTTTTCTGTAGATAATTTAGATAATCTCCCCATAATTCGTCACCTTTCAGAGTATTAAAATGTCCAATAATCACTAATCCATATTTTGCTCTGGTGATAGCAACATTAAATCGCTGTTTATCACTTAAAAATCCAATCACTCCGCGATAGTTAGAACGCACACAACTAAAAATAATGTAATCTTTCTCTCTTCCTTGAAACGTGTTCACAGAGTTGACCTCAATTTCTTGATGTCCCAAATTATCAAGTTTTTCACGAAGTGCTTTAATCTGACCGGTATATGCTGTCACAATACCAACTTGAGAGGAAGAAATGGATTTTTTTCGGAAATACTGAATTAATTTGACACAAGAATCAATTTCTTGAACATTTTTAAAAGAATAAAATATTTTTTCTTCATCACCATCAACATTCCAAAAGATTATTGGCTTGCTAGAATTTGGCCAAAAATGGCGTAAATTATCATCCTTCATTTTTTGTGCAGAAACACCATTTTCAATTTTATTATCATAAAACATTTCACTTGAAAATTTAGACAGGAATGGGTGCATACGATACTGGCGCTGCAGGAGAATGGTAGAAAGACCCATGTTAACTAACCTCTGAAGCATAGATATCCTTAAAATTGGACTGGAGTTGAAAGAAGTTACAATCGGGCCCAATTGCTTATGATCACCAATTAATATTATTTTTTTACAAGAATTCAAAATTGGCAAAAGGCACTCTGGCTCCAACGATTGAGAACTTTCATCTATTAAAACACTAGTAAAGACTTGACTCCTCACTTGCTTTGAAAAAGATTTAGCACACGTCACACAAACAACGTCTGCTGCATTTAGCACTAATTGTTCATATTGTTCTGCCTGGTTTTCAATAAGCTTATTCTCAGAAGGAGATAACACATGTTGTGAGTAAATTTTTTTTCGATAATTATTAGCTAATTCAATTGGCAGTTGCTTCAACTGTAGAACTTTAGTTTCTAATGAAAATTCATTAGAGATTTCTTGAGCCTTTTTAGAAGACACTTTAACAATATTTAAATTGAGCTTTTTCAATTTCTCTAAAATAATATTAACAGCATTGTTGGAAGAAGCGCAAACAAGAATTCTAGTTTCAGTGAGCTGGTGCATATATTGAACAATTTTTGTCAAAACAGTAGTTTTTCCAGTACCTGGTGGTCCTTGAATGATAGTGAAACTGGATCGTAACGCTTCTTTAACAGCATTTGTTTGGAAACTATCAAGACTTCCCATTCCAAGAAGAAATTGATCGTCTTTTAAATGGGAAAATTTCAAATTTTCACGAGTTCCGTCTATAATGGCTTGTTTAATAGGCATGGAACAACAAATCTTATCATCAAGAAATAAAGTTAGTCCAGATCTCATACAAGCAAATAATGGTCCTGGGAGTGGTTTAACGGAAACATTTAGAGAGAATGTTTGTGGCATTTGGGGAAATAATTGAAATATTTTTATTTTAATTGATTTTGAATCTGACGAATTCTGATCTTTTTCAATCCAACCCTTAGCAATAATTTTTTTCTGAATTTTGTTATCAGTTAATTCTTTAATGAAAATTGGTGCAAAGGGTTGATATGATTTTTCATTGATTGCTTTTGGCAAGAAAAGTTGTATTGTTGTGTACTCTTTGTATTGTATAAAAATTTGTGTTCCACATATTTTTTCTTTCTTCAAATTTTTTTTAACTGCTTTCAATTCTTGGTCAATATAGTATTCAAAAAATTGTTTGTATTGTTGCAAATTCTCAAATTTTGTGATAGCTTCTTTTTTAAACCATTTGTTTTCTTCACGTCTGTCAATATAAGTTTTACTTATAGATGTTTCAAATGAACTGGCCATAATTTCAAACTGATTATGAATGATAAGGACATCATTTCGGTTATTGAAAAGCTTTTATAAACTTGAAAAAATCAACGGAAAAATCAATATTTTGCTGTTTGAAATAAAAATCTTGCGATTTGATTCTTTAAACGACCAAAATTCAGAGGACCAAAAATGAAAACAAATAAACATTACATTATATAAAATGCTACCAGATAATTTTTCATGATGTTACTGAATTTTCAACTGATTAAAAACTTCTGTGTTCAATACTATTAGTTTTAAAATAACTCAGAAAAATGATTATATTCGACCATTCTTATAACTTGATTCAAATTATGCCAGACTGTCTTTGAAACCTGTAACAACATAAAAGTTATCATAACTCCTTCACTAAAGAGTTATAATTTGAATTGCCGCTCAACCTAAAGACTAACTTGTGACTAAAAACGCCTATTCGGTTCTTATCTTTGCGTCACAACTCAGCTATAGTTCACCTAGTAACTTTGAGCTTGATACTTACCTACTTGGGTATCAAGTCCGATTATTATTGCAGAGAATAATGGCATGTAAATATAAATGCACCCCGCAAAAATCACAGATCTTGAAACTTCTTTTGGGTTGTTGTCACCCCTAATACACAATGGGTGCATAGTTAATTGTACAAGCTACATGATCTATTTTCGCTAGTGGAATTGATAAAGTCATATGCGCCACGATCTTTGTGTGTGAGCAGTACCACAACTTAAGTATCCAGTATTAATCTACTTTCACAATTTCCTCCTTGGAAGGTTGACCCCTTTGCTCAGAATACAGCTGCACTGTGTTTGTTGTCTGATTAAAAAATACTTGAGCTTCGAATAGTATTGGCCAAGATCGTTCAAAGTAGAGGGACAAGCTAACCGTTGTGGCTAAGAGATATTGGATTCTAAGGCTACGTGTCTTTATCAAAATCATCTTTGAATCAACTATTGGTTCATTGACTAAAAAATTCTCATATAGATAAGAAAAAACCTCAAAAAATTAAGGCGTAATAGGCAGAAAATATTGAACAAAAATTTTCCGTCACTTAAATCAACATGTTTCTTGTAGCGATGATTTGACAAGACCCGACCGGGTCGTTCAACTGAGCCCGACAATTTAAAACGGGTAGAGTGTTCTGGTGATTTGCCGCGTGCAGATCCCGATTGAGTCACAACATTCTTAACAAAATTTCGCATGAAAACGATTGGAGCCATCTACTAAATATTTCATTACATTGTCTTAAATGGAAGAATTGGAGCATTCTAGATACTGGAGCGGTAGTATCTCAGGGACAACGTCGAAGTGGTCACCGACTTTTTTAGTTTTACAAATGTTTTTATCTAAATGACGCGTAAGGACTAAATAGCATGCGTTTCCTCACAACTTAAATGGAAACCGTTGACAGACCGTCGGACGCCCTACGAGTCTTTGTAACACGTTCACTGTGTTGGAGTAGTCTCGCCTATGAAGGATAAACTTTTTGAAGAGCTCAAGCTCGAAATGGGTGCAACGTTCGTTTGCACCAAAACGTGAAATTTGTGCCATAGGGCAAACATGTAGGGTTTATTAAATAATTAACCAATACCATTGCGAGAGCCTTTGATTTGAGTTGACAAACACAAGAGCTATATTTCGGATCGGTTGCAGGCTAAAGTTACCATTTTTGACTTTGTGAAGCAGGCACAGATTCAAACAGGGTCTAACATGTGACACATGCGTCTAACTGTATTGGGCAAGTTACTTTTGTAATTTGAATCTGGATGCTGTATTTTTTTCAACGTGCGAGAACTTGATCAGTCGTGAGTAGAGGACAAAAATGGGTGGTCAATCACTAATTTATGGATAAACAACCGGTTTTTCTGTAACAAGTGAGACAATTGTAGGTTAACTATATAGGAATTGAAGAGTTTACAAACAGAAATTGGTAAAGATGCGATATAAGTTTATTGAGGTGAATAATCTAGTTGTAGAAACTTCATAACTTATATTTCTATCTTATGGCGTTTCTGCAGTACAAACTGTAAAGAATTCAGATACAAGGTTAAAACTGTTCACAGTGCAAATATTTGTTATCAAAGCCAATTGACCGTTAACAGAATGGTCTGGCTAGTGTGCAAAAACAATATTAAAAAATAGGTCAAAATAAAGTTGGTAATAATACAACCACAAATCGACTTTGTTCCCGCTCTTATTCCAGTGGGTGGGCCTGTGCTGCAGGAATACATCATGAATTGGAATTCTGTGCTCCAGAGGTTAGCGCTGATGTGATTGATATCGCTGATATCGCTATTTTTTGTTTTGGACTCTTTTGGACTGAGGGGAAATAAGCCCCCACTAATCTCTGTTTAAAATCCCACTAAAATTTTCATTGTTTTATTGAACCACCTAGCTACCAAGTCTCCAAATCACCAAGCTACCACACATACCACTACTACTGTTACCACAGATTCAACTAACTCCCGTGCTGGATCAGTTCAACCTTCTTTTTTCTTTAAAGAAAGTTTGATTCTTCCTTGCTCTGCCTGCATTTGTGGCTTAGGCCAGTAAAAAATAAAAAACAAACTTCAAGATAAGAGAGGTCACGTGTATTTTGATATTGGAGCAATGAATTGTTCCCTTCTATAGAGCAATTGTTTTCATCTATAGAGCAATTATTTTCATCTATAGAGCAATAGCAGGAGAATTGTGGTCTTCTATAAAGCAGTAAAATTGCTTAGCATATTGTTATCAGTACTACTGCATTTTACTTGAAAACTACAGATAAACGTCTTGAGATTACCAACTCAAACAGTTGGGGCAGATTGGACTGGTGCCTACCCGAACCTTCTACAAGATGGCAGGAGCTGAGAAAAACCTGCATTAGCGTGATACAAACCAGTGGAACTAAATGATTTTCTACGCTGTAAAATACCTGTTCAACTATGGACTCTACTTGCCTTTAGGTTTTTCCGGGCCTGGCAGAACCGGAGAATAAAAAGTGTCGAATAATAAAGTCAACAACATTAAAGTTGTTCTGTAATGCGTTTCTTTTGCTCTCAAAAACAAAAAAAGAAAAGAAAAATTTAATCTCAACGAGACGACCACAACAATTTCATTTTGATCGAGAGAGAAATGGAAGGAATGTTGTGGGGGTTTGCAAATTTGTGAACGTTTCTTTTTTGTCCAAGACTTTCTTTTTGAGTAGTTGTAGTTTCTTTTTTGTAATTTTAAAGTTTCTTTTTCGTTTTGATTAGAACACTTTACAGTCGAGCTGTTGCGCTTTTTTCCTCAGCTTCCTTCAGGGTTATTTAAAAAGTCTCGAATTTCTCCTTCAAGACGATTTTTCTAGTCATTTATTCTTCACTTGCATATACAATTTTCCACTCGCATCTCAACCATAAATTTTTTATTTTTCATCATAATCATCAAACTTGTATACTCATCTAACTAAATATTTATTCATTATGCAACAAACCACGACTCTGGTGACGGAGTTGTCGACGATTCCGCGGTCACTAACTCTCGCTGTTTCTAACACTCCACTTAAATCAGCGCTTAAGAGAAACAAAAGTTTACCTGCTAAAATGGTTCATTTCAACTCAAACTTGGAAGAAGTCAAGCACTTTTTATACTTTGAAAAGCCAGAGGAAATTAGAAAACCAGAGTTTCAGCTGGATGATTCGAGTTCTGAAGAAGACTATTCAGATCATTCTGAAGATGATAGTTGTTCAATGATCAAGTGTCGTCCGACGGAATGGTCATCAAATATGCCCAAAACCTTTCACAACAACAACAAGCAAAAGCCCGTATATCTGGAAAACTTGTCGTTTTTCAATAATAAAATCATTGGAAACATTATTGTAGAGAATATTTCATTTTCTAAAACAGTTTTGATAGCTTATACTGGCGATAACTGGAAGTCAAAGACCGAAATGCTTGCCGACTATAAACATTCACCTAATTCTCAAAGTGATGGATTTTCGTTTTTCATTGATACCAGGCAATATACTCAGTTGGAATTCTGCATTAAATATACATGTCAAGATTCTGATTACTATGATAACAATGAAAACCAAAACTACAAGGTCAATTTTAGAAGATATGATGAGCCTCCAGCAGCAACAACAAGGAAGAAGTCTTCAAGGTCAAAATCATTTAGTTTTTCGCCTCCTCAACAATCATTCAATAATAATTATACTTATCAACCGCCCAAACCCATCAAGCTATCAACAACTGTGCAGAAAAACAGTGATTTGCACGATTTCGAGTTTAATACAAAGAGTTATCAAGATTTAATTAACTCGTATTGTTTCTTTACAACACCTTCCATTTCTTCATGTTGAATTCTGTATCTCAACCAACTTGATTTTTTATATATATACATTTTTTTTAAATTCTAGTTGTATGCATTTTTTCGTTTTTATTATTATTTCGAATAATCAAAAGTTTGTGTTTTTTTTAATTTGGAGTTTTAGTAATTTTGTGAAGGAGTTTTCAAGTTAGCCGATTTCAGCCAGAAATTATTTTGAGAAATGGTTAGATTCTGGCTTTTAAGGAAACTCCAATGGTCTTGGGCAAACATGCTAAGCTTATCAGGGCAAACAAAGAATCAGATGGATCCCCCAGATTTCTTAAACGTACAAAGACAAGAAAATCAAAATAGAATTTTTTGTTTCGAATATCAGATCCAAGTACTCAACACCAACTTCTAACCGCCCGACTAGAAGAATAATTTAAAACTGTGTTTTTTTGAAAATTTATTTTCTAGAATATTTTTGTGTAAATAGTTTCGTATGAATAGTTTTGTATGAATAGTTTTGTGCAAGTAGTTTTGTATGAATAGTTTTGTGCAAATAGTTTCGTATGAATAGTTTTGTGCAAGTAGTTTTGTATGAATAGTTTTGTGCAAATAGTTTCGTATGAATAGTTTTGAATGAATAGTTTTGAATGAATAGTTTTGTATGAACAGTTCTGAATGAATAGTCCTGTGCGCATAGTCCTGTGCGAATAGTCCTGTGCGAATAGTCCTGTGCAAATAGTCCTGTGCGTACAGTCCTGTGAAAATAGTCTTGTACAAATAGTCCTGTACGAATCATTGGTCCTGTTCAACTAGATGAACATTTTGTTCAACTAAATCATCCTATTCAAATTTCTTACTCAAATACTCAAATATTCAAATACTCAAATACTCAAATCCTCAAATACATGACACAAATACACAAATTCAAAAAAACATCTCTTAAATACATTTCTCAAATACCCATTTAAACATTGTTCAATCATGAAAATAGTCACTACAATTAAAGTTGACTTCTCGTGGCAAAATAATGGGCAACCCAAAAAAAACCAAATCTACGGTAATAGCACAACCAAATTTTGATCTAGCCTTATTTTGACAAAATTTCTATCCAAAACTACTAAAACTAGTATGAAAAAAACTAATTAATATATTGCTTAGGAAACCATTCTGGCCACTCCCCGGACCCAGAATAATATCTGTCCACCAATGCTTTCCCACTCATGTATATTCTTGGTACACCATGTCCACCATATCCTGCAATCACCATGATCTTACCTTCCTTTCCTTCTCCTACCTGCCCAACCATCGGGTGCCCATCTTCCGTAAACCCCATAACGCCCGTCCATTCACAAACCTTTGTTACTTTTTTCTGCGCAGTTACTCGCGAGTGAACAAACTCATCCAATGTCGCAGAAACACTCTCATCAGTGATTGTGTCGTCTGAACAGTTGACCTGAGAATCAGGCCCATATCGTCGTGCTCCACCGTAAACTAAGTGATCAGGTAAAACTACACAATACTCCTGAGCCCAGTTCAGATTAGACCGCGTGTCTGACAATGCTTGGTGGTGCTCATACGCAGATACCTGGCCTCGAACTGGATACACCCGGCTCCGCAAACCATCAAAACCGTTTTTAAATAAATGACCAGTGTACGCATTGGTCGCAACAATTATGTCCGTTGTATCAATGCTCCCCTTATCTGTCTCTATCCGATAAGACTTTGTCTCGGTTTTGGTAAACTTCTCAACCGGCGTATTGGTATATAGATGCAGCCCTTTGCAAAGTGCTTCGCATATCATCCAAGTAGATAGCTCATAAGTGTTGATTGGATAGCCTGGATGTGCAATGGCTCCTGCTAGTGGACCTGGTACTCCTGCTCTAGCAAGCGCTTCTGCTCCGCTATATACCTTGAGCCCATCCTTGTTCTTCAAAGCTGACACCTTGCGCTTTGCCTCCTCAAACTCAGCCTTGGTCCTGTATAACAGCCAGCCTTGAGATTCACGTCCTGGCTTTGCCTTGCTGATCCCGTTCTTATCAATCAAATCGCTGACTTCGTGGTAGTTCAAACGCTCGAAATCGCTCAACTCACTCAGCAAGTTGGGAGCCATGTGTCCTCCGTTGCGAGCCGTCGCTCCAGAGCAGATTGTGCGAGCTTCCAGCATTATAACACGCTTGTTTTTACTTGAATCAAGCTTCAAAAGATGATGCGCAACAGACGCGCCACTGAAACCAGAGCCGATAATGACAATGTCGGCTTCGGTCGGCAGCTTTGAAGATGTTTGATAGTTGGTAAGATGAGAAGGTTCCTTAGGAACCCAAATAGAGGGAGGTTGGGGCGTAGTTAACTTTGTAGGCAAAGACATTATAGCAATATATATTGAACAATGTATGATGGAGGATTAATCAAAGTGTCTGGGGTATCTTTGTAGGGCTTCCACTGCGTAATTTTAAAGATTTGTCGCCCCAACCCTAAACTCCCAAACTAGAGAAATTTTTTGGTTTGAACTTTTCATCCCAAAAAGATTTCATTGATCGCTACTACATTCACAAAGGATATCGCAATGGGATCTGAGAAACGAAAGATTGAACAAATTGATTCAGAAGATGCAACTTTTGAATCATTTGGCTTGGACGCCAGACTTGCTCAAGCTATAACGCAGCTCAAATTCGTCAAGCCAACTCTAGTACAAAGCAAAGCCATTCCTCTGGCGCTGGAACAGAAGAAAGACATCATTGCCCGAGCACGAACCGGTTCTGGTAAGACCGTTGCTTATGCTATTCCGGTGATTGAGAGTATCCTCCAAGATAACGAAGCTTTGGGCAATAAATCGATTGTTCTAGTTCCCTCTAGAGAATTGGCAGATCAAGTCACAAAGTTGTTTAAAAAGTTGACCTTGTTTTGTGCTAAAACAGTCGGAGTTGTGAACGTTGCACAAAATTCTTCAGATGCAGTTGTTGCGTCTTTGTTAGCTGCAAAACCTGCTATTGTTGTAGGTACACCAGCGTCGGTGCTAACAGTTGTTAAAAGTGGAGCAGTTGATGCAAAAGCAATCAAATACTTGGTTATTGACGAAGCAGACTTGATATTATCTTACGGATATGAAGATGATTTAAAAGCTCTTTCAGAACAACTTCTTGTCAAGAAAACGACACAAACTTGGTTAATGAGTGCTACTCTTAGTGATGAAATCAATGAAATTAAGGCTACTTTTTGTAGATCAAACCTTGCAGTACTGAAACTAGACGATGAAGAAGCACAAGAAGATAATAAGAATAAATTAACTCAGCACTACGTCAAAACCGGAGAGTTGGACAAATTTTTATTGGCATACGTGATTTTCAAATTGAATTTGATTCAGGGCAAGACCTTAATTTTTGTTAACGATATCGACAGATCATACAGATTAAAGTTATTTTTTGAACAATTTGGGATTAAATCGTGCGTCCTAAACGCAGAATTGCCAGTTGCCTCTCGACTTCATATTGTTGACGAATTCAATAAAAACATTTACAAACTATTGATTGCGACTGATGACAACACTCATTACGTCAAAGAAGGAGAAGGAGATGATGAAGACAATGAATCGAAACAAGCAGAGGAGCCATCTTCTAAAAAATCAAAGAAATCTAAATCGAAAAAAGACAATGAATATACTGTGAGTCGGGGTGTAGATTTTCAAAATATTGCATGCGTTCTGAACTTTGATCTTCCCACCTCTTCCATAGTTTACACTCATAGAATCGGCCGCACTGCGCGGGGTCATAAATCTGGAATGGCACTTTCGTTTGTTGTTCCTCGTGAAGAGTTTCAAAAACACAAACCTTCAAGTTGTCCTACGGCTAAAAGAGATGAAAAGGTTTTGGCTCGTGTAATGAAGTCACAGGAAAAACGCAGGGTCAAGAATTTAGTAGCTAGAGGCTTGGATCCTTCTAGTAATGAAGGTGAAAATGACGCTTCAGTTAAAATTCAACCCTACGTGTTTGATATGAAACAAGTAGAGGCATTCAGATACCGTATGGAAGATGCGTTCAGAGCCATCACCAGAGTGGCCGTCAGAGAGGCCCGTATTAAAGAAATTAAGCAAGAACTTCTTGCTTCTGAAAAGCTCAAACGTCATTTTGAAGAGAATCCAGATGATTTGATCAATCTTCGTCATGACAAAGAGCTTCATCCATCTAGAGTTCAAAGTCACTTGAAGCGAGTTCCTGATTATTTGATTCCCTCACAGGTCTCGAAAAAAGGTGATTTAGGATTTATCGGACTGCATAAGAAAACAGAAAACAGAGTACGCAAAGCTAGAATGGGTAAGGCTGGTGGAAGTAAACCCAAGGGGCGTAAGAAAGATCCATTGAAAAATTTCAGAAAATAAGTTAATTCCAATTTTGTAATAGATGCCATTAATTTCAGTTTTATTTTAAATACTTGACTCGAATCGAGCTATTTCCAGCATTCCAGTGATTAATATCTCCCCTTACTTGGAATCTACGAAAAATTGAGTTCTTTTTAAAAGTGGAACAAATGTGTTTTCACTTCTTTTTCATTGTTCAACATATGTTACCAGTTTTTCAACTTTTTCAAGGATTCATAGAAGGAACTTTTTCTAATTTTAACTCATCCTCATGGAGATCTACGAGAGTCATTGTTGAAATGAGAGAATTCTCGGAAAATCTTTCTTAGTTAATTCTCTAGTTTTAAAAACTCAATTATTTGCATGGAATTATTATCAAAGTCAGTAAAGAGATGAAGCAGAAGCATTTATACTTTGAGAGATTATCAAAATATGTAATGCACTTCAGACTTTTGAATTTTTCAGTTAATGGATTTCATCCGCCAGAAACCATCAGCATACATTTTGGAAAAGCTCTATTTTGACATTTAACTCAGTGACGATTAAGGCTCGATCTTTTTTTTTCCATAGCCATTATACTTGCTGAAAGGTTAGATGCTTCATGCTTGTTTCTTATTCTGAAAAATCAAGTAATCCAACAGTCTTTAAATATATGAAACTTGTTTAAGACACAGTTTGTAAAATACCCGAACACATCACAATCCGTCATTGGCTATCCAGAATCTGTAACATTAGGACTCTAGTGGCCCGAGAAATTGCTGGGCATTTGAAAATATATGGGACATTCGAGTTCTCCAATGCTGTTGATGACTAGTTTCAAATAAAGTATAATTAATAATCTTTTTAAATATTACTAATTGAAAGCTTATATAAAGGATTTTTTACGAGCTTTTACACGACTGATTTTATAGATGATGCTATAACTATAACTCTAAAAATCTAGCTTTATTCCGGTTATTTTGATCTCACCATCAGGTACGTTTACTATCTTTAAATGATTTAAGCTCTTGAAAGTCAAAATTGACCAAGATCAACACTTTCAATCATTCCAGATAATGAAAATCAGCGAATCACTGTTCCCGGTTACATGAAAGAAAATATATGTACCAATGTGACAACACTAGATCTGCAATCACCTTCTATACAGAATATGAATTTGTGATTCTGTATCAAGTGAAAAAGTTGTGATTTTAGAATTCGAATTCACTGATAAGACATTAGTGACTTTGTTTGATTTATGGTTTGGAAAGAACATTTTCCTTCATTAGAGTGTCTTGTAATGCCCTAATGAATTCTGGATAGGAAAATAACCCAAAATCAAAAATAATACTTGTTGATAGATCGTATTGACTATTTTTTGAATCGAGATGATATCAGTTCATGGCAAAAAATTGGAGCAAGCGAATCTTAAGCATCGGGCGAGTATTTTGCTCAATTAATATAATGCTAATTACAAGTTCTGTAGCCATTTGAGTTCGATGTCAATGCAAACTAACATGGTCTATGCTATCAACAAAACACTAATCAACAAAATGAAGCGAAGTTGTTTTCTTACAGTACTCACATTAAGGCGTTCGTTTGAATTTTACGGATCAATGAGCTCCTTCCCAACAATCACGACCTTTGTTTTAGTGTGTCGGGTTTCAAATTATTTTCACAACACGGATGACGAGATTAGAGTATCGTTAAACCGATTGAAAATGGAAAAGGTTTAAATTTACCACAATTACATAGGTAGATCATAGATAAGTACAGTTGGTAAGAGTAAAAATTGCCAATATAATTCCGTTGGTATCTATATGAACCAGTTTTAACAAAAACCACACTACTCGGTACAGCGCCATGCTTTTTTTCTAGAAAATAATGAACACAAGGTGACCCGGCCGGGTATCAATCGGAACGCAAAGCATTTGCTCTTCATTTTTATAATGTACATTTTTCGCTTACTTGCTTTGTCTGAGACACATTGTTAATACGTACTTATTCCTCTACATTTGGTACTTGAACTTATTTCTGCCCCCACTGTTATTCAGGCTCTTGCTCAAGCTTCAAATTGTCTTGAACTATAATTTGTAGAGAGCTTTGGGCAGTGTAAAAACTGATAAGAAATTGTTCATTTTGCACTGATGATCGATAATTATTTCAAGATGGAAAATGTAGCTTTTGGTTATTTCAAAACTTTGAGTTTAATTTACACTTTAAAGATTTGTGATTCTACTGAGCAACGGGAAACATATTTGAACAAAGAAACAAAAGTTTAAAAAAAGATTTAAGAATTTTCTCAACTCTAAGCAATCGAAGTTTTTGATGTGGGTTTTACATATTGGTTTTTAACGCGGTACCTTTTGCTACATAAGGTTGGACGAGGCGGGACATCATGACACTACATCGACTTGAATTAAAGTGAACTGAATCATTCAGTGAAAGCTGTTGCAGATAAACGGGAAATTATCATAATTACAGAATGTGTTATAGTGCACAATTCACGTTTTACATGGTGATAACGATTGTCATATACAATGCAGGGAATAATTGATTGGATATTTGAGCAATCAAAGTTAATATATTCACGTGTATTTAGAAACTCTAAATCTAATAACAAAAATGACAGGCTGAAATTGGGTGATTACAAACTATTTAGTGCTTTAGTTATAGTGAAATGGAATGATCTTCAGGGCATCCCTAGCAGTTTTTTTAACTCTTTTCTTGATCATTTGGATAGAAGAAAAAACGGGTAGCCCTTTCTGAATATCAACCCATCAAGTTAGTGACGCTAGAGCATTCTTTTTTTCGTATCATGTGCACCTAAAATGTTTGCAGAAATGGTGCTGTCGTCAAATGCAGGTCGATACTCGGATGATTATGTCGAACTTCAGCATTTGAAGCAGCGTATTTCAACGACTTTCTTTAGCCTAGAGTAGTCTAATCACCCCATTTTATAAGCCCTTCAACCCACATTTATATAATTAAAATGGAATACATTTTCGAGTTAACTTTTAAAACGGCTTCTTTGTCCGAAGCAAAAAACAGTTAGTCAACATAGCCTGTATCATTGATTTTTGATTACTTGACTTTTCGGTAATTGAAAGCCCTGCATAGCGGTAAAATTTTTACAAAGGAGCTCTGTATTCAGATTCAGGAAATAATTCAGTTAAAGGTTTCTCATCACAGCTGCACTCAACATTCAAAGGCTAATGTAGATCACTTGATGACTTGATTGAGAAACGGCAAGTGTCAACTATAGAACGTTTCTGCAACTATCATCCTGATTGTGCATCTCTCTATTCGTTGTCAGCAATGCATATTGCGTATATATGTTGAGATTTAGTAATACCTGGGGGAGGTAGATGCGTTAAAATAGTGATTCTTAAAAAAAATCTGGGGAGCCTGGTTTAATTTGAACAATTGATTTGTGAATCGTTTTAGATAATTTTAAACATGTGCTTTAATTTATTTCAACGCACCATTTTATAAATTAAATTATCAAAAGTACTCAAACTTAGTTGTGAGGTTCGAAAAAATGAAATCTCATAGAAATATACCATTACTAGTTGATTTGAAATGATACTGAGTTTTTCTATAAATAATTTCATACCAGGTATTTGTGAGTATTGCTAATATAAGCAAGCTTGAATTAGTGACAGTTTTTATTGTGAACTTGATATAAAACAGTTTTTTTCATTTTAAAACAACAGTGTTGAGTAATCACCTAATTAGTTTTTTCCACTTTAATTCATGAGATAATCCAAATGTTTTGATGAAAAACGACCCTATCATGGAGTCTCTCTATCTAACATTTTACTGAATCAAATCTGGAAATCCAAATTGACGATTAATCTTTGACTCACGTAGTTTTTAAAGTCTTTGAAAAATTATTTTTTTAAACAATTCAATCAAATATCGAAAAATATATATTAAAACCGTTTTACTTCTCGAATCTCGAATTTCAGATTTGTGACTTTCCTATTCAGGAAAATTAGGTGAAATTTCAAGTTTTAAGCTTGTCCAAATTTCGTGAATTGTTGTGTCCTAATTAGGACAACACAATTAAATATTTACAAAATAGCCCTTTTAATTCACCTACTATAGCTTAAAGAACTACCAAAATCCCACATTTTTGAAAATGTTGAAACCGTTTTGAGTACAAAAAATTTAAATGCAGATTTGTGCGTCTCTCTCTAGCAAATGAAAAAAAGCTATTCAAATCGACGAAAGTAGTTTAGACCTCATCGCTATCCTAAAAATCAAGATCCCTATATATATCAGAGACCTCAGCACTTGAAATTGAATAATCTCATTATCAAACAATAAACCACAAAGAATACCCATAGAAAACCCATCAATCATCTCTATCACCTTTCTAATCTCAGTGATTCATCTATACAATGAGCATCAATTCAGCCTGCTTACAAGTCCCTAAAAGCTTTTCCAACCTCCCGTTTCAACTGCCCTCTATTGAAGACTCAAATATTCAATATCAACTACCTTCCCCAGGTAACACATCTGATCTTCCTATGCTTGATACAGACTCCGACGTTCTGGATCCATCACTGCCATCTTCTCCATTATTGAATAACTCAACCTTCGACTCATGCTCTTCTATATCCTCTTTTTCATCACCTTCGATTTTACAATCAAATCCAGGTCGCATTACCAAAAGCCGTAAACCACCACAATCGTCTTTGAAAGTTCAATGGACACCCCATGAAGATGAACTTGTAATTCGTTTACGTGAACAGCAAAATATGAAATGGTACGAAATTACAGATGAACTCAATGGTAATCACACACCTCAAGCAGTTCAAATGAGATATCTTAGACATTTGCGCAAAAGAAAGGAACGTGTAGTGTCTGCAGAGGAACAAAGTAAAATTCTGGACATCATATTGAACAATGACATGTATAGCATAAAGCGTACAAAAAACAGAATTACTTTTGTTCTCAATTGAGATCTGTGAAGCTTTACAAAAATTCTACATACTTTAGTATATATTTATTATCAATGAATTGCATTTTCTTTCATCTAGCTGGCTCTTGAAATCTAAAAATACGAATTTTCATTATCTGGAAAATACTAAATCATTAATAGATATTTGAGATATTTTTTTTATTTACACTTCCTTAAACTTGATTCTGGTTACTTGGTAGATGCTCTACCTTTTCCTCTAGTACTTGGTTTCGCTTTAGAAGACGAGCTTGTGGCGGATTTCTTAGTTCCTCTCTTTGAAGGAGCTTTGGGCTTTGAAACCTTGATATATTTATCTTTGCTCAAGTCATCTTCGTCATCTTTTTTATCATCGTCTTCTTCTACTGGAGCAACTTCTTCACCAATAGTCTCTTCTAAATCAGGAACTTCTGATGAAATACTTGCTTTAACTGTTAAAGACCCAGCAGATTTCATGAATGGGACAGGATGTGAAGCTTTATTGTAATTTCTTGTAAATGCAGATTTGACAGCTGTAGGTAGCCCCTTTGCTTTGGATTCGTTACTTGCTGGACCTACTCCAAGTTCCATGACTATATCCCAATCTTCCTTAGTGAGATAGTAATCATCCATAAGATTTATAACTTTTTCAATACCAGCTTCCTTTTCGACTAAAAGTGGGTTGATGAGTTTTGTGCTCAACAGTGGTAGATACTGCAATCTAACTTCTTTCTTATCACCAGAAATTTTGAGTCTTGCATGTGATTGGATTTCTTGAAGCATTCGGATATATTTGTTAGATTTGGAGTTTTGTCCAAGGTAACTGGTGAAGTTGTATCGTCCTTTTCCTTGTCCAGCAATATACGAACTAGGGAGTACAGATGACATAACACCGTGAAAAGGCATCAAGCTCCATTGAGGCTGCGATCCATGAATTTTTCTATCAACCAAATCTCCATCTGCAATAGCATCAGCTGCAGCGACAACAGCATCTAAATGACTTTTAAATTTTCTGTCCTTTACAGAAGCTGGATGTGTATTCAGATAATTCTCTTGAATCATCAGAGGTGTAAAATCATGATCATCAAAATAGTATCTTATTTTATCGTCAAGACTAAGTCCATTATTGGAGTTGAATGTAGCACCTGATAATAATCTTGCCGCAATATCAAATGGCTTTAATGTTATCGATTTTTCAAATGATTTGCTAAAAGACTGGCTTGATTCAAAGTCCATCTTCTTATTAGTCCGCGAATAAGTAAAAAGCATATTGATAATCTGTCTCATATCAGATCCACTACTACTGACTAACTGGTCAACAACTTGAGGAGTGATGCGAATTCCTTCTTTATTCGCAATTCCCATAACTCGTACACGTAGGGCATTGGCATCAGGCCTGCGGAATTGAAGGTCTAGCGCTACACGGTCAAACGGTCTCATTTTCGGCAGCGTCCTTTCATTGCAAATAAGGATGATAGGGACATTAGTAGTTCTGCAAAACGAAGCCATTTGACCAACACCACCACGATCACCACCAGACATACCATCGACCTCATCCATAATAAGGCAAATATTTTTATTTGAAGAATCAACTGTTTTTGATTCTTTTCCTGACTTGCTAAAAAACCCAGCTAGCGAAGTGTTATTTGTCGTCCCAGTGATCTTTTCAATAAGCATATTTTTACTTCTTGTATCAGAAGCATTAGATTCTATAACATCAAAACCTTTGAGATTTGCGACAAGATGAGCGGCAGTAGTTTTTCCAATACCAGGAGGTCCGCTAATGATGACAGCTCTATAAACACCGCTTCCATCCGGACCAGGTGTCTTGAATCCATTCTTTGCGTTTTTTCTCCAGTTTGTAAGCCATCTTCCAAGCTTTTCAACAACACCTTTATTACCACAAATATGGGATAATTCAGTAGGGGCATATTTGGTGGTCCAAAGATCATCATCACTACTCTTGCCTTTTTTCGCTGAGTTATTCTGTTCTTTTGACATTTCTTTCACAGCCATTTCAATCTTTTTCTTTTCTTCGTTTTGTTTTTGAACGGCTTTCTGAGCATTAGCACCACTTCCACCATCAACTGGCATATCTCCAAGTAGTTGTAAAAAGCCGTTTTCATCAATTGTTTTTATACCAAGTTTTTTGATTTTTTCAATTTTACTTGGTCCAGCATCTGCACCTAGAACGACGCAAGATGTCTTACTTGAAGGAGCTGTTGTGACTTTACCACCGTAACGCTTGACTAAGTCTTGAGCCTGATCTCTCGGTAGATTTGGTAACGTCCCAGTAAATACAAATGCAAGGCCTGCTAAACAGTTTTCTCTGGCAACTGGAACATCAATTGCACCAGATGGTTGCGGGCCAGCTTCTTGAGCTGCCTTAAGAGCATGGAAATTGAATTTCTTTGAAGTGTCCACATCAGGCAGCACAGCATCTGGAATTCTTTTCAAGATATCGTCACTACTGACATTAGAGACTGAAGTAGCTTTTGGTTGTTTGGCAGGAGATTTGGTGACTGTAGATTGAGCTTTTGATTTGGAAGGTTGAGAAAATGTAGCATCAATCATTTCAAGATCCTCATCGTTGAGTTCAAAATCGTCTTCATCAAGTTCAATAGGAGCGTTTTTATTCTGCTTCTTTACACGTTTATTAGATGCTGGTTGTTCTTTCTCAGGTACTGTCTTTGTTTCTTCTGGCTTTCTTGAACTGCTGGGTCTTGAACGAGATGTTTTTTTCACTGGTACTTTGGGCTCTTCAACATCGATACTATCGTCTATAACCACTACAGGATTCTCAATTTCTTTAGAAGAGTTTTGGCCTGAATTCTTTGAAAAAAATGCGGAAACTTCGATATTTTCAAGATCTTCAAATTTCTGGCGTTTTGGTTCGCGTTTATTGGTTTTTTTTGGCAATGGTTTATTTTCTACGACTTCATGGACTTCAACTTCTTCATCAGATTCATCTATGACCTCTGTTAGCTATTGATCACGATAAAAGAAGATTAATCATACCAATTACTCTTCTTTTTGAAGTGTTTTTGCGGGATGCACTTTTGGCTGCACTTTTGGCTGTTTCAGTTGATGATTTGACAGCAGTCTTCTGTCAAAACTAAGGTTAAAAACGTACTTTCAAGTATTAATTATTTAGTCCTACCTTTTCGCCTTTTGGAGCAAAGAATGATCTGATATCACTCATTATGAAGCCTGCTTAAAATATGAAAGGTGGTGAGAAAAGAAGTAGCAAAGCTCAAAAAAGCCGGGAGTAAAGTTTCACAACGAAATTTATCCATCTACTAGTATTGAACCTTTCTCTTTAGTACGCGCTGGCTATATTTATACAACTGATAAATTCTTAGAGACTGAATAAATTCAAACATCCAGTTGATATCATGACTATTTCTGATAAAAAAGACATTGGTGACCACCCTGAAGGTAGTTTGGAATTACCTGATAAGGAGTCCGCAATCTCAATTGCAACTCAACCACAGGATACTCAAGATAAGAGTGAAGTAAGTGATATAGTAGGTGAACACCAAGAGAATAATACATCTTTTAATACTATCGCCCGCAAAAGTGTTTCAGAAAAGCTTCTCAATGATCCTATAAACTTTAAAACTGGTGAAAGTAATCAACAGATAGCCGAGTTGAAATCACAAATGGAGCTACTTGCCATTGAAAAAACAAAAGTCGAAGGAAAGTACGAAGAACTTGTAGGTAGGCTATCAGGAGTCCGGATATTAGGAGAACGATTCAAGTCTCAGACAATCGAACTGAGCGAATGCAAAGAAAAACTGGCCAAAGCATCAAATGAGAATAAACAAGCTAATGATTCTGTGGAAAACTTGAAAATAGATCTTATCAAATCAACAAAAGAATGCAGTAATGCCTCTGTAAGAATTCAGGCTCTTGAACAACTAGTATCAACCATGGAATCTAAAATGTTCGATCTGAAGTCTCAGCTGAAAAAGAAAGCTGACGAAAATGACTACAAAACACGACACACTAGGGATTTAGAAAATACTCTTATTGAAGAAAGAACGATAAAAGAAAGCTTAGAGGTCAAAGTACAACAATTGGAAGAAAGTGGAGGCATGTCAAATAGTGAAATTGATATCCTGAAAGATGATCGTAATGTTTTACAAGAAAAGTTGGAAAAAGTTGAATCACAGTTGGATAAAGAGAAAAAAAACAGTAAAAACACCATTAATCTACTGAATGACCAGATTGAAGATTTAAAGTCTCGATTGACAAATGACAAATTTGAATCAATTTGTAGAAACGATAGTTTTATGAATCTTGAAGCTCACAACTTGGAACTGACCACATTGAAGAAGGAACTCAAAGAGAAAAACATACAAATTGGAAAGATTCGTCATGAATCTGTCACTCTTCATGAAAATTTATCCAAAGCAATGAAAACTATTCAAACTTACAATCGTGGTGATACTGTAGACCGCCCGGTTATTAGCAACATGCTTCTTTCCTTCTTGAATTTACCTAGAGCTGACACAAAAAGGTTTGAAATTTTACAACTTATATCTCACATCTTGGAGTGGGATGATGATCAACGTGTACAAGCTGGGCTTTCAAAGAAGGGGAATGATTTTGGACCTTTATCTCCTGGACCTTCCACTCCTGTTAGAAGGTCATTCACGGGGATCAGGTTTTTTGGATCTGATGAAAATCCTGCAAATTAGTACAGTACTCGTACATTTGAACTCTTCCTTTTGATTTACTGCTTGATTATTGAAAAATGCATTTCTTACATATATTCCTTATTTACCTATACAAAAGCTACTAAACACTACACCAAGAATTTCTTCTACTCCAACACCTTGTCCAGTGATTTTGCCAATTCCGTCAGCAGCAAAACGAAGTTCTTCAGTAGCAATCACCACTTCAGATTCATCTTCAATCTCTAAAAATCTCTCCAAACCGAAAACAACTTCATTTTCTAAAATATCTTTAGTTCTTTGTGAAGCACCAATAGGCACCTCACCAGCTTGGTCAAATGTCATTTCTTGTAAATTAGTTACAAGTTTAGCAACTAAATCAGATATACCATTCTCGTTCAAGCAGGATATTACTATAATATCAGATGGAGGCATATTCAATAAAGCTGAGTATTTTGACTTGATATCTTCAATACTTGAAGATGGATCAACAAGATCAGACTTGTTTAAAACAGTTATGATTCTTTTGTCCAATGCTCTAAGATCACTTATTTCAGCGAGAATATCTTGTGAAATTGACGGCTCGTTAATACTGTTGGAAAGTGGTAAAATAGTCAAAATAATATCACTATCCTTGAACCTTTTACGTGCTCTTTTCATACCTTCCAACTCAATCTTATCGTTCGAGTTTTGGTAAGTTTCTTCAACAATAAAAGACTTCTTTGAATCAAGACTTCTTAAACCTGCAGTGTCACCAAGCACAACTTTAAAGCCTGATATGTCCATAGCAAGTTCTAATATATCTCTAGTAGTTCCTGGTACATCACTGACAATTGCAGCTTCTCTTTCCGCCAATCTGTTGAGTAAAAATGATTTTCCTGCGTTCGGAGGTCCAAGAAAATCCAAACGGATACCTGATACTAGCAACTCAGATCTTTTAATTTGTGAATGATGATTCTTAATTTCAGCTAAAAGCTCAATAACCTTCAGCCTTGCACCATTGAACAGTTCAGCTGAAGATGATATGTCTGAATCCTCGGAAAAATCAATTAGAGCTGTTAGCAATGCCATTGTGTCAACAATCTGCTTCCTCCACTCATCGTATTTCAACTTCATTCTTCCACTTGCAGATGTCATTGCTGCTTTTCTTTGCGTTTCTGTTTCAGCATCTATAGAATCTCTGATGCCTTCAACTTGGGTTAAATCTAGAACTCCGTTTTGAAATGCTCTTTTGGAGAATTCGCCAGCTTCAGCGTATCTAACAATATGGCCATTTTCGGGTGAATGCAAAGACAGTAGAGCATTTAAAACAGACTTGACTATAGCATTTCCTCCATGTAATTGTAATTCCAAAATATCGTCGCCAGTATAAGATTTTGGTGACTGGAAATATAAAATGACTGCATGATCCAAGATAGTAGTTGGTGATTTGGGTTTTGTCGGATCATATAGGGCAGAATAAGTGATTGATCTTGCCTCCGGTTCTTTTTTCTTTGTAGTCAACTGCTTGAAAATATATTTGCAGCTTGGTCCTGTTACTCTTACGACAGCAATTGCGGCTTTTCCTGGATTTGTAGATAATGCATAGATTGTTGGCACATTAAAGTCCGAATGATTGTGAAAAGAAGTCACCTCTGATTTACATGGAGAAGATTGAGAATACCTGCGTAGACTGATTTGAGATCTATAAGTACTTTTTTGAAAGAATAAAATTGCAGTTTGAAGTTTGTCAAGTGTAGGATAAGGTCTTCGAAGCATGATTAAGAAAACGATTCAGGCCATTAATTGGAAGGTTGAAAAATTATTCTTCATTCAAATAATCCCAAGATTTTCACATCTCTTAAAAGTTCTTTGCTTTACCAAACACTTCAACATGCTAAGAACTATTTTGAAAAACGGTAACGCATCTTTGAGATTGGGCTCAAAGTCATCCTACAGATTCTATGCTGCAGATGGCCAGCCTCCTATCATGGCTCAAATTCGTGAAGGGCTCAAGCAAGCCATGAGAGCCAAAAACGAGACTGAAAAGCTCGTTTTGCGTGCTATCATTGCTGAGGTTAAAAACCGTGACATCAATGAAGCTGGTTCAGTTGCCAGCAATCTCAAGTTTGTTGGAATGGTCCGCTCAATGATTGCTTCTCGTGAAAAGTCTGTGGAAGAGTATACCGCTGCCCAGCGTACTGACCTGGCTGAAAAAGAGAATTCTGAAATTGAGGTTTTGAAGAAATACGCTTCTCTGGTCCCTGTTGCTAGTGATTCTGAACTCGATGCCAAAGTTCAAGCTGTTGTTGAACAACTTCCTGAAGCTGATAGAAAGAATATTAGCAAAATTATGGGCAAGATTCCATGGAAAGAGGTTGAAGAATCTTGGAATTCTACTAGAAACTCAGTTGCTGGAAGCGTTAAAAGAGTTATTGGAGTTAGATCTTTTTCTACCTCTACTAGAGTCTACAGCCATTCAAACCCTCTTGTAGGTAACTAGATCATGAATTTCCTACCGTTTTGTATATAGCTTATTAATGATAATTTGTGTTTCGAAATAGGGATTACCAAAAAACACTGGAAGCCCTCGAATCCCTAAGCACCGACCAAGTATGGGCGTTACTCGTAGGTTTATTCCTGGAGTTAAAAAAGTCATTGCAGTGTCTTCAGCCAAAGGAGGTGTTGGAAAATCGACGGTATCAGCGAATTTAGCCTTATCACTATTCAGCAGAGGTCTAAATGTAGGAATATTAGATACAGACATATTTGGACCTTCAGTTCCCAAGTTATTCAATTTATCTGGAGAACCTGTTCTCAATGACGGTGAGTAACGTGCAAGAATATACAATGAATGCTAACATTATAGATGGGAAACTTGTACCATTGATCAATTACGGTGTGAAAACAATGTCTATGGGATATTTGGTAGATCCTAACAAAGCTGTTGCTTGGAGAGGTTTACTGATTCAAAAAGCACTTGAACAGCTTCTATTTGACGTTGAATGGGGCCAACTCGATGTTCTCGTGTTAGATATGCCACCAGGAACTGGCGATGTTCAATTAACAATTGCCCAGCAGCTTCATGTTGACGGAGCGGTAATTGTGTCTACACCCCAAGATATGGCCCTAATTGATGCAGTTAGAGGCATTGAACTCTTTAATATTGTGAAAGTTCCGGTAAGTGTAGATCTGTAAAATTGAGATCAAACTAATATCAAAACTTAGGTTTTAGGAATGGTTCAAAACATGAGTTTATTTGTTTGCCCAAACTGTAAACATGAGACGCATGTTTTCGGTACTGATGGTGCCATTAGAGAAGCAGAGAAGAGGAATCTTGACATTCTTGGAAGCATTCCTCTTTCAGAAGACATTTGTTTGAGCTCTGATAATGGCAAGCCGATCGTTGTCAGCGATCCTAAGAGTTTTGCCACCAGCGTTTATGCTGAAATTGCATCAAAGTTGGCTACAAAGCTTAAGCTCTTCGTAGTATGAGTTAAATTAATTTCCATATTTGTATATAACTCAAGCCTCACCCAGAGATATTTGAATTTTCAGTGTGTCAATATATTAACCAGTGGTTGCCGTTACTTTTCATTCTTTCTTCTCGAGTTTTTTCTCTGCAAACTTGATTTAGATAACAATCACCCATTATGCTGAGAGCTTTAGGATTTGGAAAAGATTCTAACGTTGATGAGTCGAAAAATGTAAAAACAATTCGTCTTTTAGACGACGTCATTGGACTGGAACTTGCATTGAAATCAATGGATCTGGTAATGGACGATAGAATGAGCGAAGCTCTCGACATTGTTAACAAAGACAACCATGCTATACTTAAATTAGCGAAGGGTGTCATTAGTTTTATTGAGGCTACTTTAGGTTTTGAGCCTGAGGCCATTAAAAAGGCGTCTAATACTCTCTATGAAGCTGAACAGGCTGCGCACAAGGAGCATCAGCGAGCGGTGAACAGTGGTGTTTCAGCTTCAGCGCACTTTCCCCCAGGATCAGAGTATGCAGTGGCCTATGCTGAGGCTCAGCTATTAACTGCTGTCACTCTTTTTCTTTCTGAAAGTGTTATCGACAGTGCTAAAGCCTTGTTTAAACTGCGAAAAGCATATCAAACCATTGAAGACGTCAACAGGCAGATTGTTAATAGTGATCTATTTACGAAAATTGACTTCAATTCGGCTTCTGGAGGTGCCATAGCCAAATCCCTCAATTCAAAAGACTCAAAAAAGAAAGACAATGGTGTTATCAGTGATGAACTTTTATCTTCAACGCCTGAAATTCGGGAAAAGCTAGAGCATTACTATAGATTAAGACTAGAGCGCATGAAGTTGGATTCTAGTAAAGAATCTATCAACAAGTTGATATTAGATCTTACTTCCACTCGTTTTAAAAAGGCGGGACAAGAAACAATGGATGAATACATTATTTCAGCAGTCAAAGCTTGTTATGGACTACTACAATTAATTCTGTCTATCATTCCATCTGGAATAGGAAAAGTACTTTCCATTGTTGGATTCAGGGGAAATGAAGTAGATGGCTTGAGCTTGTTATGGCAGTCAACATCTAGTGTTAATATTCATGGATGTATAGGTTTATTAGCTTTGCTACAATTCTACGATGGTCCTACTCAAGTTTCTGATATTGAGTTGTCTGAGAAAGACACCTTATCTGAATATAGTAACCAAACACTGACAGAAGATAGCCTTTTTCCTAATTTAGATGATATGAAAGATGTTAGACGAAAGCTTCATTTAGCTCTAGGCAGAGCTTTGAAACACTATCCTAGAGGTGCATTGTGGCAATTGCAGGAAGGTAGAATGAAAGCTTCAGATGGAGATCTTGAATCTGCAGTCGCAATCATGAATGATACTTCTCGAGGACCTATCAATTTGCAGCAGGTAGAAGGACTAATGCTTTTTGATAAAACTATTTTTATGATCACATTACATCAATATGAAGAAGCTTCAGTTAACTTTCTGAAATTAATGGATGTGAATACTTGGTCTCACACTTTTTACACTTATCTATCTGGTGCTTGTCAAGTTGAAGTTTATAGGAAGAATAAGGCAAATGATCCCAAGAAAGCTGAAGAAGCTAAAGAAAAGGCTCGAAAACTTTTTGAAGAAGCTCCTTCTCACATGTCCAAAAAGAATTTTTTGTCTAAACCAATGCCTTTTGACAGATTTGTTTTAAGAAAAATGGATCAATGGCGAGATATTTCCAAAGACAAAAATGTTCATCTTGTTGATGCGATAGGTACATCACCAATACAAGAGATTGTTTATTTTTGGAATGGATACAGCAGGATGCCTTCTTCAATGCTTGAGGAATCAATGAAGTTGCTGGGTTATACTGCTGAAGCTGATACTCCATTTTCTAGTAATAATGAATTGGTCATTGAGGAAACTGAAGATGAATCATTGATCAGGTATTTGCTACAAGCCATTACTTTAAGAAGTTTAGGCAGAGCAGCAGAAGGACTTGAATTATTGAAATCTCAAGTAATACCAAAAATCTACCAGGAAACTCCTTCTAAGGGGCACTTTAAGTCAGGCTTACCCAAAGTATCATTTTTGGACAAACCCAGAGATCAATGGGTAGCTCCAAGTGCGATATATGAACTTGCAGTAATGAATTGGACCATTTATGGGACTGCTGAGACTCAACTAGTAAAGGATTATTTCGAACTTGCCTTTTCGTGGGCTGAAGATTATGAATTAAGCACAAGAGTAGGACTTAAAATCAAAAGTGCTTTGGCTAAAATAAACAGGTTGAAGTGAGAGTTTAGTTTATTTCATGAATTAATTTTCAATCTAAATACTCAGGTATTCATTTATTAATTAGGTATTCAATTTTTATTCAGATATTTTATTGTGATTTTGGTGTTCAACTGTAATTTTGATTTTCAATTGAAACTCATAAATTTAACTGTAATTCTAATATTCAATTAATATATATTGAATTACAATAAAAATATTCCAATCATTATTTAAATTTTGATTCAACTATTTCTTAATATATCACAATATGAATTCACTATATAACACAATATAAATTCACTATATAACACAATATAAATTTACGATATATCACAACATAAATTCACTTCACAATATAAATTCACTCATCTTAAATCTCAACTTTTTCCAACTCCAATTTATCTTTTCATAAAAACAGCCATTCGTGTTTCCATTTCTCTCACTGTCCAGCTTTCTTAAAATTCTTGAAATTATCTAAAAAAAAAGTTGTCAAATTGTTCATATATCACGTGACTTAACAATGACTTCATTTGCTCCTTTTTCTTGATTGAAATAAAAGCAGGAAACGAAAAAAAAAGAGAGAAACTCTGTTTGATTGATTTTAGTGTTCTTTCTCTCCAGCTCGGTATTCAGAGACACAATGCTTTCACAATTACCAAACAAGATATCTTCCACTGTGCAAGTGGAGATTACGTTTGAAAACCCGGTAGTGTTTGCGGGACAATCAGTGAACGCAATTATTACGTTCAAAAACACAAACGATCCTCCTCCTACTCCGTTAGGTAGTACTAACAATCAAAAAGACCAAGGCCAGTCAGATGAAAGAGCTTCAGTACCTGTGAACAGAACTAGAGTCAATCGCGCAATGTCTGCTAGAGCTACTTCACCTCGAATCAATGCAATAGAACCATCTACAATATCCCGAGACCTTCCATCTCTGATAATCCCACCACAGAAACAAGACTCTTCATTGCTTAGCCCAGTTGGTAGTCCATCGGCTCTAAACTCAATTCCTGTTATAAGAACAGTTGATACACATTTCACTAGCGAAGATGAACCAAGTCCTATATCTCCACAACCTACAAACACCTGGGAGTCTAGACTGTCTACTCAACTGGCTAACTCATTTCGAGACTTCTACTGGAGCAACTCTAGTACTCCGGATCTTGAAACTGAATCAAACTCTTCAAATGCTTCGTTGTTATCTCCTCATAGAAGTATAAACAATGGTAATGATAATGGAGCTTCTAATGGCTCTAGATGGGGATCTCGACCGTTGCAGCATCAACTAACGAGATCTGGATCGACATTTTTACAACCACAACGGGCATCTCAAACTACTCAGGGACTATTGATGGGATACGTTCAACTTCAAGGCTACTTTGTTGTAGATGAAGATATTATAGATAAAGAGAACTTTTCTCATGTTAGGACTCAAGGGGTTGTGGTAGGACCTAATGGAGGGCTCGGTTACAAGACTCAAAATAATGGTGGATTACTACAGGGTTTAGCATCAGGATTAGGTAGCTTGTTGCAGATACGAGACGGTGAAGGAAATAGTTCAGCTGAAGGATTAACTAGACGGATATCGTATGGAAGAAGTAGCAATCGACCCAATGCTAATCGAATCAATAATCGAATGGCTAATAATTCAGCAAAAAACGACGCTATTCCAATTTTTTCAACTCCTCAGAGCTTATTATTTGTCGATTTAAAACTTAGTCCTGGTGAATCAAAATCATTTAGCTATAGACTCGAATTACCAAAATCATTACCTCCAAGTTGCAGAGCAAAATCGATTAGAATTCACTACAATCTTGTTATTGGTATTCAAAAATTAGACTCTAGAGGTAGACCTCAACCAAGGACAACTTTGGTTCCTTTTAGAGTATTTCCTCACGTTGGATTAAATGGTGAACAATTTGAGCATAATTTAGAAGCTCCAATTGTGCTACAGAAAGACGAAGCAACAGTTGTACAGCTCTCAACAGACAGGTTCATGTCAATAGAAAAAGTCTTCAAAAGGCCAGAACCAAGCAAATCTGAGCTTCTACAGCAGGAAAAACATATGGAAGATTTTGTGAATGATTTAATTAACGGGCAAGATTCACTGAAGAAGCAATTGCTCACACAAGAGCTAGCCTCATTAGACACTAAATATACCAGCAAAGAGCCAACTTCTCAAGAAAACATTGAATATTTTTGCAGATTCCAGCATACAATTCCTGAAACCAAACCCCTTAGAACTAGATTTGATATTGGAAGATCAGGTAAGAGAATTGCTACTGTTATTTTATCAAAGCCTGTTTACAGAGTTGGAGAAAACATTGTTTTGACAGTCGATTACACTCAAGCTTCTCTAAAATGTTTTCACATTACGGCCAGTCTCGAAACTGAAGAATGCATCAACAGAGAACTTTTAAAAAAGCCTTCAATGGAAGACGATATTAATGAGATTACTAGAAGAGTTTATTCGCAAAGCACCATGTCTGCATACTCTTTAAATAGAAGTACTTTTGAATTTACAATTCCTGCTACTGCTACACCACAATTTTCTACATCTTCGATAACACTGAAATGGATACTGAAGCTAGATTTTATCACTTCACCATCAGATATAGAAACACCTAACTCTATTGGTGCCACGTTATCTGATGATCCAGAAACTGTTGCTGCTACGTATTCTAAACCCACTATTTTCAGCAACAGCAACAATGCAAACAGTTCTGAAAACCTTGCGAGAAAAGATCGCCGAGCATCATACTATCGACACAAATCAGTTTCAAGCATTTCCAGTTCATCATTGGTATCCCGCCTAGCAGAGTTTCCTGAAGACCCTCGGTCTGCTTTGACCGTGGTTCATGTGAGTGACCAAGGAATGATAAACGGAGCTAAAGAGACAATAGCTTGTGAATCGTTCAACTGCAATATTCCAATTTGTGTGATGCCCACCAATCAAGATATTGGAGCCTTACTGGAACACACTGTCTCTGCTACGCGCATTTTGAATATGTAACTAGACAATTTTTAGAGCAAAGAGCTGAGAAGAAGGATAGAAACACAGAGGAGTTTGGATAAGTCTTAGGCATTGGTATTCTTAGGGAATCAAGGGTCCTTTATGCACAATTGAACATTGAAAAATGTTGCATCTAGCCAAGTCTTTTCTGTCAGATTCAAAATCTGGTGTTAGTATATAAACTAGCTTGTTTATCTATTTCTTCTTTTCTTTTTTTTTCTTTTTTCACATAACTCATTATGTTGGCATATCATCATTTTTACAAGTTCTTTTAACTTGTGCATTTTTGAAAAAAAATTATCGTGAAAGTTTCGTTGATTTTCAGTGTATCAACTTTTTTAAGCTAGGCTTAACTACTCAAGTTATTGATAGTGATGGAGAAACTGTAGAACTGAGTCCATATGGATCTTACTCCTACTGAGTTTATTCGTATTTCATTTTGGTTCTTTGAGTCACCTCCAAGAACTTTTTCAGTTGCAGTTTCATGTATTTGCGCAAAGTGGGATAATTGTAATAGAAATTGCAACCATTTCAACCTAGTAGCATGATCATTGAAATGAATTGCGTTTTTTTCATGCTCTGTAGTTTGTTAAAACCACTGAGCGATAATATACAATATTCAAATAATTAGGAAGTCTTCGCGTTATTGTGCGTTATTCAAGTACTTTCTGTAAATATCCTTTGTATTTCATTACACGTGAAGTTTGAATAGACTGATAAATGATACATACTGTTTAGTAGTTAGAGATAAGTACAATTATCGGCAAGTAAATTTAGAAACTATCAAAATTATATTAAATTGACAGAAACCATGAAAAACTCTAGTAAATTACTTGAGCACGCTTCCCGTTAAATAATGTATGACACTTGAATGAGTTCAAAGAAAAAAATTATTAGTTTGGTAATAAAAAGTTTTAAACAAGAACTGAAATCAAAGAACTAAAATTAATCCTTCAAAATAATTGGAGCATATAAATATATATTGATATATAATTCAATATTTATGAATGAATAATTATCCTTCAGATACGAATAATGCAGATCGTTCAATTTTTACTGACAATAAAACTCCAAGTTGATGAAAATTTATTCGCTATTAAATTTTTTTGAAAAGAGGCTTTATCAATGTTTATCTGAAAGCAAATTGTCAGGCATGCAGACTCAACTTGAAACTACGGGTTGTGAAAACTCAGCAGTTTAACAATATTAGAAAAACTTCGGGCTAGAAGCATGCTCACTGTCTAAAAGTCAGAGTCGATATATTACAAAAAACCATTTTTAATAGAAAATGATTCAAAAAAACCCTATTGTACAGTCGAAATCGATTTACTTATTCACGATAGAAATATTTACAAAAACCATTATTAACACTAAAGAATGATGACAATTATCACTATCGAAAAAAGATTTCAGCCTCAATTATTATCAAGTTTCGAAAAAAGAAATTGAGATCTTATAAATACCTTATTGTTTTTTATCAATTTTTTTTGAAATTTTTTTAGAATCTCGAATCCTGAATAAAAATGGATTTGACTACATGAACTGGGAAAATTATTTAAGTTTCATTCAGTATCAATAATCATTCTAGTCAAATATACGAGGGCTGTCTAATAAATATCTTGAATGTTTTGTTGAATGACTTTAAATCTTGGGTTATCTGTAAATAAAACCAAAATTGATATATTGTAAGAACTCGAAATTCTACAGCCATGTATACTAAGAGGTGGTACATATTATGCAGTATTAATACTTCTTCACTCAACTTATAATAGTTGACAAAAAAAACATATTTACTAGAAAAACTGAACTGCTGGTCAACTAGCAGACATGATATTTTGTTTTCCAGTTACAGAAAGATGCCTGAACATTCTTCTAGGCCTAAAATCTACTTAAAAGTAAGATAACATCCTCTTTAAAAATTATTTTGAAATGAAGGTTAAGCTTCATACTCTAATTTGTTCAATTCTGGTTTCATCTGGATATTTTACTAGTGGTATACTACCATTCTTACTAGAAGAAGATACTAATTAATACTTGAAGGCACACGTTGAACTTTCTATAAGCTTAGTTGACGCTTATTCTTCAATCATCCCGTGATCATGTAAATATAAAAACGGGCTTTCCTACATATTGCTCTCTTACTCGTTTTCCTGAAAATATTTTTTTTTAATTTTAGTGATAGTTTTGTATTCTCATATTCATTGCGTTTGAAAGATTTGGATAAGCTATGGGCCTGTCAATAGCGTCCACTGCGGTTATAGTCTTTTGCACAGTAGCCGTATTACTTCTGGCCTGCTTGCGTTTGTTTTTCTTATCAAGCGCACCTTTCCGAAAAGCAGTATGTGATTTCAGAGCCAAATTTGACTCTTCATTTCGAGAAAGATGGCAACAAGAGCTCCAATATCCAAACTTGGAGTCTCAAAGTTCTCATTACTATCGCAATACAGAAGACGTTCAAATAATATGGTATGGCCATCATCAGCGTGAACAAACATATTATCGTACCCAACCCATAGTCATAAGAGATCTGCCTAAACTCGATACAACGTTATCTGTCATTGAAGTAGAATTCTACTTTCCAGAGCTCAAGTTTAAAGCACAAAAAAAACAGCGTATTCTCATGGCAAATCCCAAGTACTGCAAGGACTCTACCAAAACAGAGAAAGAGCTAGTTAGTACGGACAATACATGTATTATTTGTCTTGAACAAATGAATGAAGATGATTTGACCAGAGTTCTAAGATGTTGCAGTAATGTTTTCCACGGTGAGTGTATCAAGCAATGGCTCACTCAGCACAAATCTGTTTGTCCTTTATGTCGTTATGATTTTAGTCCACTTCACGATGTTCAAGACTAAAGTCGCAATTTTGGTTATTTTTTAATTATTATTTATTTGTTCCATTTTGAGATTCAAAGCGTGCAAGCGGGAAAATCTGTGTTACGATTTATTTAGAGCGTATATCTGTGTTACTGTTTAATTCTGCATTTTAGTTTGAATAGCTTGCTTTTTTCTCCCAACTAAAGAAATATAGATTTGACCTGAAATTTTTTCCGTTTTGACAATATTCACAATGGCTCAAGAAATATATTTGAAAGGAAGAGAATTATTAGATCACTCTTCACCTCAAGAGTGTATCGAGCTTTTGGCTCCCATAGTTCAAGAACAAAATGAAGTTAACCCAGATTTCCTTCATTTGTACCAACTTTTAGGTGAAGCCTTCCTGGAAGCCGGAGATCCTCAAAATGCTTATGAACTCTTTAATACTTGCGCACAACTAGATCCTGAAGGAAATGAAGCAGGATTTGAGAAATTTCTATGGCTTGGACAATTGACTGGTGGTAAAGAAGGTGAAGCATGGTATCAGAAAGGCATTGAAAAACTGCGAAATGATATTGCAAATAATCAACAATCTGAAGACCTAAACATTAAAAAAGTTAAATTTTGTGAAGCTTTATGTGGTATTATTGAAATCTGGATGACAGATTTATGTATGGAACCTGAAGCTGAGTCTAAATGTGAAGTCCTAATCACAGAATCACTCATGGTCAATGATAACCACCCTGAATCTTGGAGTGTACTTGGATCTATTCGCATTTCTCAACAACGTGAAGATGAAGCTCGTAATGCATTAGAAAAATCATGGGATCTCTACCATGAAACAATTAGCTCACAAAATACTGAACTCGACTATGCTCAAGTCTTACCAGCTTTAATCAGACTTGCTCAAAACATGTTTGAAATGGAACAATTTGAACAAGTCATTCAAGTCACTGCAGAGACCAATCGTATTGATGATGAAGTTCCTGAACCATATTATTTGCATGGCCTGGCGCGATTCGAACTATTTAAAAGGTACGGATCACAGAATCTACCGAGAAAAGCAGCCAGACAAGCCAAAGGTGCTCGGGATGCATGGGAGCAATTGCTCAAGTTGGCACAAATGGGTGCTGAAATGGACGACGAGTTAGTTCCTGCTGTTACTGAAAACTTGAAAGAACTGCCAAATGTTACTGAAGATGATTATACAAGTAGTGAAGAGGAAATTGATGATTTGGAATTAGAAGATTTACAGACTTTACAAGATTAAATATATTGACATAGATTATACACAATATAGCACTTGAAAAAATAATCAACCCTATCCCCGAATCCAATATAGATTTCTCCCAACTAAATGTCTTTAAACTTGATACCATATCGACAACAATGACGACGGCTCATAGACCAACTTTCGAGCCTGCTAAAGGCAAAAATTCACAATCATCTGGTAGCATTCTTCATACTCGAGCCCTACCAGCTTATACTATGCTGAAGTATAGGCAACGGGGACAAGGAGGACTGGCTGATTGGGATGGCAAAAGAGATTTAAAAGAAGAGCTATTCAAAAGAGAAGAAGACCATAACGAGCAAAGAATTGGAGACAAGAGGAAATTCACAAAGTCTGAATCTGAAAAGAGTCCACAGAATTATGATGTTGAAGAAGATATTGAAAAGAAGTCTAAATTAGAAGAGCTGTTGAATGCAAGCGGAAATGAAGATGATAGTAGTGATGAATATGAATCAGAAAATGGGGAAAGCGATAGTGACGATGAAGATGAGCTTCAAAGAGAATTAGAAAAGATTAAGCGTGAACGAGCTGAGCAAAAAACTAGAGAGGAAGCTCGACAAGCTCAGCGAGATCAAGAATCAAGGGAAAAAGAAATTGCTTATGGAAATCCGCTTTTAACTGGTTCTGAAGGCAGCGGAACAAGTAGGCGTAAATGGAATGACGATGTAGTATTCAAAAATCAAGCCAAGGGTGTAGACGACAAGAAGAATCAAGGTTTTATCAATGATATGATAAGATCAGATTTCCACAGAAAATTCATGAATAAATATATCAAATGAATTTAAGTCAATTTATATTATAAATACTATTTATTTCCAGTGAATATTTCCATTAATGAATGCAACTACTCTCAACTTGAACAAGACTTCAACAATCAAGACTTGACTACTTTTTCATCTGTTTCCATTTCAGTGGCCATTTCTGTAGTCTTTTTAATTTCAGAATCCTCAGTTTTGGCTTTTTTTGCAGTCTTTTGACATCCGTCTTCATTAATTCTCTTATCATTTGACTTTTCTCCATTCTCACTTGACTTTACTCCATTCTCACTTGACTTTACTCCATTCTCACTTGACTTTACTCCAACTCTCTTACCATTTGACTTTACTCCATCAACAGTTCTAAAATATGGCTGACACCTCCAATAAGGAACTTCCTTATAACTTCCACCCCAATCTTCCACATGCTCATTCTCAATCAAAATGTCTTCATGAGCTCTCTCTTTTAAAATACCCTCTACTAAAAGTTCAACTTTTTTAACAATGTTTTCAAACTCTTCATCAGCTCCTCCGCGAATACTACCTAATTCTGCTCTAAGATCTGTGTGAATGGGTAAAAAAGCATGAAGGATTTTAAAAAAATGCGACTTTCTTGCAACAGCAGAAGCATTACCAGGTGTAGACTTTGTGATTTCAAAATACTCTCTCAATAACTTGTCAACTCTTGGAAATTTTTCATCAAACTTAAATTTGTTAATGTTGAAAATAGCAGGATTGTAAAGATTACCTTCAGCAGACATAACTGCATCAGTAGCCGTATCTTCAAGACTTCTGTGAATATCTTCCTGATAAAGAAGATTTCCATTGGCAATCATAACAGTGTCGGGAGGCAGATTATCTCGTAAATATTTTATAATGGACCAATCAGCCAATCCAGTCTTTTGTCCTTTCATCTCTCGGGTTCTACCATGCACAGTCAAGAACTGGGCACCGGCACTCAAAACGTGCTTTGCGTACTTTAAAGTCTTTTCCCGGTCATCATAAACTCTGATTTTAGCTGTCACTGGAATCTTTAGATTTTTGTGCAAAACATTGATTAGATTCCAAATCAAATCCCAGTCATCCATGAGAAAAGCACCATACTTTCCTCTTCGTGCAATACCTTGAGGACAACCTAAATTCAAATCAACAGCATCACAACGATCTTCAACTAATTTGGCAGCGGCCAACAATTCAGCAGGCTTATTTGCACAAAACTGAACAACCAGAGGTCTATCAACTTTCTCATCACCGTCCAAAGAGCTAAACATGTCATTTCTGTAAGGCTCACTCGTAGCAAACAGACGTGCATGATACATTGGAGTGTAGCATAGTTCAGCACCGTATCTTCGAGAAAGAATACGCCATGCTAATTCACTCTGATCTACCATAGGTGCCACCACAGTTTTTGGCTTTCCAATCTTTTCAAAAAGCTCTCTACCACTTGGTTTTTCATGGAGAGTGTCCAGTGGAGAAACCTGATTCTCACTCATTCTGTATAATTTGCTGCTTATCGGAAATCTTGAAGCAGATTTAAGCAGTCTATTTAGTAATCCAGACACGACGGTTAGTATTCTCACTCTTCTTGAGAACTCTTCTTGAACAAGATTTGTCCCATTGATTTGAAATTTTCTTCGTGAATTTAGTGAATTTATACCCTAAACCATTCTCCCAACGGGACTCTGTCCCATGCTGTCGGAACTTCAACCGAGACCGATAAGATGCATCGAGATGCCAAACGGACTCGGAAACCAAAATGGTAATCAGATTGATATTTTACTACGGAGCTTGCATTTTTTAAATGTGTTTTCACAATTATTTCGCCTGTGAGTATAATTCAGAATGAGTAAAGATAAGCACGGTGATATTATTGAAACTTTTCATAACTTTTCTACGGTTCAAACCATCAGCGTATCTATCGGTCCATCAACAACAATGATTCGTTCTAGAATGACAAAGTTGGCCGCTAATGGTCTTCGCCACAACTCAACAACTTCAAAAGTTGCATCAAAGGTTTCAGGAACCGTTTCAAAAGCAACAGGTATGAATAACACATACTATACAAACATCAAACTAATTGAACTCAGGCACTGTTTCTGGGATTGTCAATAAAACTGTTTACTGGTCAAAGGTCGCTGGTCATTTAGGTAAGGAAATTTACGTCAAGGAGAAACTTGCACCACCTACTGGACCTGAAGTTAAAGCAGTTTACGAGATTTTGAGTAAATTGGCATTGGATTTTGTGAAAAAACCCAGATTTTACTTGGACCAAATCATTCAAAATAAGAGCACTTATGGTCTTTGGTTGTTGGTCGGTACTGTTCAAGTTGCCGGAGCTTTTGCATTGGGTGAGATAGTTGGTAGATTTAACGTTTATGGTTACAAGAAGCATCACTAGAAAAAAAAATATAATGAGATATATAATGATATATTAATACTAAATGCTTCTATTCAGAATCATCTGAATCTGGTTCGTTCGGACCTTGAATCTTGCGCTTTTTGGAAGCTTCTATCATTTCATTTCTGTTCCTACGTTTTTGTCTCACTACAGATGGAACTGAAGTAATCTTTTGACGGTCGGCAGGCTTTCGTTTCAACGCCTTCTTTTCATTTGAAGTAGCTTTACCTAGTTTTGTCAACCATTCGTCTACTTCACATCCTGACTGCTTCATGACATTTACTATAGCCTTGACTGCAACAGTATCTTCTTTTGTGAAAAATGTAATACTCTTACCTTGCTTTCCAGCACGACCAGTTCTACCGATACGATGCACATAAGACTGAGCAGATTGAGGTACATCGTAGTTTAGTACTACATTAACACCCACAAAATCAATACCTCTTGACAAAACATCAGTACAAATCAAAACCCAAATATCACCATTTCTAAACCTCTCAATAACTTGATCTCTTTGATTTTGTGTTCGTTCACCATGAATCACATCAACATTAATTTTGTCGTAAATAAGTTCTTGAAAAAGAGCTTTTGCACGCTCAATTGATTGAACAAAAATAACGACTGGAGGTGGAAGTTCACCGTTGGCAAACATTTGTCTAATACCAATAAGCTTGCCTTGTTCATTACCAGCATATACTAACTTTTGGTCAATTGTCGTACTAGCACCTTCTTTTTTACCAATGATGATTCGGACTGGCGAAATCATGATATTATTTGCAATCTCTTCAACACCTGAAGGTAATGTAGCGGAAAACATAGCGCGTTGCAATTTAGGACTTGTACATTGTTCAAGAATACCATCAGTTTGCTCAATGAATCCTTCCTCAAATAGTTTATCTACTTCATCCAAAACAATGTGTTGAACACTTGATAAATCAATTGTACCGGTTTTAGTGAGACTGAGTAATCTCAACGGAGTTGAAATTAAAATATCGTATTTTCTCTTGTTTTCATAGTTGGGATTGTTGATTTTAGCAGCTTGTGATTTGGACAAAACGCAAACACGTAGATCTCTACCTCTAGACAACTTGATAATTTCATTATAAATTTGAGTAGCCAATTCCTTAGTGGGTGTTACAATCAAACATCTAATACCTTTACTAGAGTGTTCTTTCAGAGATTGAACTACAGGAATTGAAAATGCAAGAGTCTTACCACTACCAGTAGGTGCACATGCTAGGACATCTCTGTTCATCAACATTAAAGGAATAGCTTCTGATTGAATAGGAGTAGGTCGGTCAAAATTCTGTTGTAGTAGATTTCTGAGTAAATTCTTGTTCAAATTAAACCTTGTTCTAATATCTTCAAATGATCCAACCGGTAATGGTACATCTTCGCCTTTAATATTGACTCTAAACTTCTTTCTTTGAGCTTCTCCTAGTTCTGGTGTCGAAACAACCAAAGGCAGTTCTTCTAAAGGCTCTTCCGTCTCAGTGATGACCTTTTCTTTCTTTAACGGTTGTGCTGATCTGAAAAAATCAATCTCTCGTTCCAAATCAACTTTATTCTTGTTTTCAACTGCTACATTAATAGTCGCAGCTTTACCGGTTAACAGATCAAGTTCTTTCTTGTGTTTACCTCTTCTGTCAATCTTTATACCTTTAGAAAGTAAATTAAAAATGTCCATTGTTGATGGTTCGTTCTTGATTCAAGTCGTTGATAGAAAGTTAACTCCCAATTCTAAAATTTTTATCTCCCATTTATTGTCATGTGATTCGTGTTGTGATTCAATCATGTGACTTGTTTTTTTTTAAAAGTCTAGTCATGTGATTTTCATGTGACGTTTATTTTTGTTTTGTAGTCACGTGAACTTAAACACGTGACTAGATTTATTTGAACAAAAGTTTTGCTGAAATTTTTTTCAAACTCCTCCTTCCCATCCAATTAACTTCGTGATACTGAAAAGTTTTTATCACAATGTATTTAAGACAAAGCGCCAAAACGTACGTTTCAAGATCATCAACTATTTTACAGAGATCACTTGTTCATGTAGTCAAATCAGCCAGATCAAATCTACCATTGAGGCCTAACGCAGGACTAAAGAAGGATCCTAAAGAATATCTCTCTGTTAATGGAACTCTCTATCCAGGAAATAGTGAAACACTATCACCAGCTAAAGCACTTCTCGGTGAAGAATACGCCTTGCCAGATGATCTGATACTACAATCCATCACTCACAAAAGTTTTGCTCACGGATTGAAACCTTATAACGAGAACTTAGCCATCATCGGTAAGCACTTACTCAGATTAGAATCAACTTCTCACGCTGCTGGCCAAAAATCTGAAAACCCAACTGCTTTAAACGGAATCAATTTTGACGTCTGCTTGTCCAAGATTTCAAACCTGCTGAGTGCAACTGCTGCTACAAGCCAACTTAGTCGCGATGCTGGTATTGCTAAAAACATTTTCTGGAAATCTCCTAAATCTGATAATTCTCCATCGCCTACAGTTGATGCAACTGCTGTTAATGCTTTAGTTGGTGCCGTTTTAATGAAGCACGGCCAACAGAAAGCAAAAGCTTTCATTCATTCAAATCTGTTGAACGGAAAGTATTCATTAATCAACATTGCCTCAAAAATCTACGAATAAGCACCTTCTCATGAACTCACAATCCCTTGTGTAGCTTCTGCTACATGTTGTAAATATCGTCTTTTACAGATGAAAAAGTAAATAATACAATATAAAACAAAAGTCAATAAATTTGTTTTTGTTTATTTAATTTTTGTTATAATTCAAGAAGGAATTGTCATTTTCTTGCAAGACCTAAACAGTGAATTATACCATCTCTTGAATCGTCTCTCATGCTTTGGAGTCTGTGGGTTCTGAGATGTATCTGGTTTGGTGCAAAAGCGAAAATATTGTTTGAATGATTTCTTCTGTTTGACTGGATAAGCAATAGTGGCCAATGTTGTAGGAGAGCTTTCAGTGAGCAAAGAGAATGGAGAGTGATATTCGGTCGATAATTCTAAAACGAGGGCATCTTTATCAGAAATGTTAGTTTAATTAAAATGTGTTGAAATATATTACCTTGAGAAATGTTTAAAGTACTCAACAGAGTGCTTTCCACATCTGATGTTTTTGGTGATATTTTCGCATTGATTTTTAAAGATAATTCTTCAAGTGATTTCTTGTCTCCATCTTGAGTTGACGTTTTCTCACTTTTGGTTATCTGATTTCTACTAATGCTATCGTTATTGATTACCTTTTTATCACTCCAAAAAAAAGAGGGTGCTTTAACGTCGTTAGATATCAATGAATATCGCAGTTCATCTAATGGTGAGTATTGGAAAGCTAAAGGTGTTCGATCTGGTTTTTGCTCTGGTGTATCATTTTGCTTGTACCCATTGTTTAAATCAAGCTTGACGAGCCTCAATGCATATTTGCTCGGGCTCTCTGAATCTTTTGGTTTTTCAATTGAAAGTTTTGGCTTTTGGATTGAAGTTGAAAAGGATTGAAAAGAATCCTGAGTACTTAATGAGGACACTGTGAGAACTTTATCGACAACACTGTTACCCTCGCTCAACGGTGAATCAAGATATGTAATGTATTCTTTTTGCCATGACTCCCGGCATTCCGGTTCCAAAATACTCTGCCAGCTTTTTTGAGTGTCCTTCAGTATTGATAATTGGTCCAGCGATTTGAAAGTTGACTTTGACAAAACATCATCAATTGAAAAATTTCCATGATTTGAGTTCAAACTTGCACCAGCTTCCATTATAGCTCTCTCTAGACTAGTTTTTTCACAAAACTAAAAGTGTTGAATTTCAATTGCAAAGATTTGGAATTTAATAAAACCAGTTGATGTTGAAAAAAATTGTGTAAATGAAAGCGCGTATTCAGATAAATGAACAAACTATCAAGTGAAAATAGTTCGCACACAAGAAATAATTCGTGGTGGGGAATGACAGAAAAAGGAAATCACCAAAACGACAAGTTGGGTGTTAATTTCATCAACAACAACAGATACTACTATAACCCATTTCGTAATATTATTTAAATGTAAACAAACAAGTAACAGTGCTAGTTTGAACTAAATGATTGAACAATTTGTGTTTTAAATACATGAACAAATGGAGATAACAAAATTCTTTCTTCTCTTACTTTACTACTTTGTGTCTACTCGCTTCTGCAATTTTGGTATTATATTTCGACTGAACT
Organism: Geotrichum albidum; assembly: GCA_003707475.1. Taxonomy (NCBI): domain Eukaryota; kingdom Fungi; phylum Ascomycota; class Dipodascomycetes; order Dipodascales; family Dipodascaceae; genus Geotrichum; species Geotrichum albidum. The sequence goes on along the minus strand of PPJE01000006.1, from coordinate 260,519 downwards.
CAAGATCAGTCTACGGGTTCCCTAAACTTTTGCTTATAATTTCTCAATAAAACATAAATCAAGATGAATTTTGTACAATCAAATAGTCATTTCGGTAACGATTATCGCGACCAAGATCCTTTTGATCAAGAAATTCTCAACCATTCTGGTAACAGTGAGTATTAGCTGCCTAAAAAATTTCTATTTTGCATTGATAATTCTAAATCTCACACAATTTTTCCAACTATTTAGGCACCAACACCAAATTTCTTCAAGATCACGACAATCTAATTCAAGAAAAAGCCAGTGATTTTCAACGACCATCAAAGTTTTCCAAATTGAAAAGACTTGTGGTATTTTTTCCCTGGCAGACTAAACCTATAAATCCCTTTTCTGATCACAACCGAGCTGCTTCATCTCCATCTCTTGGATATGACGGTTTGAGTAGTCCCGAATTACTCTCACCTATTACACACGTATCCTCTTCACCTCAAATCTGTTCCTCATCGCTAGGACGGCCGACCAAAGTAAATCCTTTTCATACGGATATTTTAAAGGAACATCAACCTCAATCTTTAGAAAATGGCTTCAATTTTGCGGCAATGTGCGAAAAGGCTTTGAGTAACGCAGCGAGTCCATGTATCACCAATGGTGTTGGACAAAAGCAACAAGCTACAGCAAAAAATTTTGATTCTGAAGAGGACTCGGAACACACCACAGTTGTGAGTGATAGATCTCATAATAGCACTCAACAAAAATGCTATCAGACAGAACAAACAGACATTGAACAAAATGAAGGCTCGAAACGATCAATTTCAAGATTGAAACGATTTTTCAAGCTGTACAAATAGACTTTTCTGAAATTACTGTTCCTATATTAATGCTTTATGAGTGATGCGAAGCAAATTTCGGTAAAAGATAATTGGATCAATTCAAGAGAAACCGTTGGTTTAAGAAAAAAACTAAGTACGAATTTTTATACAGAATTAATTCAATGAAAGAAATGTTCTTGAGACATGAAAAATCAAATGATTAGATTTTGGTATTATTCAAATACAGAAACTGTTGTAAGCTAAAATTTCATCAGTAATACTATCAGTGTGAGCAACTTGATAGAACTGACATGATTGATTTACTTATTTTTCATGTATTAGCTTTTCACTTGAAGAGAACAACCTGATAACATTGAGATATAATTTTTTTTTATTAAAATTGAGACTTTTCACTAGAAAATATGCAGTCTTGTGATTTGGAAAAAATATAGAGAACGTTCACATGTTAAATATTTCACCAGAATCTCAAAACCATCAAGATGTTTTCTTGTTTAGCGAAGAAAAAAAAATGTTATTAAAGTTCAGGGTAGAAAGCTACCAATTTTTTATAGTTAGATTTCCAGTGTTTTATTCAAATTTGTTTGATGTCAAGTTAAGATATATGTCTAGCTTACAAAAGCGGGTTTAGTTGCATTTCATAATTTGTATACTGAAGTTCAAGACATATTTGTCATTTTAATTCAGTTTACGTATATTTTCAAAGATGATATCAATGTTAAACTGAAATGAAAAGTTCCCCTGAAACTTGTACAATACAAAATCATAACGCCCAATGAAAGCCGACAAAGAATGAAGGTAGAGTACAAAATTCAAGGCGAAACCCATGGAAAGGTGGAATATCTTTATCAGTAATAGATTAAATGAAAATTAACGAAGGCATGATAATGAATTTCGTTGAGAATTGTTTTTTCTTGAAAAACTTGAGAAAAGGAAAATAGACTCTGAACTACATGATCTGCTCTGTAGGTTCAATATCTATATTTACAAAATTCAAGAAAAGTTGAATAAAACTAGTTTCGCTCTATAGAGGGTGGATTCAAAATGAGAATTATGTAGATAAATAAAAGTATAAATATAGCAGATGTATTAATAGAATGTCAGATTTTGACAGTTGAACGATGCAATGTGTAGAAAAAATTCAAGAAAATGACGGCATGAGCTTGTACAGAAGCGTTTAAGATGAATAAATCTTAGGGTTTACTCGAAGTCTGGAGGAGGAACATAGTCTGGGGGAGCATCTCTACCCCATGGAAACTCAGGTCTTGGTGGACGTGGAGGTGGTTCTTTTGACTTGAGAGTTGGATTTGACATAACTAAAGAATTCATTGTGACTTGTTGATAGCGCAAGTAGTTTTTATTTTCATTCAAAAAGAAAACTAAGGAAAAGTGCTGCAATCTTGTTTGCTTTTATAGATTTTAGAATCTGAAAAACGAGATGTACCTTGAGGCTCTAAAATGGCAGATTGGTGCAGCTGGGTTGGTCAAAATTAGCGAATGACGGGATCTGCAGGGGAGACGTTGAACCAACAAAAGAAAAAAAATCTCAAATTCAAAACTCCAAACAAACAGAATATCAAGAATAGAACGATTGACAGGAGTTTAAACAAAGAAAAGAAAGGCGTGGAAGTAAGAAGAGGAGTGAACACACAAAAAGAGATGTATTCGGTCGGAGATCCCAGCCTATTTAAACCGTTTCAAACACAAAGCAAAACATGTACCACAAAATCAAATCCAGTTATCATAATATTCACAATCAACGCCTTGTACCGATATCTGTCTTTCATGCTGAGACCGAATGCCAAAATGAAACTTTGCAGTAACTCGGATCATCCGCTTGTTGCTCAATGTACTAAGTAAATCATGGCGGTGATTGGAAAAGGTAGGCTGGAAATGTATTTTAGTGCATTAAACGGGATAGAATCAATGTGTAAAAAGAAAGTAACTAAAAAAACTTGAAATGAATACTATGGAAGAGAAGACGCATAAGAGAAGGCTCAAAAAACCGTTAATTCTATGTTGATAAGAGCTCAAGGCTGTGAATTAGTGTTATTTAACAATTTTTTTTTAACATTGAGTCAAGATATCTAAATATGAACATCTGAAAAAGTAGCAAACTATCAAAACAATAAAGTTTTATAGAGTTAATATTTTGAAAGCCAACTTTGAAAAAATTGACTAGCATTCTCAAGGAAAACATTTTGTAAAATAGATTTTAAAGTAAGAACAAATAGTATACCTCAATCGTATTTTGTAAATGATTGATTAAGAATAACTAGACCTTTAAGGTTTCTTGATTGACATTAATCCGATACTTTTAAATAGACGAAAATTTATGCAATTTAATAAAATAACTTTTATAAGTCATAATGCTTACTTCGCTGAAAGAGGGTAATTTTTTGCCCTTTGGATTGTGTTCAACCTGGTCATCTGTAAATGTTAACAAGTTCAAAAACACATTGGCCCGTTCCTAATCATAACGCATTGATATCGATCGCAACTCTTAGCCCATATCTTTCGGTTTAAGAGAATTTTTTCCATGAATTTTAGTTACATTGAAACCTTCTGATATTCACAATTCTTTACCGAAGGCTCAGTTAACTTTGTGCCACCTTTTATATTTCATGTAGCGATATATAAGGTACCCGAATGTGTCAAATTTTCATAAATTGATGATGTGGATCAGTCCTATAAACTCTCAGTGACGTAATTGAATATTTACAAACTTTCGACAAACTGTTGGCTACTATATTAAAAAAAAATTGTTTTTCAAGTTGACAAAAAAATACCCACGGTGGGAGTCGAACCCACAATCTTCAGATTTCAGAACTGAGAGACTTTAGAAGTCTGACGCGTTAACCATTGCGCTACGCGGGCTACTTGTTACAACTTGTTGTATATTTAGTAACACAATATGAACATTTAAAAACAATGACTAATAAGTTAGTAATTTTGAGGATTTTCCACAATGGTTTTAACGCGGTACCTCTTGCTACAATAGGTAGCACAAGGCGGGACTCCAAAGAATACCTCACCTTAAATTAAAGTAATTTGAATCACCCAGCGAAAGCTGTTGTGTTAAGAAACAAATGGGAAATTCTTTTAATTATAGAAGGTGTATGTTAATAGTACGACTTCGTCGTTTTATGTAGTGAAAATTGTTATATAAAACGATAAGTATTTGAATAGTTAAAATGAATTTATCTATCTATTAGTAATTTTACAAATGCTTTAGAGTTGTTAATATTAATGGATGACAATTTTTCAGCATCAAAAAAAAACTTTTTTTCAGTTGTTTGTGTTCTCAATTCGATTATTACCTTTTTAGGCAAGACAATCCACACGCTTCATTTTTCCAAAAACTGATTGTTAGTTACGCGGCTCTGAAAAATAGCTGGAGATGTGCATGGTAGATGCATCTACAGCTAAAGCTAAAATAATGATAAGATTTAAGGTAGAAGGGAAAAAACTCTTCAAAACAAGGGATTAAAAGATTCAAGGTATTGTCAAGTACAGATTTAAGTAGAAAATGAACAAATATGAAGTGAACGCTGCCACATTAAGGAAAATAAAAGCAAAAAAGAGCAAGAATAAAAGCAAAATGTCTGTACATTGAAAAGGCGTTTGAAAGATTTTCATTGTATCATGAATGAGTGATGGGTGATTGTGTAGGAAACCGCGGAAAATAACACAAAAGTCCTTCATCCCGATGCAGTTCCAGCAGCGGCAGCAGCAGCTGCTGCTGCAGCAGCTTCTTGGAATCTCTGCAAGTCTGTCATCACCATACCGGCAACAGCAGCACTTAGGAGTGTGGAAATACATCCTGTGACTAGTGCCGACATAACCAAACCGGCAATATCACCAGTTCTTGATGGCGCCAACTGTGAGAGAACACCAATGTTTGTTCCAACAGATCCCAAATTAGCAAAACCACAAAGTGCATATGTAGCCAACATACGACCTCGAATACTAAGACCAGAATACTCCTCAGAAGAAAGTGCAGCATAAGCTACAAACTCATTTTGAATCACCTTGATACCAATCAATTTGGCTACATCGTAGAGTTCGTCTCTTGGAACACCAATGAGAAATGCAACAGGGTAGAAAATATAACCAAAAATCATCTCCAGGGTCAAATTGCTAATGTTCCAAAATCCTGCAAACCAAGTAAGAAGAGCGTTAATAAGGGCAACAAGTGCAATAATACATAAAAGATTGGCCAAAATAGTACCAGCAATAACGATTCCAAGCCAGGCACCGTTCGAAAATGCGTGCAAAACATTATGAGCTTCGTCTGTATCATCATCAGGAATTACTACATTTCCATCAGTTAAAGTGGCCTCGGTTTCAGGATATCTAAGTTTAGAAGTGGCCAAAGAAGCAGGAATGGACATGACACAAGAAGAAATAAGAGCTTGTGGGGACACACCCATTGAAATATAGGCAACCAACACTGAACCCGCAATAGTTGCGAATCCAGATGTCATGATTTGATGATACTCGGCTCTTGTCAAATGTGGAGCAAAAGGCTTGATGAGAATGGCCGACTCACCTTGACCAATGAAGGGAGATGCAGCTGCAACAACAGCTTCAGCACCAGATACTTGCATAGACCAGTGAAAGAAGTAGGCAAACTTTCCAACAAACCATTGAATAATACCAAAGTAGTAAAAGATGTGCACAAAAGCAATGAAGAAAATAATGGCAGGAAGAACAGTAAAGAAGAACATTCCTAATTGAGAGACTGGAGCACTGGTAATGAAAGCTACACCATCTTTAGCAAAAGAAAGAAGCTTTCTACATAGAAACGAAATGAAGTCGAAAATATCATATCCTGCTTTAGTACGCAGAACAAAAAGAGCTACGATGAATTGAATCAGCATTCCTGCTATGACCGTGTGCCAGTTGACTTTGGATCGATTATTAGAAGTTGCCCAAAGCCCAAAGATAGCCACGCAACAGCCGAAAAAAGAAATGGCACGCTCACTCCTTGGAGAACCGTTTTCAATCTCTGGTGAGACGAAAGTTCCAACGAGAATAACAGCAATACAGCCGATGGCAGCGGCCAAGAGTCTGTATCTTTTAGGAATGAGGTTGACAACCTTGACTACTGTTCGCTGCCACACCCAGTTAGCCCATATCAAAATGTATCTAGTAGGGACGTGGAAGGTGATTAGTCTAGCCATGATGAATATATATAGAATAGTTGGAATAAGCCATTTAGAACGGTGTTTATCTTGGGCTACTATGGAAATCCACCAAGCGGTGAAGAAGCAGCCCCAGAAGAGATGAACCGCCCAGGTGTATTTTCTGTACCAGTATTTCCAAGTGTTGAGAGTAATTATTTTCTTAAGTCCTCTTGGAGGTGGTTCATTGTTGCTTTTGACGTTGACAACTTGGCCAGTGGCCAAATCTTTCCGAGTGCTGGAAACGGCTCTAGTATTTTTTTCATCCGTGCTGGAAGACTCGTCAAATTGGCGCGTATCAGCTGGCAAGTCGTGCCTCGGGTCTGCTAAATGGTCATGAACAGAGGAGATTGATTTTCTGGGGTGGACGTTTTTGTCTGCATGAATAGTTGGAGGGGCTTGAGAGTTAGCGTTATGATGTAGATGTTGGTGCAAATGCTGATGCTTTGGGTCCAGAGCTTCATCAGGAAACTGGTTCGACATTGTGTGAAGGACTAATGTTTCACTCTCACCTATAAGCAATTATGATGGATGATCAAAACAGAGTTTTCCCCAGGATTAACATGAATATATATATATAATATATATTAGATATGAAAAAATTAAAATTTTTTGTTTGTAATGCCATCAACTTTTTTACTCAATTTTTTTCAACGACGCGCCGTTTGGTCAACCACCTGCTTCAAGGCCTGGGCTTATCTGACTCTCGTTTGTATGTTTCCCACTGGAATACGAAACAGCCCTTCCTGATCAAAAAGATGCTTGAAATAGTTAATCAAATTGAAATGTAAACTACTGATAAGAAACGGATACAATCGATTACCTTTACTAGAATGGAAACATCGCCATGTTGACCTCATGAGCGCTCTGCTGATGGGTTTCCATTATCTCTAAAAGCAGACCGTGCTGCTTTTATTAAGGTTTCTATACGGAGTCGTCGTAAAATTTTTAGATATCTTTCCTTGGTATCGTTATCTGTGTCTCAATTATATTACTGAAATTGTAAACACAAACACAGATTTATCCGGAAAAAACTTTAACTCGCCCTTGTGATTGTAAGAGGTGGCAATCTTTGTTGTTATTAAATCTGTCAATCTTTAATCGAATACTTAAAAAGTTTACATCTCCACTGTGCTTTGAAATTTACCTAGGTGTGCCCAAACTGCCAGTAATTTATTGTATACTTAAGTACAAGAAAAAAAATGCATAATTTATACAGTTCAGCACTCATGCTGGCCCCAATGTCGCGTAAACTAAATCATTCGAAATTTAAATGGGGAAAAAATATAGTGCAATGTGTAACTTCATTATCAGTCTTCATTTCCAATTATCATTCATTTAATTTTTTTGTAGTTTAAACAGAGCCAGTCTTAACAGCTACCGCCTCTGGCATTTCTAAACTAGGCGGCACAAATTCTCGAATCGCTACTTCAATCTTGGCCATGATCTCCTCGCTGGATTCGTTTATCTTAACCATCCCCCCTCCATCGTTACTCGTACCTCCACTACCACTAGTGCTACTCGTACCTCCAATCGCCCCGCCAGTAGTAGTCGGCGATGTTGAATCCATTGTAGTTATTACCTGATTCATTATCTCAATTATTCTTTCAGGTACCTTTGCAAATAGCCCACTGTCTCGAATCAATGCTTCTACTACTAAAATACCAGTAAAAAACTCTTCACTCTCTCCCCCTTTTCCAAAAATTACATTTGGTGCAATGACTGTCGCTAAATTTTTGATGTCCATTTTAGAACCAGTCTGTCCCTCTTCCTCTTCATTATCAAGACCTGAAAATGTAGCTACCCAGTTCAAAAAATTAAATAAAACCTCCAATACGTCTCGATGCGCGATAGGAACCAAACAGTTCAAATACCGTAAAATATCTAATCTGGTTTGATGTTGTTGTTGAACCGATAGTGATGCTTGTTCAATCTGTAAACTAGGGGGCTGCTCCACAAACAGTGTTTGTGACCGAAGCCAATACTTTTGTAATCTAACCGTCAGTAGTGAATCTGGTAATTCTCTTAGATATCGCTTAAGCAGAGCTGCTAGTTGAATAGGTGGTTCGTCTATTAGCAGCCCCGTGTGATCTGGCTTCTTATCAACCTTATCTGCTAATTCTTTGGCTTTACGGATATTACCGTTCTTTCTGAAAATGCCTTCAACGGACATATCCATCTGTCTCATGGAAGATATGCACTCATCAACAAAAGCTGGAATTTTTAGTGGCTTTGCTCCTAATCCAAACGAAGAATCAACTCCATATTTCTCAACTTGTGTTTCTAAAGAAACTCCAAAAACTCCAACATTACTACCTCTTTTTCTATCGTTACTAGAATTACCACCTCCATTACCACCTCCTCCACCTCCCAGATTGAATGCCTTTCCAAACTTTTCCCAAATCGTAGTGGCTTGTTTTCGTGTCTCAATCAGCTCAATTAGTTCATCTCCCCATTCTGGGATGAGTTTTCTAATCAAATATACGGCAATATGACGAACATAGAACAATTCAGTTGAAGTTAAATCTGACATGAAAACTTCCTTCTTTGTTTGTGATTGTTTCTCAGCAGCTACAATCCGTTGAATATCATCCAAAATCAGTGATGATTTTTCATTCTTGATCAAATCAGTAGTATGGCCATATTTATTCTTTTTCGGCCGTTTTTGACTGCTAATTCTTTTAATGAATCCAGGTTTTTCTCTCTTTCTTTCAGATGAAGTTTCCAATTTTCTCTCCACAAATTGAGGAGATGATGGTTTCACTAGCGAAGGAGTTTCTGGTAATTTTTTATCAACTACTAGAGGTTCACTAGGTAGCTGTTTATCAACAGATGTATTTGTAGTTGCCGTCATTCTCATAGAGCTATCTAATGCATTGGTTGTAGTACTGGTTGAAGAGGTGATTTTTTCGAATGAAGAAAAACTGCGCTCAGTATCATGTTTCTTTTCCACTGTCAATTCCTTTGGAAGGTCTGCCGATTCTCGTTTCGGTCCTCTAGAACGTCTAGCTTCAGACAATTGTTTACTCAATCTAGTTGAACGGTTTTTTCTAATGTCAACTAAAGTGCTCATATAAACTTGATCAGTTCCGTTTTGTTTGTCGCGTGAATCGTATGTGTCCAACACAAGTTTTAATCGAGCAAGAGCAATTTTGACCAAGTAAATGAATTGTGTCAGCTTGGAAACAAGCTTTAAATCTCCCCTTATCTCGTCTTCAATAGTAACACAGTTTTTGCACGTAATAACTTTCTGTTTGACTTGATAGACGGCATCTTTGACTCTGCCTCCTAAAAGGGATTCACATCGATCACATTGAACACAATCTAAATGCCATCTTTTATCCCCCAAGGCCACACAATCGTCTTCCATACTTGAATTACACTGGACACAACGATCATTGGCTTTTCCTGAAACACCCAAATTTTCCAAAGGATTATCAGGAATCTTTTCGTGTACTGAAACTAGATCCAAAAATTTGTCCACAATGTTCCCACTGGCAAAAGTTCTATCGTACCTTAAAGAATTGGATAAACCGTATCTAATGAGAAGCTTTAAATAGTGAGCCATACTTGTAACTGTATCAAGAAGTTCTTGTGAGGGTCCCAACTTAGTATTACTTCGATTTTTTGACAAGATCAACATGAAACTAACAATTTTTTTGCACAAAGTTTTCGGCTCCTTGTAAAGCTGGGTTAAACCAGACGTTCTAACAACTTCAATAAGATTTTTAAAATCATCAGCTTCTTCCTCCTGCTCTTCTTCAGGTAACTTTTCAAAATCAACCATTGCATTTATAAGAGGATCAATGTTAGTTACTAGAATATCCAACGCTGATAGTAAAATATCGACTTTGCACACTAGCTTAGATGTAGCCAATAGTGCATCATTGTATCTATTGTTAGAAGCATACTGAAGCATATCAGAAATTAAAGCTGCGGTTGCCTCTTCATAGCCACAAAGGATAGACCAAATATTAAAAGCTTTTTCTTCAACTCTTTGTTCCACTACTAACAATTGATCCCGTACCTCGTTTGAAGGATCAACAATCAAATTAGTGCTAGTAGCGTCAAAGTCGTCATTGAGGTTTTCAGTAGAAATCATGACGTTCCAAAATTTATTAATCATGTAACACTCTGGATGCCACTGTTGTTCTCTTCCGCCTCTAAAGATTTCTACGAATTGTTTTAAAATGGCCGTACTGCATCCTTCGCATTTCGCGGCGTAAAGAGTTGAGTAATGGTACCTGCAATAAATGTTATTTTCATGTTCGTAGTAGCTATCTTCTGAGCCAAACACTACAGAACATAGTGAACAAGTGAAATGGTCCACATGATATTTTTTCCCCAGGGCAGTAATATAAGAGCCTCTCAGGGCGTTGTCACACTTATGACATAAAAGATCCTGACGTTTAAAATAGCAGTGCTCGCATAGCGGGATAGTTTGGTCATTTTCGATATCAAACGGAAAGTATTTAGTTGGACAAGGGTTTTGACAGTCGTAACAAGTGAAGCAGTTTGTATGGTAGACATTGTCGAGGGCTCTCACGAAATGACCAGAAATGGATTTTTGGCAATTTACGCAGACATTTTTAGGCGACCCGCTGCCAATTGAGTCTTTAGTAGTTGATTCTGCAGGTGGGCTTGAGCTTGCAATTGCTGGAGTGTTTACAAACGACTGCCAGTTTGGTTTCGTGTCTGACATTATGAGTATTTAGTAATTGAGTCAGTGGCTACTTGATGTTAACAGAAGGTAAACAAATAAACAAAGCTAAAAAGGAAACAAGAAAAAAAGTCAAAACGGTTCCTGAGGCTTTGACGAGAGAACGTACCGAACAGTCGCCTCATTAACTATTGATAGTGTGTTTTACGGAATCAATTGGGCAGGAAAAGAGAAAAACACGGTATAGGAAGAGAAGAGGAGGAAGAAGAAAAAGTTTGTAAAGTTAAATGAAATTCCATTGATTTCATTTTTTGAACAAAATCAGCACAAAACATTACCCTCCTTTGCGTCACTTGCGAATAATTCGTCGTTAATAGTAGAATCTGTGTTTTGAAACAAGTTGAAAACAGCGTGGTAAAACTTGGTAAATGATGGTAGATTGTATTGATATGGCTGTTGCCACCTGAATTAGACTCTGTCAAACTCTAACTTTTTTTACATGATAGTGGTGATTTGGAAGGAGTAGAAGGGGTGGAGTGTAGATTGAATGTAGATGATTGTAGTAAACTATTTGAACTGAATGAACTGTAGTTTACTATAATTCATGGTAAGCTCCACTCTAGATTCTGTAATTATTTTGTTTTAATCTAGTGAATTTGTTAACTTGTGAATTTGTGAATTTGTTTTGTGAATTTGTGAATTTGTGAATTTGTGAATTTGTTAACTTGAAAATTTGTGAATTTGTCAACTTGTTAACTTGTGAATTTGTGAATTTGCTAGCTAGTAAACTTGTAATTCTTTAACTTTATTGTCAGCTTTATTGTTAACTCCACCAACTCTATAATACCATCTCGATTCTCAAATCTACAACCTGAAAATTCAATTATCACCAGGCCAAACTCTCAGTATCGCTAAACCCATAAACTCTCTTTTTAATAGCCCCCGATGCAAACGTACAAAAACCTTAGACACGAAAATAACTGTTTCAAAATCTAGATTGACTTTTATAGTGATTATATTTTAAGAAATGCGCAAAAATTGGTATCCTCATCACTTTTTCTTCTTGGTCGAATTTGAAATCATCTTCTTCTTTAAATGCTTCTTGATCTTCTTTTGTCTCTTTTCACGATTGTCTTGTTTAAGCTGCTTCTTGCGTTCCTTGTTTGAATCACGATCACTGAATTTTCTAGAATCCTTCTCTTCGTCAGAACTATCTCCCTCTTGATCATCCTCTTCACCCTCCTCTTCCTCTTCCTCTTCTTCTTCCTCTTCCTCCTCACTCTCTTCTTTGTTATCACTCTTTGCAGTTACAACCATCTCACCATAAATCAACTCAGCAGCCTCACCTCTTTTGATTCTCTCTACATCTCTCTCAACATCATATACCTGCTCCAGATTTTGAGGAATATATACTGATCTGAAAACTGCATCATCAGCCGCACTCTCTTCTGTCACTATTTCTTGGGGTAGACCTTCCAACACTTTGACTAGGTATTCAGACTTTTCCGGGTATGAAGCCTCCAAACCATCAACTGATGGAAAGTTTTGAACATCAAGTGTAGATGAAGTAATAAATCTGAAAATTCGACGCTCTGTGAAGATTTCAACTCTTTGACGACGAAAGTAATCATTCACATTCTTAATGTCCATACGAAGGAACTCTAATGAACTTGGATGATCATGTTCTACTGATTGCGAAACATCAATCATCCATAACTTCTTTTTGTGATAAAGAATATTGTACTCTGAAAGATCAGCATGAACCAATCGACATTGCTGATAGAGAATTCGCATATAAGAAATTAATTGTCTGTACAATTGTGGATATAATTCAGGCTCAATCTCAGCGTCTCGAAGCCTTGGTGAAGCCCAACCCTTTTTATCTCCAAGGAATTCCATGACTAGAACGTGTAAATGCAAGTGTAAGGGCTTTGGAACTGGAATGTCTGACTGATAAATACGCTTCAAATTTCGAAACTCTTTCTCTGCCCATAATTTAACCATCTTTCGTGGATTGTGCTTTGAGTATCCATTCCTAAATCTGAATTCACCAGTAACGTACTTATCTCTATCTTTAAAGACTAAAATAGATGTTTTGTAAATCTTGATTGCCCGATGTGCTCCTTCTTCGGTTTGAGCATGATACACATTAGCTTCTTTACCAGTCGAAATACAACCATTGATCTCATAAACAACACCTCTGTTGATCATTCTAAACAAAATCATACGGGTTCTAGGATCAAGAACTTGCTCGTTTGTAGCTCTATTGGCTCTATCTGTTGTAGCTGTGTGTCTAGTTTTTGTTTTAGTTCCAGGCATGAATTTTTCTTCACTTCTTCCACCTAAATTGATTCTTGCAGCATACTTGGCCATATCTGTAGCATAATCATTTTGAGAAGCTCTAGGTTCCTGAGAGTTGATTTTAGGAACTCTAGAAACTTTAGTATTTTCCTCGGGTTCTACTAATTCTGTTTCAATAACCGCTTCAGGAATTGCTTCAGGAATAGGAACTGTTGCTGAGCTTCCAGGTACGTATTTTTTTTGAACGGGCGCATCTATACTACTGGCCAAAGTTCCAGCAGCAGCAATAAACCTTTTTTGTCTGTTATACTGTTGAGTGATATTTCCTGAGCCATAGTTTCCTAAATCATAAGATCTTGATTCCAAGTCTCTATCAAACTCTTCACCAGAATCATAGTCTTCACCTTCATAGTTTTCGTCGTAGTCATCATCTGAGTATTCATCATCATATATCAAAACAGTTTTTGATTTACTACCCTTAACTAACACTTCTTCAACTGGTTTACTTTTCAATGATTCAGTCTCCTTCACCAAAATTTCTTCAACTGATTTACTCTTTACTTCTTCAACTAATTCAACCTCCTTCACCAACAGTTCACCATCTAATTTGCCCTTTGCAGACACTTCTTCAACCATTTTGCGTATATTCAAGAACTAAAATTCGCATTCAAAAAATTTTTTACTATGGGATTAATTGGGAATTGAGCAGTTAATATACCCTAACCACTTACAAATCTACGTCTATAATTGTAGAAACATTGAGGTAGATTGAATGCTACTAGAGTTATTAACCTAGAAATGCCTAATTTGCAAACAGTTAGTGAGATATCATGTCAAGAAGCCAATGTACTTACGGCCAGTAAAATAATGGTAAGAAGAACAAGTAGGAGCATCAAAAAGCAGAACATTCTACTTCTAGAATTGCGTTGATATATAGCAGCCTTTGTTAACTCTGAAGCAGCTTCTCTTGTGCTGCCAGCAATGTTGTAGATATTAGCTTCAATGTTATCGACGATAGTACCTTGTTCATTGACAATAGCTCCCAAGTCAGTAAAGATTTCATTTAATTCCTGAATACCATGCTCAATTCCTTCAATTTCAGCTTCTCTTTCCAGAATCAAGTTTTGCTGATAATCTAAATCGTTTTGGTCCAAAAGTTGTTGTTGTTCCTGTCTTAACAATTGACTTCCTTCCTCTTCTACTTCTTCATGGTCCTCTAACAAGTGCTGTTGTTTTTTATTATGTTGTTCTTTAGCCTTGGTAACGGATATTCTTTGTCTTTCTGCTAATCGTCGCTGGACATTCTGGAATTCTTTTAATACACTTGAGAATTCTCGTTCTAATTTGCTTTGCGTGAACCTTTGAGCCGCCACCGTCTCTTCTTTCCAGCCCTTCAACTCTTTAACCTGTTCGCTAAGATACTTTATCTCTTCTCTCGCTGAGTCTGCTAGGGATACTGCTCTTTCTTCGATACTTTGACTGGCGTTTGGTTTCGCCAAAGCTTTAAGATGACTTTGTAAAGTTCCTAATTTTGTATTAACTTCAAAAAGTCCATTTGAAATGCGTTCACTCAGTGCGTCGAATTCTGGAGAATCCGAATAAGGTGTTTGTGACTCCAAGTCAACATTATCTGCAAATGACATTGTGGTATTATATTGTGTGTTTTGGTGTTAGCAGAATGATGCCGATAAATGTATGTAAGAGGAGAACTGAGAGATTCCAAAACTATTTTTATGCAGCCAGCGTCACAGAGTTAAAAACTCACGTGAATTCAATTCATTCTGTCCAGCTCAGTTCCAAAAATATACTGCAGAGTTTTACAGTTAAAAGTTTAATCAAAGTTTGAGTTGACAAAAAGTAATACTCCCACGCAGGGGCTCGAACCCTGGACATTTTGATGGCCTATAACATAGTCCTAAAAGTCAAACGCTCTACCAACTGAGCTACGCGGGACATCTTAGAAGTACCAGAAATTCTATAACCTGATACATAGTTTTAGTTGTTTTAGCTTCAAGTTCCAAGTTTTATTTTTCTCACACCAAGTTTAGACTTGTCTAAACTACTCAATACCTTGAAAGGTCTGCAGGCAACTGTAGTCTTTCTCAAGGCTTGGGACTAAGGTCCCAAGTCACTGCTAAACGTTTAAGGGGGTTATCGTTCACCGTGGGTTTTCCATAATGGTTTTTAACGCGGTACTTCTTGCTACAATGGGTAGCACAAGGCGGGACTCCAAAGCACTACCTCACCTTAAATTAAAGTAATTTGAACCACCCAGCAAAAGCTGTTGTACTAAGAAACAAATGGGAAATTCTTATAATTATAGAGGTTGTACTTTAATAGTACGACTTCGTCGTCATATATAGTGAAAATTGTTATATAAAACGACAAGTATTTGAATAGTTAAAATTATTGATTGATTGATTTATTTCTTTTTGCTTAAGTTATATCTTTATTTTTGTTATTTTAGCTTTAAATTATCGCTTTTTTTTACTAGTTTAAAACACGGTACCTTTTGCTGCATTGAGTAGACGAAACACTACCGAAGTAAACCGAGTCATCCAGCGAAACTGTCGAGAAACTAATGGGAAAATCTTATAATTATATAAATCGTACTTTGATAATATTACAATAATGTCAAATAAAATAATAGTACTCTTAAATTATGTAAAATTGAAAGTGTGAATGCGGGAAAAAAGAAAATCGTTTAAAATACATTTAACACTTGAACAAGTTGAAAATTATTTAAATACATTTTTTAAATAAAAGTTTTGATTTTTTTATATTATTGAGAAATAAATTGACTTGATTGATAGGTTTATATATAAATTGAATTGCATTTGTGAAAAGATGTATCCAACCAACAGGGGTATGAAACTAAATAAATTGGTAAATATAAATACGCTGTAGATTTAAATCTATTACTTCCATGTCATTTTTAATTAATACTCTATAACTTGTGATTTTTGAAAATCCTATTGTGGTCGCCACAATTATTTACAAAATTCTCGAATTTGCTGTCAAATTTGTGTATTTCAATTTAATTCAGTCTTTTTTGTCGAATCATCAAAATGAAGTGGTGTTTCTTTCAGACTGTCGTTGGATATTGTTTTATCCATTATTATATATTGAAATCGAAAATTTCCAAGACTCATGATTATCTCAGATCTAAATGCAAGATTTGCATCATAAATGAATAAAAATGAACAGCTTTGGAATCAATTTTGGAAAGTCCCCTGAAGTCCATGGCAAAGATAAAATTGGAATAAATACAAATAAAGACTGCAATGTCAAAAACGCTTCTTCTTTGTCTTCAGCTTCAAGTGGTAGCTTTATTGATGAAACAGAGTTTAGTACTGCTTTAATTGGGGAAATAAATTTAACCGAGATATTAACGCTAAATGATCGACGAAAGACATGTTCAGAAACTGATTTAAGTAATTATAGTGTTATTGATAAAAGAGGAGATACATTTGGACGTAATGCTCGAAAATACAGGTTTAGAGAAAGATCTTTTTACTCTTTTAGCACTAATTGGGGAGTCAATCATAGATCAACTTTTGATGTTTCTAGATATCCAAAATTTTTTTGTCCAAAATCGTTTCATACAAATTTGAGAAATCACCATGTTGAATACTTATTACAAGTCTCTTCACCCCCTTTAACTGAAAAAGTGAAAAGCTTTTTTTTTGATATTTTCCATCCAAAACAATCAAAAAATAATGAAGAAACTCCTGGTTTTTTTGAAGCAATTATCGTACCAAATAAGCCATCACCAGAACCTAAAGTGACTCTGATGGTGATATTAAAAGCTTTGAAACTATACTTTTTATATTTCTATTGGAAATGGACTAAAAAGTATGATATTGATTTGGATATAGAAATCAAAGATGTAAATAGCATGTGCTGAAATATCAGTATATTCAGAAATTTCTCTGTTTTTCTTGTTTGCACTTAAAATCTTTAGCTTAAAAAACCTTTTAATTTAAACGATTTTATTCAAAACTTATAAAATTGAATGTAGAAATAGTTCATCATATTCGTTAGTATGGAAAATAGCGGTAAAAACAAAAAAAATATTGTGGTTTAAGTGAAACTTATATCGAACGGTAAAAAGGTGCCAATGTCAATTTTGTGAATAATTCTGTCAATCTTTACATGAAAAACATCAGAGAAAATGATCGTTACGGCATGGAAAGAACAGGAGCACGTCTTGCTTCAATTTCTAATTGAATGCGTTTAATGTTTCTTACTTGTGATCTAATATATCCCAAAAACATAACACCAATTAAAGTGGACGTACTCACTAATATTATATTGACTGGGATAGGATCGTTTTTAAAGTAAACATGTGTTGATTCGTCTAGAAATGCTTGAACTAGGTTAAAAATTCCTGATATTGATACTATCAAGCCATACACACGACCAAATGTATCAAACCCAAACACTTTGGCCGAGTAATCTGATACCACAGTGTAGAAAAATGGCCGAAAAATAACTAGAAGTATGACATTTGCATATCCAGCTAAAATAGAGTCTTTAATTATTCCAAGTAAGCCAATCAAGGTTGACATGAATGTTAATGACGTTAGAGTACCAAACATGGAAACAGTATCCAGTAGTGTTCCAATTATCGGCACAGAGATAACACCTCCAAGAGGCAGAGCAATATCAAAAAATTTGTTTAATTGTTCTGACTTCTCAAATGAATCCAATAAGTAATTGTATTGAGATAATATAGTAGCCACAAAATAATTAATTCGTATCATGTGTATCGTTGTAAAAAACACTATAAACCAAAACCAAGGAGTTTTGATCTGCTCAATAGCTGAATAACCATGCAAAACACCCCATACTCCAGAGTTCTTTTCAATAGCATCCACATGTTGATGTTTATTTGAATTTTCATCATCAGTATTGTCTAGATATTTGTGATGAAAACTAGTGTTTGGACCTGAAAGCAGGCTTGTTTCTTCCGATGCAACAACGCTAGCACAATCTACAGAGGCTTCATGGATTTCTAAAGCACCCAGTGCTGAATCTTTCATTGTAGAATAAGAACGGTAGGGCATGACGAATATTTGAATTAGAATAATGAAAACAGGAGCAGCAATAAAAGCAGAAAAAAAATCTCTGAGATGAATAAATCCACCAGTTTTTTCATAGGCTATTCTGTAAAACAAGAAAACTGCGGTAGAAGCATCAAAGGAACCAGTCAAAATTGCCATAATCAAACCAGAATATCGTGGGAAAGTATTTGAAAGTTGAAAGGATGAAATGAAAGTGAAAGGTCCACCAATTGCGAGGAAAGAGTAGCCAACAAGATATCCATCGAATATGTAAATTCCGCTGGCTGATCTCAAGATGAGACAAGAAAAAATGATTAAGACTGCACCAATAAGTCCACATACTTTAGGTCCAAATGTATCAAGAATAGGTCCAACAATTAATCCCGAGGCATTAGAGACAACTGCTGCCACTGTAAACATCATGTTCAATTTCAAATCTTGCTGTTCGCATATTTCAACGGCATTCTTGATTTCTTTTGGAGTACAATAGTCTCTGTACACTCCTTCAGACACTAAAATTGGTTTTAAAGCAGCAAAACCAAACGATGGTCCAGCGACCAACAGACACCATATTATGGCGCAAGAGACCTGGACAAGTCTCAAACTTTTCGACACTTTACTTTGTTCAATCATGACTTTCTATTCAAGTCATATTCTAGCAATAAACCAAAAAATGGAGTTGATCAGATGGGATAACTGAGATGAGTTTTTTATTTGTAGGGAAAAACCACAAGGCTCTGTCGTATCAAAACTTTATTTTTCTCCCAAATTAATTCAATTTCTATGATGTTGATAAAAGATTTGTTGTTGAGTTTGTAACTTGAATAGATAAAGTTAAAGAGGTTTGCTCTTTATTCAAATAATATTTGCGTGTAAATGTCTCTTTCGCAGTTTTCAAGTTATTTATAATATTACTTAGCAGTACAAACTGAAAGAACTCAGAGCCAAAACTGGCATGAAAGTGCACAAAAAATTATAAATTTCAGACAATGATTAAAGATTTAAATATTTCATTTTTCAAAGAATTGCTCCAAAATCATTGCAACTAGAGTTAATAATCGAGTAGAAATTTTCCAAGTAGCTGAATATTTCAGAATATATTTTAATAAAATTTTGATTTCGTATATATCACAATTATCAAAATTTATGAATAAAAGTATTTATTGACACTTGATTTTCGACAATCAAAGGTGCACCTCCACTGATACTTTAAGTAAAATTTCAATGAAGGTGCAAACTTTTAAAAACAACTTATTCAAGTCAAAACAAAAAAATTTCAGTCGAATATTCCTTCCATACAACTGAAAATTAAATGATTTAAATATATTAAAAAAATGAATATTTCAAAATTCACTTCTATTGAACTTTAAATAAATTTGCAACTTTGTGTCTTAAATTGGCAGTTTAAATATAAATCACGTGAAGTATTTTTTTAACAGAATGATCGATATTCATTGAGCAGAAAATCCGCGTTTACGCGCAATATAAAATACAAACACTTCCCAATACAGTATAACAAAACACGTCTTCCCAAAAGAGTTATATAATTAATTTTTTTCGAATTTTGTCTGTTTACTTTCCAACACCTACCAAGTTTTTTCTTCTTCCATTTTCTCAAAGTAACTTCAACTTGTAATGTCTTTTGATAAAGCTAGAGTCTATGCGACAAGTGTACTTCCTGGTGAATCTACCGTTGACACAACTTTTGCTGAGATCCAAAAAGAATTCAGATCATTTATCCTGGAATTTTACGATGATAACAGATATTTATACAGAGACCAATTACGCGAAAATGTTTTGGTCCGAAACTACTCACTTACAGTAGATATGGCTCATTTGATTGCAAGAAGTCCTGTACTTGGTAATAAACTTGCTCAAGAGCCTACAGATCTTATCCCTCTGTTCGAAAAGGCAATTCGGGAAGCTGCTATGAAAATTGTTTACCCATCAGAAATTCAAAACGAAGAAGAAAATCAGTCTAGTACTCCTACAATTCCTTTATGTCAACTTATTCTTAAATCAGATGCAAATCCAGTGTTGATCCGTGATTTAAATGCTCAATATATTTCACAACTTGTTAGAGTGCCTGGTATCGTTATTGGTGCCTCAACTCTCAGTTCTAAAGCGACCGTTCTACAATTAGTGTGTCGAAATTGTCGTCATATGCATCGAATTGGAGTAGGTAGTGGATTTTCTGGTCTTCAAATGCCCAAGTTTTGTCTGAGTACAAGTGATGCAAGATCTGGAGATAGAAAATGCCCGCCAATGCCTTACGTTGTTCATCACGAAAATTCTCAATTCATCAATCAGCAAACACTCAAGTTACAAGAAGCTCCTGATATGGTCCCAGTAGGAGAAATGCCTAGACATATTTTACTAGCTACAGACCGCAACTTGACTAACAAAGTAATACCCGGTACTAGATGCACTATCATGGGAATTTATTCTATTTTCCAAAACACTAAAGTAAAAGGCGCCAATACAGTGGCTGTAAGACATCCTTATGTCAGAGTTGTTGGTATTCAACAAGAATCTGAGCTTGACGCTCAGCGAGGTGCTGTATTTTCTGAAGAAGAAGAAGAGGAATTTATAGCTCTTTCCAAAAGACCAAATATATATGAATCGTTTTCAAACAGTATCGCACCTTCTATCTATGGTAACTCTGATATCAAAAAAGCTATTGCATGCCTTTTAATTGGTGGATCAAAGAAAATTTTACCAGATGGTATGAGACTACGTGGTGATATTAATGTTCTGATGCTTGGTGATCCTGGTACAGCCAAATCACAACTTTTAAAATTCGTCGAAAAAGTTTCACCGATTGCTATTTATACTTCTGGTAAAGGATCTTCTGCTGCGGGTTTGACTGCATCAGTACAAAGAGATCCTCAGACTCGAGAATTTTATTTGGAAGGTGGTGCAATGGTTTTAGCTGATGGAGGTGTTGTTTGTATTGATGAATTCGACAAAATGAGAGATGAGGATCGTGTTGCAATCCATGAAGCCATGGAACAGCAAACTATTTCAATTGCAAAAGCTGGTATTACTACTATTTTAAATTCAAGAACAAGTGTACTTGCTGCAGCCAATCCGATTTTTGGTAGGTATGACGATATGAAAAGTCCTGGTGAAAATATTGATTTCCAAACAACAATTTTATCTCGTTTTGATATGATTTTTATTGTGAAAGACGATCATGATGAAGAAAGAGATTTAAGAATTGCTGGACATGTTATGAATATTCATGTCAATAAAACAACTAAGGAAGAGGTGGGTGAAATTCCAATTGACAAAATGAAAAGATACATTACATATTGCAAAGCTAAATGCGCTCCTCGTCTGTCTCCTGAGGCATCAGAAAAGCTAGCAAGTCAGTTTGTTAGTATCAGACGTGATTTAAAGCAAGCTGAACAAGATGCCAATGAAAGATCTACAATTCCAATTACAATTCGTCAACTTGAAGCAATTGTTCGTATTTCAGAATCAATTGCTAAACTTCATCTTAGCACAATTGTTACTGTGGAACATGTGGATGAAGCTATTCGATTGTTCTTTGCATCTACTATGGATGCTGTAGGACAAGGCAATACGCTACGAAAAGAACTGATTGATGAGGTTAATAAAATTGAAAATGAAATCAAGAGAAGATTACCACTTGGTTGGAATACCTCATACCAAAGACTTGTGACAGAATTTGTCGGAACCAAAAAATACTCTCAGCATGCTTTGGATCGTTGTTTGTTGGTTCTTGAACGACGTGAAACAATTCAATTCCGAAATCAAAGGCAACAGATTTTTAGATCTGGCGCTTAGAAATTCTGTTTTACATATACAGATATTTTAACTAATCGTATATTTGTGTAATTCTAATGTGAACTTATGATAACACCAGATTGACATATCATTGAATAGCATAATCACCATTATTTGAAATTGATAATGATATCTCTATTGTTTTGTTCTAACATTATTAATATTTTTAAATAGATTAGTAATCACAAATCGAAAACAACGTTTGAATTTACCCATCATCAACGTTTCTTTAACAAGGCCCGATGGTTTAGTGGTATAATTCTCGCTTAGGGTTATCTAAGCACAATTGCGAGAGGTCCCGGGTTCAATTCCCGGTTGGGCCCAATTTTTTTAAATGTCAACTTTAAAATCTGTGAGTTATTTTACAACTTTTTTTGATAAAACACTAAAAAAGATAAAATTTTGTCTATTCCAAAGTGTACAAAATATCTTCATTTTGTTACCGATTCTCTATACTCTTCTTAATTCTGTTCCATTACTCTATAAAATCTATAATCTGAGGTTTAACACTTCTAAATATCACGTGACTCACTTACGAAACCCCACTAAGCTGGCAATATTTAAGAGAATGATTGTTGTTTACTAACCAAAAGTTTGAAAACAATGGAATGTCCATTTTGTGAATTGGTAAAACAACCTCCTAAATCAACATATCTTGATACTCCAGTAGTATTGGGATTTTTTGACATTCAGCCGTTGATATCTACAATTAACGGAGGAGCCCACTTACTTTTGATTCCAAAGAAACACGCTAAAACTATCGATCTAGTTGACCATGAAACAGCAAAAGAGCTGGGATATTGGATTTCAATTGTTGTAAAATCACTAAAGAAAACCGTTATTGAATTGGGTCAAGCAGAAGACGTTGATGTGAATGTTATTCAAAATAACGGCGCTGGTGCAGGTCAAGTCGTGGATCATGTTCATTTTCATATTGTATTGAGACAAGGGTCGGACTCTC
Organism: Geotrichum albidum; assembly: GCA_003707475.1. Taxonomy (NCBI): domain Eukaryota; kingdom Fungi; phylum Ascomycota; class Dipodascomycetes; order Dipodascales; family Dipodascaceae; genus Geotrichum; species Geotrichum albidum. Next base: position 237,723 of record PPJE01000006.1, on the reverse strand, counting down.
AAACCAAGTTTGTGTCTGAATCTGTGACAAAACATTCAACAGACTGGTCAAAAATGCGAAACCGTTTATCTTACTACGGTCAAGTGTATGGTCGTGGCCAACGAACAGACTTGGAAGAAGATACACTTTGGAATAAAAATATATTGATAAAACTGAAAGAAAATCTTAATTTTTCATTAAAACAAGTGGAATTAAAATCAAGTATATAATTTATCAACATTAGCCTTTGCCCATTGTCGTACAATAATTGATGCTTTAAAGAATTTCCTACTTGCGTACTTTTTGTAAAGTGCTTCACATTCAATAGGTTTCACCAGATAATTAAGCATTTTTTGTGCAATAGCTAAGACTTTCTCTTCTGTATAATCACCAGAATAGTGAATCAAATTAGAGGTCCAACCTTCAGTTTTTTCAAGAATCATTCTAGATAAATACATTGACGCAGCCGCGCTCAATGATGGAGGATATGCCAATAAGTTGTGATCAACCATTGCGATTTCTAATAAATATTTGCCCAGTGCACGGGTTTGGACATCATAATCGTCAGCTTTAGACAGTCTTCGTAAAAAATTTAACGGGTTAGGATAGGAGAGCTCAAAATCCAAAACTTGTAACAGAAACTTTTCAGCTCCAATGATATCAGCATCGTCAAAGGTTCCAGCAGTCAAGTATGCGTAGTGATTGAGTACAGGTGGGAATACTTCTTCATACTTTGCAGCCACCAATAAAGCAGTGATTCCGACCAATTGTAGTTTATCCAAAGTAACAACTCTTACTGTCATGAATCTATCAATGAGGTTTCCAGCTAGAAACAAAGTTTCAGGCAGTAAATGCAGTTTAGTGTGGACTTCAATGAGCCAGTCCATAAGCAGAGCTCTGTTACTCCAGCTGAGGTCCTTTTGGTCCAGGATATATTTTGGATTTGGCAGGTATTTATTTTCCAGTTCATACAAGTAGTCAAAGATTTCATTTGAGTATTCTGCTACCATAAGAGGGTCATCAATATCTTCAGCGTCTAAATCATCCCAGGGCTGTTTAACGCGAGATTTCTTTGGTACTGGATTAGAATCAACTTGAGTAAAAAAGTCATTATCCAGGTTTTCTTCAGTTGAAGGTTGTAGTGGCCGTTTGAGTGACTTGCGGGTAATCTTAGAAGTTGTGTTACTCTTGTTTGACGCGTTATTCAAGATGGCGATGTTGGAAGTTTTGTAACTTGGAGGTTGCGACTTTGGAACGTTTGAAAGATCTTCTAACGCTGCGCGTTTCCTTGATACTGGTTGGATTTTGGCTCTGAGAACGACGTTTTCATTGCTTTGAGATCGAGTATTCTACAGTTGTTAACAATATTAGTATACTAATGATGGCTCAACTTACCTGTATACTCATTTTTAACGCGTTTTTGTGAATTTCAATGAATGCTACTAGGAATGAAGGACAATTCACGATTTAAAAATTAAAAATATCAAGTATAAAAGAGAGACGGAAAAAAAAGAGAGGTGGGAAGGAAATTTACAAAGTCTGCTTAATGCGTGTTTACTTTTTTCCAGTTTGGGAGTGAGATCCAATCTCCAATGAAATGTAAACAATAAGGAAAACACATTGTAATGTAAACAACAACCATCTGTTAACTAGAGCTCAGTCCATAAAATACGCAGAGTCCTTTTCTATCATCACAAAGTAAATCACAGTTGAAACCATTCGTAATATTGAATGACGGTTGCCAACCAACAACAACCGTCCTACATGAACTCCACAATCCTGTGCCTTGTTGTCTATCATGACTTAATCTCCAAGTGTCAAAAATAATTAGACATTGTCATCTGTGGAATTGGCCAAAGATATAAAGCAGTAATACATATATAGATGCTAATAAATGGAATGCTAATTCAACCAGTTTCTCAGTCTTGTCCAATTTCCATTGCCAATTATCCTAGCAGCGTTATCATTATTTCCCAAAAACTGTGTTATATGGTCAACCAACCTCGTATCTCGACCGTCGTCATCGCCCCAGGTCTCCTCCAGGTAGCTTCTCAATCTGTTGATTCCCTCTCCGCTAAACACGCAAAATATTTGCCGTTGTTGCTCATTGAACTCCGGAGGGGCGTCTCGACAAAACCGTAAAAGATCTTCTCTTAAAAACGCCGGAACGCCTGTTAATGATAAATGTGTTAGCCTTTGCGCATTTTTCACCAGCTGTGCTATCGAGTTTAGAGAAAGATTGGGACAATATGATAAATGAATTCTCTCAATGAGATAAGAAGGATCATCCGCTGACCGTTGAGCTATTGCCATAATGCCATAGTCAGTGATATTTGGGCATTTTACTAAGCCCACCCTTTTCAACCGAGAGAGAGATGCAATGTGGAATAATGCAGTATCTGTAAGCTGCCCGCAACATGCTAAGTCGATATATTGAATTCTAGGACATCCCTGGGTAAGAACAGCAACTCCCCTATTAGTTATATGAATGCAATGTGCCAAATGAACATAATGTAGGTTTTTGCCAAGTTTAGCAAGATGCGTGAGTGCGACGTCAGTAAGATCAAAACATTTTGCAAGAACAATGTTTTTTAACTTTGGCGCTATGGTTACTATCTTGTTCACACTGGAATCTGAAATCATTGAACAGCCAGCCAAATCCAAAATTCGCAGTTTTTCATGGCTATTCATTCGAGATAAGTTTTGAAACGTTGAATCAGATATATTGACATTCATGGCAAATCTGAATTCTCTTAGATTATGGAGGTTTTCAAAACAAAAAGTTCCAGTATCTGATGTAATATTAAGGCATCCACTCATGTCAAACTCAACCAAAGAAATACATGAAACCACAAACGCTTGGGCTGAAAAATCTGTCAACAGTGGACAGTTATTAACTTTAATTCGTTTGATATGGCTACATCTTCTGGCTAATTGAACAACGCTTTGATCTGTAATTTCCTTACAAGCTGATGCATAAAGTCCTTGTAGCTGCGGACAACTACTGGCAATCGCTTGAATTGTGAGATCTGTAATGTTGGACACATTTGAGATATCAATGCTAAGTAAACTCTTGTTTTGTTGAATCAGAGATACCAGTGACTTATCAGTTAAGTTTATGCTGTTTGTCAGTGTCAATCTCTCAAGATTCTGACAACTGAGCATCTTCAATAGCAGATTATCATCAAGGGAACCAGAGACTGCAGACAGATTCAATCGTTTAATTAGCAGACTGTAGGGAATTGTTAATCGCGGTGATGTTAAAACCTCTGTCAGTACTCTCAATCCTTCAATACTGTTTATATTAGGCCGGAACCAGATGGCGTCGATGTTAACTGAAAACCAAGCTTTGCAGACATATGAAACACTGTACTGAGAAGGCAAGTAAGATAAGATCTGCAGAAGGATTTCTGGAGGTAGCGTATGAATGCCTCTTCTCTCCACCATAGAGATCAATGAGTTGGAACAAGTAGTCATATCTGATCTAGCGTTTGAGGAAGTGAGAGGCAAGAATATAAGTTTAATTGTTTTTCTTGGGTTGTTTGTAGGTACACTACTTTTTCTGGCTTCATTATATTTAAAGTCAAGATCTGTAAAACATCACGTGAGAAACCCAATATAGTAGGGGACATTTTTTCTGTGCATTGTTCTTTTCTTCTGTACAAACACTGTCAAACCAGGCAGAATCAGAAAGAGATACCTGGGCATATATGTCTGATTCAAATCCACAACTGCCTCTTACACCCAACTCTCCAGCTAGAAAGCGATTAAAGTATGGCGATAGATACATTCCAGACCGAAATAGCACCAACTTTCAGGCTGCTTTTAGTCTGACGGACCCTGAACCCGTTATAGATGCAACCGAGCTCAACGCTCGGAAGGAACAAGAAGCAAATTCAAACTTTGGACAACTGCTAAAAGAAGAGATATTTGGAGACACCGTTCCTCCTACTACTCCAAAACGCAAGTCCAACATGTTTAGATACTACACTCCTGATTCTGAAGATTATAGAAGAAGTCTCTCAAACACCAGTGAGTTTTTTGTAATGAAGAAGAAAGAAGAACGAGAGTACCCAAAAATCCCATATAAAATTCTGGATGCACCAGACTTGGTAGATGACTTTTATTTGAATCTTCTGGACTGGGGAAGTAAAGATTACCTAGCTGTTGCATTAGGTACTTGTGTTTACCTTTGGAATGCAAATACGAGTAGTGTTGAAAAGTTATGTGATTTGGGATCTGATGAAATGGTTACTTCTTTATCCTGGTTGAAGCGTGGAACTCATTTAGCGGTTGGAACGAAAAAAGGTCTTATTCAAATTTGGGATGCTGAGAGCGCAAAGCGTGTTAGAACCATGACTGGTCATGAAGGAAGAGCCGTTTCTCTATCATGGAACGAACATATTTTATCTTCTGGAAGTAAAGACAGATCTCTTATACATAGAGATGTCAGAATCCCTGAGCATTATATAAAGAGAATCGAGCATGCCCATCGACAGGAAATTTGCGGGCTCAAGTGGAATACGCAAGAAAACAAATTAGTTAGCGGAGGAAATGATAATAAAATGAAAATATGGGACGGCTTGAATGATAAGCCTTTATACAAATTTCACGAACACAAAGCAGCAGTTAAAGGATTAGCATGGAGCCCTCACTCGAGAGGTCTACTAGCATCAGGAGCTGGAACTTCAGATAGATGTATAAGACTTTGGAATACAATGAATGGGACATGTCTACAAACGATAGATACTGGTAGTCAAGTTTGCAATTTGCAATGGAGTCTCACTACTAATGAATTGATTTCAACTCATGGATATTCAAAAAATACAATTGCTCTTTGGAAGTATCCATCTTTAAGACAGTGTGCAGTCTTGACTGGCCACACCAGTAGGGTTGTATACATGGCAATGAGTCCTGATGGAAGTACGATAGTGACGGGAGCTGGAGATGAAACTTTGCGGTTTTGGAAAGTCTTTGATAAATATAAAAAGAAACAGGAAGGAAGTCTGCTAGATGTGTTTCCTAAGCTGCGGTGATTATGATTGTTATTCATTTGTTTTTACTATTTATTTATTCACGATCTTCAATAATTCATTAATTTTTATGTCATAAGTTTTCTCCCAATAACACCATTGAAATAGAGTTTCGTATGGCTGGTTTTATAGTGGACCATGAAGAAGCAGGATCTTTAGGGTTATCTCACGTGATGATTTGAAGATCTTTATGTTGAATATAAAGTTGGATTTTGATATATTAAGTATTCTTATTACAAAATCAAAAAAATGAAATATGTGAGTAAATTCTGCGTAACCAAGTAAAATGTTTTTTTTAACAAATGTTAAAGATTTCTGCTTCTACGGCTGCAGCCATTGACAAAGAATTGATGTCTGCTCAAGGAGCTTTTTCTCTTGATCAATTGGTATGTATTCTTTGAATTGACGAAAAAAATTCAACCTTATTGATGCAATCCATATAGATGGAACTTGCTGGGTTAAGTGTTGCTCAAGCTGTTCATAGAATAATTCCAGGAAGACAAATATTAGTTTTAGCTGGTCCTGGAAACAATGGTATGAAGACTTTAATTCAATGGAAAATATATATTCACCTAATAATGATTTAGGAGGTGATGGTCTCGTAGCGGCACGTCATTTGCATCTTTGGGGCTATAAGGTGTCAGTGTTTTATCCTAAAAAATCTAGGCACGAGCATCTTTTGCGTCTTGAGACCCAATTACTGAATCTTTCCGTCCCATTTATTGAGCTTTCAACGCTTTCCAAGCAGTTTTCTTCTAGTGATCACATTATTGACGCAATTTTTGGATTTTCATTCCAACCTCCAATCCGCAAACCTTTCGATGAGGTTGTTGAAATTTTGAAATCAAATGGAAACAAAGTTTCTGCTGTTGATATTCCTTCTGGTTGGGATGTTGACAAAGGTCCAGGAAATAGTGGATATATTCCAAAAGTCCTAGTTTCGTTAACTGCTCCTAAGCCAGCATCCAAGTTTTTTAAAGGTAGACATTTTGTTGGAGGCAGATTTATTGATCCAGAATTTGCTAAAAGATGGGGATTTGACTTGCCAAATTATGAAGGAGAAGATCAAGTAGTGGAAATAACTGACCAGAACAAAATTTGAGACAGTAATATATCTATCTAACATTTGTAAATTATAATTTTGGAGTTTCAACTAACCTACTAACATGAGTTTCCTCTAATTTCCACAGAGAACTTACTCTGTTACTAACCTTTTTTGTGATTCCCTTTCTAACTAATCTCAAACCATATTCCAAGATGGAAGCAGGTATGCTAAACGCCATATCTACAATAACTTCACCAGTTTCATTTACTCTCCCATTACTAGTCATCATCCCTACCAAATGTCCAGATTCCGAATCAAACAAAGCACCACCAGAGGAGCCATTCCAACAAGAAGCACTAGAAACAACCATGACAGGAATTTCATTTATTTCTTCCCCAACAATGGATGACAGCGTAGCTAAATCCAATTGACGATAGAGATCCATGGAAATTAATTTAGCAATTACTCCTTGCGAAGACAGTGGTTGAAAAGGAAGGTTTCCAGTTCTATGGGGAAAAATAAGTCCGTAACCTAATGATCTCACCGACTGACCAATTTTGCAAGAAGGTTTATATATTGAAACAGGCCTTGCTTTCGGAATAGGAAGGGAAAATCTGAAATATACCAAATCAATCCCATCAAGAGGTGAGCCCAGTAGTTCTAAAGGAACGGGCTGAATTTCAGATACCCACGCAGTTATGCTTTTATAATCTTTTCCTAATAGATGAAGATTCGAAACAATAGTTTTATCATCTAGTAATATTCCTGACCCCCAACCTTTTCTTCCCGCTGAATAGGATACTTCAATCATTAAGACACCATTAAATACCAACCAGGGAAACAAGAAATCTGCTTCATCAACTCTTGTTTTCGCCTGTAAACCGGTAGGCAGTTCATTCTCAAAAACCGTCCACGGAATTATCACTGTTAAGTCGCCTTCTCCCGAGCTCTTTTTCAAGTTTCCTGCTACTAAGCCTACACACTGATTTGAATGATTTAAAAAAACAGGAGCACCTTCCATGCCATCTAGATATCTTGCATCACTCAAAATAAACTTGTTCGTGACATATGCCACATTTCCTGTACTATGATAGTCGACAAATAATGCGGGATTTACCAAAGCGAAAGGGCTGCTCTTGACGAGTAAAGTGCTCGACTTGGCCAGTGATTTCGACCTGAATTGAATGCTCTTACTAGAGCTCAAAGCATTCAGTAGGCCTTTAGGAGGCTTTAAAATTGAAAAATGAACAATTTGACGAACTTTAGCTTTTGGTCCGTTAGGTTGAAGTACATAACCAGCACCCGTAAAGGGCCGTAAAGAAAATGAAACGGTGTCCAAAGACTCATATTTCAAGAGCTGCAGTTCATACCAATCAACAGTGTCTATAAGATATTAGCAAAAAGTAACGGCAGGCAACAGCTAACTAACCTGTCTTCACCGTGTCTTGGGCTGCTGCCATTATCTTTGAGCTCTTTTGATTCAGGAAAGGAATAATAGGAGATCTTTTAACGTGTTAGAGTACTAAAGTGTAAAGATCTATTCTCAACTTACAATGACAGAACCAATGCCTCTCTGCCATTTTGAAGAAGTAAACCAGAAGATCCGTAAGTTCGTGATTCTTTAACGTCACCGGTCTCATCTTCGTCTACTCGGAGAGCGACCGCCGTGTATTTCCAGCTCATTCTAAAGAAATCAGTGTTTTTCTAGATAATTGTAAGAAACGAAACCCTTTAGAACCGAGGATATTTAAGTCTTGAAATCTAATCCAGGCCTGCGTCCTGCACAGACGCTGGGGTATTTGTATGGGGAAATAAGCGTGCTCATCACATGACTCTCACGTGCGCTAGAATCAAAAGAAATTCGGTCTAGGACAGATTGAGTAAATTTACCCTGATGTCGATTTGAGGCCTCCAAACCGTTTTATTTGCACTGACACAATGGGATTATGTCAGTGGGAAACAGTGAAACGGCTAAAAAAATTTTCAGATTTATATATTTCGTTTACTCTTCTTCTCTAAACATCATCAAACACACATTACACGACTGGCCTTGGAGGGTTCTACTTTCGTGTTTTCCTTATACTGAGAACTCCTTTTTGATTAATATTGACATTTGCAGAGATCATAACAGCAGCTCATTCACAAGATACTTCAAAGGAAGATGACTGATAAAACTGTCAACCAGGCTCCTGCTGTGAATCCAGTAAACAGCATGGAAAAGAATAGTGTCGATGAACAGATCATTGACACTGAATCTGGCCAGCCAAAGAAGAAAATTAGACTGTTTTCTTACTTTACTACGAAACACTTTTGGATCATTTTCATTATGGGCCAAGTTTTGTCGCTTTGTATTACTTCTACAAATACATTGACTTCGTTCCTGGCTAACGGTGGTAATTCTATGCCCGCCTTCCAAAGTTTGTTTAACTACGTTTTGTTGACCATTATATTCTTGCCCTACACTATCTACCGTTATGGATTTAAAGGCTATTGGAACTTATTGATTACAAAAGGCTGGAAGTATTTTATTCTGGCTTTTTTGGATGTCCAGGGTAATTACTTCATTGTAAAGGCTTACAACTACACAAATATGTTGAGTGCAGCGTTGCTTGATAATTTGTCTGTTGTATGGGTGGTTATTTTGTCTTCCATCTTCCTGAAAGTCCGCTACCATTGGACTCAAATTTTGGGTATTCTTGTTTGTATTGCTGGTGTTATTGTTATTATTATTTCCGATTTGAGAACTGGCAAAGACTACTCTGCAGTTGATCCTGTTAAAGGTGATCTCTTTGTAATTTTGGCTACTTTCTGCTATGGCTCTTCTAATACTTTGGAAGAGTTCTTAATTTCCAGTAGTCCTTACTACGAAGTTCTCAGTCAAATGGGCTCTTTTGGTATGGTTATTATTGGTGTTCAAGCTGCAATTTTCGAAAGAGATTCTATTAGAGGTGCCGAATGGACTCCTGCAGTTGGTGGTTACTTTACTGGTTACACTCTATCTTTGCTTATTTTGTATTTGATTGCTCCCATGATGTTTAGAATGTCTTCTAGTGCGTTCTACAATTTGTCTTTATTGACAAGTGATTTTTGGGCTTTACTTATTGGAACTCAAGTTTTTGGATATTATGTTTATTTCATGTATCCTATTGGATTTGTAATGACCATTTTGGGTGTTATTATTTACTATATTGTACAAACCAATCCTTTAGGTGAGTCTGTAAAGCCTTGGTTGGGTAAAAATCAAGAAAAGGGTATTGTTGGTATTGGTACCGCAAAAAAGAGGGAAGATGTTGAAACTCCAACTAATAATTTATAGATTTTTTTAATTTTAATCAATTTCAAGTCTTTATATTCAATTGTTGTTAGTTGTTGATTGTTGATTGTCGATTGTTGATTGTTGATTGTTGATTGCTGATTGCTGATTGCTGATTGTTGTTAGTTGTTAATTGTTGTTAGTTGCTATCTTTGTTCTGTTAATCGTTGATAATTCTCAATTGCTGATCGTTGATACTTGAACTGTTCATCCATCATAAGCTAAATCATACTCGGTTATTCAAGGAAACTCTCATATTACCTATCACGTGACTTTTTTCACAAACCATGACTCTATCTATCCAATCATTACCCTAAACTCTGAATCGAGAGCGAAACCGGCTAGCCTAAATGAAAAATTGTATATATATAAGAAACGCGACATATCTCCTTTTATCTAAATCATCGTTCCAATTTATTCAGCTCATAGCAACCTCTTTACATACCAATTGATCTAAATGTCTGATTCAATCAAAAAAATCGTTGTTCTTTCTGGTGACCATGTTGGTCCTGAAGTCACCGCTGAAGCTATCAAAGTTTTGAAGGTGATTTCAGAAGTCCGTCCTTCTGTTAAGTTTGATTTTCAACAACACCTAATTGGCGGTGCTGCTATTGATGCTACTGGTGTTCCGTTACCCGATGAAGCTTTGGAAGCTGCTAAGAACGCACACGCTGTTCTTCTCGGTGCAGTCGGTGGCCCTAAATGGGGTACCGGTACTGTTAGACCCGAGCAAGGCTTGCTACAGATTAGAAAAGAACTCAACTTGTACGCAAACCTTAGACCTTGTAACTTCTTGTCTGAGTCGTTATTGGAATTGTCTCCTCTGAAGAGTGAAGTTGTTAAGGGAACTGATTTTGTCATTGTCAGAGAATTAGTTGGTGGTATTTACTTTGGTGAAAGAGAAGAGGACAATGGTTCTGGAAAAGCTTGGGATACTGAAGCCTACTCAGTTCCTGAAGTTCAAAGATTAACTAGAATGGCTGCTTTTTTGGCCTTGCAAAGTAACCCTCCTTTACCTGTTTGGAGTTTAGATAAAGCCAATGTTTTGGCTTCTTCCAGACTTTGGAGAAAGACTGTAACTGAAACAATTGAAAAGGAATTCCCACAACTTACCTTAAACCATCAATTGATTGATTCTGCTGCCATGATCATGGTTAAAAACCCATCTTCTCTCAATGGTGTTTTACTTACCACTAACATGTTTGGTGATATTCTCTCCGATGAAGCTTCAGTTATCCCAGGTTCTCTCGGACTTTTACCTTCTGCATCTTTGGCTTCTTTGCCTGACACTAACACTGCATTTGGTCTCTACGAGCCTTGTCATGGTACTGCTCCTGACTTACCCAAGAACAAAGTCAACCCAGTTGCCACTATTCTTTCTGCTGGTATGATGCTTAAGCTTTCTTTGGATTTGAAAGAAGAATCTGAATTGTTGGAACAAGCTGTCAAGATTGTTTTGGACAAGGGTATTAAGACTGGTGATTTGGGTGGTTCTAATAGCACTACTGAAGTTGGTGATGCCATTGCCGCCGAATTCAAGAAGCTTTTGTAAGTTTCTGTCTGTATCCATGTATATGTATGACCTTTTTAATGATTATCATGTAAATGAATTTAAAACTGTATTTATTGATTCTGGCATTAAAAAAAGTCGTGTTTGGTTGTCTTTGCACTTGTAACATCATAGAATATAATTTTCCAGTAGTAAATCTGGTATTTCATATTTTGTATTTTGATACATGAATAAATTACATGACGCGTCTAAGGATATTACCAATATTTCACCCCACATAAAACTATAACGAGGAAGCAAAGAAATGAAACATCTATAGAGATTTCAAGATATCCAACTGTTTGACTTGTTGATCAATTATCAAGACTTAAAAACTCATCATGGAGTAAGAATCCTTTGCAATTATAGATCTCAATTTACAGATGTTGATGGTAACTATACCTTCAAATCTTCCATTCTTTTTATTTTGAATACAGCTTGACTCACTTGCAAAACTGCAGAAAAGAGATTCCGGGAATTCATCGTTTCCAGCAATAATTGATTCAATCAACTCTTCTGGTTTTCTATTTTCAACATTTCGATATTCCCGAGCATTCATGTCATCAACATCAACTAGCCCATTTTCTTGGCCATATAATCTTGAATAGTAAAATTTATCTATTCTGGGCCAGCCACAGTGAACATAAATCTTTTTCAAACACTGTGATCGAACTGCTATGTACCTCAAGACTGGATAAGAAATCAATTCATGAGGACTGATAAAACAAACCACTGTCTCCAATTCTCCATAGATTCTTAAAAGTCGATTAATTGGAAGTTTATGAATTTTTGATTCCTCTGCAGGTTCAGTCAACTCATAACCAGTCAGCGACAAAATTGGACGAGTGATGAAAACCTTTTGAAACAATGAAAGTGCTGAGTGGCAGGTTCTGAGATTGGTCACTGAAAACCAATCTATTTGAAAAACTTTTAAATTTCCTAATGATCGAAGAAATTCACATAGCCAAGAAGCTGGAACTCTGTCGTTTGGATTGTACTGAATTATAGACAATTTTTCAAGACCAGGAAAGCTAAGACGATGTGCGCCAAACAATCCATGCCAACAGTGTATTGTTAGATTTTTTAGACCAGCAAATTTGGATTTTGTTAAATATGGATCACGTTCGTCATATGTCACAAATTGGTGCCGACATATTAAAGTTTCCAACGTGTTGGGTATCCAGATATATGAATTAATTGGATCTCTGCATCCTGAAATATCAACCCATCTTAGAGTTTGTAGATTGTTTGACATCGAAGCTAATCTATCTTTTGTCAACTCTTTAGTCCATGAACCGGGACAAGTGTCATCCCAAATCTTGAGCTTTTTTAATTTTGTGAGCTTCTCATCAAAGCCTGGAGAATTGAATGGAGAAACTGGTCCAATTTCAACTATAAGATCATCTACCAACTCAAGTAGTTTAGAATCATTAAAAGGAGCTTCAGGATCAAGTAAAAAATCAATAAATCCTGTAACATACAAATCTGTTGGATATAATTCAATTCCAAGAATTAATATAGATGCCTGTTGTTTTGTTACTGTGCGAAAATCTATATGAAGTCTTTCTAAGTTTGGCATTTTCAGAGGATTAATCAACGTAGCTAGCCGATAAGTGTTAAAAACTCCTTTTTCTATGACTGTCACCTGCTGCGTATACATTTCAAAACATCTGATCCATCCTAGAATATCAACTTGAAAAGGGCTATTTATCATGACTCCTGGCCTATTGAGAATTCCTGTTAGCACAAATTTCAATAAAAAAGACTCCTTCTGTTCCAAACTTACATGTTATTATTCAATCTTCCCCATATTTCCTCACCATTGCCAGCAGCAACATCTGTCCAAACTAAATGGCCTAATTTATTTCTCAGTTCTTTTGAAACACAGCAGAGTGTGTAAATTTGTAGTAAATATTTAGATCTTGTGTTCCAAGATTCGTAATAGTTATCACCCCAATCCCAGTTTGCAAGATTTGAAGGTTCCCATAAATATGAAACAATTCTCTCCAAAACACGACCAGGTAATTTGTTTATTTTTGATGAGCGTTTGCCTTGAGCCATTTCTGGGCTGGCATCGTAGAATTCGTCGTCTGAGCTCATTTCTTGGTGAAGTGTACAAAAGACGATTTTATTTTCTTACTGGCTAAAAGTGATTCATTAGAAACCGTTTAATTTCATGCGGACTCTAACAGTAATTTAATTCTTACCAAGTAATCAAATGAAATTTATGCTGATTTCTCTACAAAGCCAAAACATGGGGATATCATGATAGGCACTTTTTCTGCAGTCTTCTATGCTGGCTTGTCTACCGCCAATTTTGTCAAAATTAAAAATAAGAATATAAAAAAGTTATATAATATCAGATTCACTTTCGAAATTATTATTATAAAGACTGATTTCATGTAAATCTTTGTGAGAATCAATTGTAAGTAAAACCTCTGAAAATTTTATAAATGAAATATAGAACATATCAAGAATAGATTGAACCTCCTTGTTTTTTTGAGAATCGAATTTTGAATTGTCTTAAATTCAACACACAGCAGCCGTAAAACAAGAGATCTCGGTATATGCTGTAAATTTGTTGGTATAGTGGATTGAATCAGCCAAATTGAAAATTGATTATGCCATCTACAGATTTAAAATCTACCCGAAAAGAGATTCAATCAAGTATATTCATTCCATGCAAGTCTAGATGTGGATTAATAAGTTTCACCAAGATGAATTAACCATTTCTTGCATATATAATTTGATGAATATCAAAAGCTGTTGGTGAAATGATCCACAAATTGTTCAAACGTAAATTAAACTTCCATATCTCATTCGGAAATCGGGCTCAACATGGAAATTAGACAAAATAAGAGTGCAAATATATTGTAGTTGCCAGAAACTTGTAGTAAAGTACGATGCACTGATTTACAAGCTCTTTCGCTCTCAGGCAGTCAAAGAGACTTCGACAAAAAACATCCTTTTTGGTGTCTCAAATTTCAAAGTTCGTGTGCAAACTCAGCCAATTGTTAACGACTAAAATAGATATGATAACAGGCCGCCTCGATGAAACGAGACATTGACGGGATACCAAAACAAAATAAACATATGCGTGACATTTCAAGCGGAAACTCTGAAAAGGATAAATCAAGTAAGGAGCCTTCAAAAATACGACAGTTCGCTCATTAAGTAGAGATTAAATTGAAAATTATTGTGGTAATTATATATGCCATGAATTCAAATGTAGAGAAAAGAGAAGACACCGAAGTTTGTGGGCTTTAGCTCTTAGTAAAAACCGGGAATTATTGTAATTTTAATCCAAATGCAATATAAGTTAATAATGAAGTTAGTGCTGGAAATGATGAAGGGATATAAGCTGGATAAGATCAAGTTGTCAAACCGACCGCCAGGCCAATAATCAACCCTGCTATTGCTAATAAGAAAAATATTCCAGCAAAAACAAATGATAGATACTTTGTTCTTTGAGAGACTCCTCCATTCTCACTCAACAGTCTGTCAAAACTCCCTGCTCCTAGAAGAAGCCACAATGGAGGAAATATAATAAATAAAATTAGTAAGAAACGCTCAGTACCATTGGACTTGTTAGCGTTATTTGTCATAACATCGTAAGATGGTTTAGAAGGATCTTGTGGAGTTCTAGTAGGTCGAGCACTGACATTGCGACTATAAGTTTTCACGAAATCAGGCATAATGGATGTGGGATCGACATTAGGATTTGATGGTGAGTTCCAGGAAGTAGGTCCATTTTCATCCTCTATTATTGCCCTAGCTACTGCTGCAGTCGCTGTTAATTCTTTATCTGTATTGCGTAGAGACAGCTGTGCTCTTTTCACACGTTCGGCAAACTGTGAATTAGAGATACGTTCTTGTTCACGCTGCTGTTCAATTCCTAGATCGTAAAGTTGTCCGTCTCCAAGAGTAGTTTGTTGATTTCTCGTGATTTCAGGTGGATCAGGAGTTGTTAAGGGCAACATCCCAGGAAGAGTTGTCGACACCTGAGTTGCATTTCCATCTGCAAATATATTTGTTACTGGTATCAGCGGCAGAGAAGGCACAGAGGAATTAGGTGCACTTGCTAAACCTCCTGAAGCTGCATCAGTGAACTCAGAAGTATTGTCTCCTTCGCTTGTTGTGTGGTTTTCTACCTGGACTGGCATGCTTCTATACTTGATATGATTAATCAGGGTTCTTGGATTTGAAAAGAGAGTAGAGTATCGTGGTTGCTGCTTCTTTACTGAAACAGGATGATGCACACCAACTGTAAGAGAATTGGCTCTATTAAGGGCTTTAGTCGTAAAAATATTTTTATTATCGATTGAGAATAAAGAAGAAAGAGAACTCGAAGGTTTATGAAAAAAAACTTTTTTCTTCTTCATTCCTTGTATTTCCT
This sequence comes from Geotrichum albidum, assembly GCA_003707475.1. Lineage (NCBI taxonomy): Eukaryota > Fungi > Ascomycota > Dipodascomycetes > Dipodascales > Dipodascaceae > Geotrichum > Geotrichum albidum. The sequence continues at coordinate 222,408 of PPJE01000006.1, read as the reverse complement.
TGCAGGAATTGGCTTTTGCACCAGTCTCAAACAATTGAACTTTAGATTGATCAGAATTGAACAAGCTTGAGCTTACTGCTGGTAATTGAGGAGTGATGTTTGCAGACGCATAAGTTGCACCAGCTGGTGCTTCTAGTATTGGAACAACCTGAGACCCGGCCAGAGCATTTTTCAAGGGAAAAGTAATTAATGGAGTGTAGGTAGCATTTGGTTGAAATGCTAGAGTGTGTCTGCGTGATGTAACAAAGTTTGGCTGTAACTTGGTATTAACATTAACTTGATTCACATTGTAAAATTGAGTCCCAGTAGTGAAATTGAATTGGTCCAATTCATCGAAGCTTGCATTATTTTGCTCGGAGTACAAGTGTGAAATATCATGCCGGTGTCCATCAGTAGTTGTCGATGGGTGGGGGATGGTAGAATGTAACGAACTGTATATATTAGAGTTTAAGACTTCAGAGCTTAATCTAAAGTCTTCAGAGAGACTGTTCGATCCATCAACGTCTTTTTCAGATGGATGAGATTCAATAGGCAACACGAACGGCTGATCAGTAGAGGTGATAATTGGAGGTAAGAGAGGGCTAGCTGGATGGGGATTGACAATACTACTATCATAAGAATCATCAAGAACCTCATTTCCATAGGAGACTCTTTGAGGAAGAATTTGGCCTGATTGACTAGCATGGTTTTTTTCACTGGACCCAAAAAGTTGAGTATTTGTACCAGACTGGGAAGGGAGAAAAACAAAGCTTGACTGGGCCAAAATATCTCTATGGATATCTTCATGGGAGATAACTCTGTGAAGAATTGATTTTGCAGATGGGGAAGAATTAGCTAAAGCGTCATCTGGGCTTGTTTGTTGACTTGTAGGAGGAGACAAAAAATTAGTAAAGTGATTGTCAGTTGAGTATGGTGAGGTATGAATACTTTCTATTGTAGTCATATTAGTACCAATACTATTAACAGAAGGTTTTTTTAAAGCAGGTTTATGGGTTAGATCCAGAGTTGGAAAATCTTCAAAAATAAGTGGTGGAGCTAGCATTTGATTTGAGCTGTTTGAGCGGCCATGATGATGAGTACATTTACTTGGAGGGCTTGGAATTGGAGACTGGTTTAAAACACGGTCAGAGTAAGTTGAGTAATAAGAAGCTTGAGATAGAGAGCTCAATTGACGTTGATGATGTAAAATAGGGTGGTTTGATAGTTCGTTTTCTCTAGCAGTAACAGTTGACGCAGTTATTTGTGAGTGAAACGAGTTTCCAGTATCTGTTTTGTGAATTTCATTGGAGCCATAGTTTTCAATCATATCAGTTGATTCACCAACTTTCCAATTCAACCTTCGACCATCCGACATTGATGAAGCTAACAAAAAGCCATTGAAGAAGAGATTAGAAATAAGAAAAAGAAGAAGATTTGAATTCCTGTTCTTATTTTCTTCTGCCCCCCTGATGCCGTTTTTCTGTTAGGGAACCGAGAAACTGAAAACTCTTTGGTAAAAAACAAGGTTCTCGAGAGAATCGGAACGCTTTGTCAATGTCCTCAAGCAGTTAGATTTTTCACTTGTTCAAAGTTGACGGGCTGGCTGAAGTTGAGCACTGCGTGAAACTGCTATTGGCAAGGATTATACAGAATAGCAAAGAGTTGAAGTATCGTAACAAGATATAAACAAACAGTTTAAAGTTCCATTCCTGACTTATTTTGGATGTTTGGATACTTCTTAACTTGTCAAGTAAAATATGTAGCCTCATGTCGAAGGACAAAAACATAATCTTTGGAGACAGATTAAGACTTTGGTTAAGAAATGGGTAGTGATCAGCCATCTGGATGATTCAATTTCAAAAGATCCACTATTGTTTTTAAAAGAAGTCGATACCATTCCCCAAAACTATATACCAGCCATTTTTAACGTATTTTTGAATGCTCACCAGTGGGACGGTTCTTTGTGTTGAACTAAGTTGGAGTTTTTTTTTTTTTTTTTTTTATTCCACTAAAAGTTATAATTTCTGTCAATTAAGTAAAAACCTTTTAGGAGTTTGAATTTTCATTGATTTTGATATTTATTAATTTTGATATCAATTGATTTTGATGTTAACTGATTTTGTGATTTTTTTGCTATTGACCCCAAATAAATTGAAATCTACGAAAGAGATTTTTATACGATGTTCCTGCATGCTTCTACTTCTTTTGAAATTATTTTCTTGCTGGCATAGTGATGATTTGCATGTATAGCAGCATCGCTTATTATTCTGTATGATCAATAGCAGGTTGCCGACTGCAATACACTAAAAATAGAGCCTGACTTTTTTTTAAAAAATTCAATTCTCCCACGCAGGGGCTCGAACCCTGGACATTTTGATAGCCTACAATGAAGCCTTAAAAGTCAAACGCTCTACCAACTGAGCTACGCGGGATAACTTTATAGTATGTATTTGATGATAGTTATGAATTGATTATTCAAAAATAGGTGTTTTTTTTTTTTGGCGAAGCAATAACTTGTCTTAGCTACTCATTATTTTGAAAAGCCTGTAGGCAACTGTAGCCTTTCTCAAGGGAAGTCACTGCTAAAATTTTAAGGAGGTTATTGTTCACCGTGGGTTTTCCTTTATGGTTTTAACGAGATACCTTTCGCTACAGGAGGTAGTACAAGGTGGGACTCCAAAGCACTACCTCACCTTAAATTAAAATAATTGGAATCACCCAGTGATAGCTGTCGTATTAAGAAACAAATGGGAAATTCTTATAATTATAGAAGTTGTACTTCAATATAAAAAATTTTAAAAAATTGAAATGTACAAACTTTATCTTTGCCAAAAAACTTTCTCACCTTGAAATGAATCAGATCACACAGTAAAAGCTGTTGTATTCAAAAATAAAAAATGTTTCATAATTTTGAAGATTTTCTCGTAATTAGTTTTCAAATAGTTAAATTTTATAATTTTAGTTGTAATACATGGATTTATTAATCGAAAATAAAAAATCACAGTGATAAATATTATTCAAGTTCACAATTGATAAATAACTCTTTTTTTTATTAATATATTTGATTGAAAGTAACATTTTCAAATCGCATTTTGAACAATATTCCAAAATTTCCAATATTTTATAATTTCCAATAAAAATTTCTAAATTTAAACTTTGATCAAGCAAAATCAATTGTAATATTAATTTTTTTCAGTTTAACAATAATTGAAGAAAATTACAAAACATGACTTTTTCATTTTGTTTGATTTCTATAGATATTTTTGAATACATAAAAATTGAAAAAAAAAAAGCATGCCAAAGTGAACTTACCAGACTGAGGCATCTGCTTGGAGATTTAGAACTAAAATTAAAATCATGTAGAAAATAAGAGACTCAATATTTTTCGAGAGAAAGAAAATGCTGTACAAGAAAAAGAGACTACCACTCCATTCTACTACTTTCATATTCTTTCCATCTTTTTTTCAAAACTCTTTTCATGAGTCTTTCTCTAATCCAATCAAAAATATGATAATGATGGTAGTGATGATTTTGTTTGGCAGATTCTTCTTGAAGTCGAGAACACATCAAATCAATGCTGTTGGATGTTGGATGCAAATATGGAGAAGACATTTTTTTTCAGTGGGTAAATCTAGGTAGACAAAGATTTAGTTTGCAAATTGAATCAAATAAAGTCTTTTAAAAATATCGGACTTTACTCAATTGAAAATGAAAACGATTTGGGTGGAAAAATTTAACCAAGTCTTTTGAATATCAGGCTTTATTCAATTGTCAACTGAAACTGAAAACTAACAATGTGGGTAAAAAGAATGAAAAAGCAAATCAAAGATGTACAGTAGAAAAGAGAGTGAATTCAAGAAAAAAATCCCAAAACAACCAAAAGATCTATCGGATTTTACCAGTTTTTTTAAACGTACATGAATGAATATTCCAAAAAAGATAAGAATAATTAAAAAAAAAAAAAAAACTCAAAAAGATTTATTCCGAGCTATATATACAAAAAAAATTATGTTACAAAAAAAAATAGAAGACAAGTTAAAAAGAACAATTTAAAAAGAAGAATAATACTGTTAACACCGCTATATTGTAATCGTGCTTTACTACTAACTGTTGTTTACCAACAAGAAATCACAAACACGAAAAACACGCCAAAAAGCTAAATTTCAAAGTCACATGATATTGGTTAAGTTTTTTTTCCAAGTTACATCCCATAAACCCTCATTGGTCCTTTAGAGGCACTATAAGTGAAGAGGCATTAGCATTGTAATAAGTGAAAATGTTTAAATCTGCGTTTTTTCATTTGAAACCTAGATCAACGCTGTTTTCGAGATGTTTCATTACTAGTAAAGATGTGAGATCTGGGCATAACAAGTGGTCTACGATCAAGCATGACAAGGCTAAGAATGATGCTGCTCGAAACAAGATTCAGTTGAGGATATCTAATCAAATATTGTTGGCGGTAAGGTTGAACGGTGGACAGACAGATCCTGGGTTAAATTTTCGTCTTGCTTCAGCGATTGAGTTGGCAAATAGAAACAGTGTACCAAAGAAGGTAGTTGAGTCGTCTATTCGTCGTGGAGCTGGGCTTGGTGGTTCAAGTGACGAGATGGTGGAGAGTATTTCGTACGAAGCAATGGGACCTGGTGGAATTGCGTTTGTTGTTGAGACGGCTACTGGTAACAAGAATCGAACGGTGGGCGTTGTTAAGAGCGCTTTTACAAAAGTTGGTGGTATGCTTGCACCTACCAAATACCTATTTACTAAACGAGGTTGGGTAGAGTTGGATGGGTTGCCGGAGCGTTATGAGGTTTTTGATGATGCATTTGAAGAGTTGGTTGATTTAGGGGTTGAAGATATGGAGGAACAGGAAACTGAAGAAGGAACAGCTTTTATGGTTTATACTGAACCACAAGATGCTGGACGAGTAGGACTAGAGCTTAAAGCTAAAGGGTATAAAGTCAAAGATATGGGAATTGAGTATTATCCAAATGAAGACACAATGGTTGCAACTTTGGATGAATCTCAAAAAATTTTATTTGAAAAATTGTGTAATTCATTGGATGATTTAGAGGATGTTGTTGATATATATACTAATTACAAAGGTCATTGATGAAATGTAAATATAAGTAAAATAAATGGATGAGTTTATAATGAAGTAATGAGTCAATTGAATATGAAAACATGTAATATCAATTGGTTGAAATAACAAATTAATATGGATTATGAATGTATGGAATATGAAATAATAAATTAGTATAGTGATGAAATATGAAATATAAATTTGAAAAATATAGCAATGAAATATGAAATATATAGCAATGTAGTATGAAATATAAATATGAAATACATAGTAATAAAAAATGAAATATAAATGAATGAAATATCAAATATATATTAATGAAATATAAATTAATAAATTAATATAGTAATGAAAAATGAAATTAGAATTTCAATTGAATATTCTTCAACTAATGAAATACTTTTTAAAGATGTCAAAATAAATTATTCATTATACAATTATCATGAGAGAAATATTCATGAAAACAAAAATAAAAAAATAAAAAACAAAAAAATATGTAATAATTATTAAACCAGAGAAAAAGATAAATTATGAAAAATGAACATTAAAAAGAGAAAAGAGGTTGGAATATATCAAAACAACCAGTTGTCGATTTCCAATCTCATCTATAATGATTCCTAAATGGAACTTGTTGATTTTCAACTGCTTGAAGCTAATACCACTCTTGACCAGGATCAATATATTCTGCATCTCCATATTCTTCTGGATACCCATACAATGTCTCTTCTTCTTCACCAAATCTTCCATCAACAAGCATTCTTTGTTTTGGAGTATATCCTAAACTACCAGAAGCAAGTTGCATACGTCGGGCAAACCCAGCATTGCCCAAATATGGAGATTCTGAAAGTAAATCAGAGGAACCTGATTCACTAGGAGTAGGCATAAAATATGAATGGTCATTTGCAGTAGGATGAAATTGCTGGTAATATGCTTGAACTTGGACTTTTGGTGGAATCATCCTCAACCCTGTAGTATGCGAGGAGGAGTGTTTTAACGAAGGTTTTGAAATTTTTGATTTCAAGGTGCGAGCATGTAAAGTTCTTGAGTTTGCTGCTGGTACGGTAGATTGTCCATAATTCAAAGCAGATGCGTCTACTGGATGATAAGGGCGGTTAATGTCAGCAGGCTGATTAGTATTTGCAGATGAATCTAGTGGGTAATCAGAATCAGCTATACCTGAATAATAGCCTTTTTGGCTGTAACTAGCCGGATCCATAAAGGAAGACTGATCTTCGTAGTATGTCATTGATGCTGAAGGATAAGATTGTGGAAGATAGGATGAGAGTTCTTGATCTTGGGGGAGAGGTGTTGTAGAGGGAAGAACGTAGTCGAGAGGGAAATCCGACTGTTCTGGGAGATTACGTGCAAAAGATTCATTATTTGGAGGAGTTTCAGTCGGAATATTAGCAGGAGAGTGTTCTTTTTGAATTGGGTTTTGATCAATTGAGTTTTGGAGGACATTTACATTTACCAAATTTTCAACTGAATCATTTTGGAGGTCAGAATGTTGGAGGTCAGAGTGTTGGAGGTCAGAGTGTTGGAGGTCAGAGTGTTGGGGATTAGACTGTTGGAGGTCAGAGTGTTGAAGATTAGACTGTTGAATGGAATCCGTTGTAGATTGGATAGAATCAGATTGCTGGTTATCAGACTGCTGAAGATCAGACTGTTGAAGATCAGACTGTTGAAGATCAGACTGTTGAAGATCAGACTGTTGAAGATCTGATTGCTGAATAGAATCTATTGGTTCTTGGTTGATTGTCTGAAGAGCTGGAGAGTTGTTGATAGTAATTGACTGGCTTACAGACTGATCTAGAGTGACAGACTGTCTATCGATAGACTGAATATGCTGGTTACCATGTATTTGGTCATGAATTGGCTGATATACCATTATTGGGGGTTGTACAGGAGCAGAAATTGAAGTTTGAATGGAATATGGCATAAACTGCTGCTGGGCCATCATATGGTAAGGAACTAAATTTTGATATTGAGCACCGGACATGATTGGAACGTTTGACATGACACTGCTGGCATCAGCTAAGTCAGCCAAGTGTCGTGGGAATTTCTGAATAATGTCTGGGAGTTGTTCGTGAAGGGTTCTGTTACCGTCATACTGGAAGGAGATTGCAGGGTCTCTAACGGGAGTAGTTGAGCTTTCCTTTCTGGCCAGTTCCTTTTTAAGGTCTCTTTCTAGGGCATCTTGAAAGAGTCTGTCGTGGTTTACGCTGAACCAGTAAAAGATTTTTTGTTTTTTCTGAGTTCTTACGCAGTTATTTCTGTAGAGATAGTCTAAGAATTCAGATTTTGGCTGTTCTAGGACAGCGTCAGTATCGCATTTGAGGTTTCTGAGGTCTGAGAAGATGCCTTCTTCGAACTTTTTACGGTTTGATATGTGACGTCCAAAGGCTTCGAAGCGGAATGAGACGCAGCGAACAATGTCTGTACCAGTTATGAAGTAGACGTTGTTCCAAACGACGCAGCTGATTTGGTCTTTAGTTGGTAGGGAGTGACGAATTAGGCCAGAGGAGAGACGTAGGTGGGACGGAGCGGTAAGTAAAAAGTATTTGAGTTGGATGAGTTCCTGGAGAATGTGAGTTAGGGGAGTTATGGAGGAGTCTGGAGACGGGGACAGTGTGTTTTGCATCGTGATATTGGCATTGGGGGTGGAGGTTTGTTAATATAAAAAATAAATATTAAATATATTAAATAACTGTGAATGATTATGTGATCTGAAATGAGGCAAATGTTTCATGAGTGGGATAGGGTTGGGTATCAATAGTGGTGGTAAAAACTAGATACTAATAAGTATTAAATAATATATATCAAGTTATATATATCAAGTTATATATATCAAGTTATATATATCAAGTTATATATATCAAGTTATATATATCAAGTTATATATATCAAGTTATATATATCAAGTTATATATATCAAGTTATATATATCAAGTTATATATATCAAGTTATATATATTAAGTATTATATATTAAGTATTATATATTAAGTAATAAAAGTTATTATTATGTAATATATGAGTAATAAAAATAAGTGTCATGTGATATATTAGTAATAAAAAATAAATATCATGTATTATATATCAAGTATTATATACCATTATATACCAAGTATTATATACCAAATATCATATACCAAGTAATAAATAGTAAATACCAAGTAATAAATCATATATACCAAATATCATATACCAAGTAATAAATAGTAAATACCAAGTAATAAATAATATATACCAAATATCATATACCAAGTAATAAATAGTAAATACCAAGTAATAAGTAATATATATCATGTACCATATACCAACTTGGTTAGCCGGAATCTCGGCATAAAAAAAGAAATCTCGACACTTCAATTGTCATCGACAGTCACTACTTGTTTGTAATATATTCTTACGCAATTACTTTTTATTACTTTTTACTAAAATTAATATTAAATTGCCTATAATAGTGCACATTGTATAACGTGTATAATGGAAAGATTTAATGATCAAAAGATCAAAAGATTAAAAAGATTTAAAAAAAATAATGACGTAACAACTCATCACAAATGAAAAAAAAAAAGAAATGTTGTCTCCTTTTTATTTTCTTTTTTTCCGACATTTTGTTTGTTGGTAAATTATATAAAATTCGTGTTTCCACCTAATTTTCAGTTTTAAACCTTTTTTATTTTCAAACCTCCAAACAACACCAACCTCCAAACATCACCAACTTCAACATCACCAACTTCAAACCTCCAAACAACACCACCAACCTCCAGACACCATCACTAACCACCAATCACCTGAAATGCAATGAATTTCATTATTTTCATTATATCTTGGTCAACTATAGCATCAGCATTCACTTTAAGAACAAGCATCTTAGATGGACTCTTCCACCAAATATCTATTGGATCAACGTCTAAAATGTTCAGCATAGACTCAAGAATCTCAAATATCATTGTTAATGAAAACTACCAATCTTCTACAGTACAAAACTCCTCTAAAAATTTTAACTTTACAGACATAAAAGGCGACTACGCTGCTGGATTCTACGCATCAGATACTTTCAAATTCGATAATAACGAATCTTTACCACTAACATTTGGATATAGCACTGATAGTAACATGTTTATGAGAAATAAAAACGTCGCTAAAAGTATTGGTGATGAAAACGCTGCTGCTACTTTGGTCAAAGGTGACCCAGGAGTGTTCACTCCAAATATATTGGGAATAAACGTCTACGACCAAAACCCTCTGTCCTTTATAAACCAGCTCATACCAAATAACTTATCTTCTTCAAACCTCGTCTCAATCAAAACAGACGACGACGGGTACTTTGCCGACATTGCCTTTGGCGAAATCAACCCAGACTTCTTCAACGGTTCAATCACGTTATTTCCAATCCTTAAAACTGCATACCAGGACTCTCCACAAATAAACTCGTACAAATACCCGTTCTTGGAACTCACCGGTATTGTACTAAGCAACGAAGACCATTCAGCAAGCTTAAACATTAGCGATTATAGCCTATCAATACCAACCCTCTTAGATACTACCAACCTCATGTCCTACCTCCCATACTCTCTAATCGTCGAAATCGCTTCTCAATTCAACGCTTACTACTCTCGCCAGCACTCAATGTGGATTCAATCTTGTAACTTTCAAAACGTAAACGGCTCTATTGGCTTTACATTTCTCGAAAGCTACGTAGTAAACGTCCCATTACGTGATCTTGTCATTCCTCTTATTAACTCAGAAACTGGCTTGAACTACTATCTTTCTAACGGTGATCAAGCTTGTGCCCTTGCTTTCACAAGCAACGCTGCTCAGGGCTTTACTTCTTTGGGTTTACCTTTTTTTCAAAATATCTACACCATCTTTGACTACTTGAATAACATGATTGGTTTTGCTCAAAAACGTAAAAACGTCTCTTTAACTGTTGGTGACGAAAATTCAATCAAGGTTTACAATAATATTGGTGATGTTTATCCAAATGTTTCAACAATCACTTATAATCCGGCCTCTTTTAGTCCTACTGCTGTTCTTGTTAGTTCTCAAACAGATTACACAATTTCTTCATCAATGGCGGGTTCAGATAATAATTTTCGTCTTCTTACAACTCGTCCTTCACCTACTACTTCAACCATCATGACTGTTCGTGCCACTGCTTCTGATGATTCTTCTGATAATAGTAATGATGATTCTAATGATAATGAGAATACTGTTGGTCCCACTAACTTTTTACTTGAATCTCCTCGAACAACCTCTACAACTGATGGTAGTAATGCTGTTTCGGTAACTTCTGGCATGACATTAGAGGGTTTTGCTCCAAGTTTTTTCTGTATTTCATGGACCATTATATGTTGGATGGTTCTTTTGCATATTTTGTTTTGATTTTTCGTTGTTTTAGTTGTGTATAAAATATGTTTTTTATAGATTTTGTTTATTTTTATTTTTTTATTTTCATTTTTATCTTTTTATTTTTTTTTATTTTTTTTTATTCTTTTTTATAATTTTCATCTTTATTCTTTTAATTCTTTTAATTCTTTTTTAAATTTATATTTTTATTCTTTTTAATCTCTTTCATTATTGATGATAATTCTTTTTTTAAATATTACTTATATTCAATTTTTTTAAAATTATTCATAATTAATTCTTTTTTTTTGATTATTACTTATATTTAATTCTTTTATTTAAAATTCATCTATATTTGATTCTTTATTCATTATTCATGATTAATTCTATTTAATATTTACGATTGATTCTATTTAATATTCATGATTAATTCTATTTAATATTTACGATTGATTCTATTTAATATTCATGATTAACTCTCTCATTATTCATAATTCTATTTAAAATTCATGGTTGATTCTATTTAATATTCATGATTAATTCTATTTAATATTTACGATTGATTCTTTCATTTTTCATGATTCTATTTAATATTTACGATTGATTCTCTCATTTTTCATGATTCTATTTAATATCCATGATAAATTCTCTTTATATATTTAATCAATATTCATCTCCATAAACCTAACCCTATTCTCCCAACACAAATTATATTCAGATTTTTTTTACTTTTTCATCCATCAAACATTCATAAAAAATGGCTAAATCATTAAGATCAAAATCAAAGCTAAAGTTTAGAAAGATTAAACGTACAACTGGAGCTTTTGGCAAAGCTGCTGATGAAAGAGCCAAAAGATTAGCTGAGAAATTGGGTACTTTGAAAAATGTCAAGGGTGAGTACAAAAACAAATCTTATGATATAAATACTAATTTGTTTAGAGACTCAAGAAATGGAAGTTGAATCTGAACCTGCTGTAGTTGAAGAAACTTCAACAGAAGATCCTGAAGTCAATAAGATTAGTACTGGAGGTTGGAAAGGATCAAGAAATGATGCTTATAAGAAGAAGCAAGCAAGATTGAATAAGAGAACAATTGCTTTCAAACGTAGAAAGTAAAGTGCATGTCTTCCAATCGTTTGGAGTATTTCCAAAGATCTTTCATTTATAATATTTTGAATATTTTTCATTGCTTATAGTTTTATTTGCTTTTCTATTATTTATTACGTTTATATGAGTATTGAATCATAGATTTTATTAACTGCTTTTTAGTCCATTTTATAGTTGTTCTTTTACCATGTTTTTTTCTAGTTTTTTTTTGATTCAGTTCTAGTTTAATTCTAGTTCGGTTCTGGTTCAGTTTTGGTTTAATTCTGGTTTTATTCTGGTTCAGTTCTGGTTTAATTCTAGTTCACTTTTTGTTCACTCCCAGTTTACTCCTAGTTCTGTAATTCTGTTTTTTTCCAGTTCAGTTCTGATTTACTTCTAGTTCACTTTTGTTCACTTTTTGTTTACTCCCAGTCCAATTCTAGTTCACTTTTGTTCATTCATAATTCACTTTTCCTCACTCCTAATTCACTCCAAATTCACTCCTAATTCTCGCTTATTATCAAATTCACTCAAATGCTCCCTTTCAAACTAATCATATACAAAACCTAATTATTCATTAAAATACCTATCTGGTGTTAATGGAATCATAACTGTAGGATCAAATTGCGAGAAATCAATCGCTGGAAATAAACTCGTTGAAATCGTCGGATCAACCGTTGATCCCGTCATTGTCGAATCAATTGTAGATTCTGTCATCGAAGTCGTTAATATTGGCTTTACTTGGCCTGTACCCGAACACTTCCTTCTCAACATACCAACAGCCTTCATAGATGCTTTTGATCTTTTCCCCTTTGTACGTCGTAAACCTTCTTTATCCTGCGTAGAATCCGTCTGCTCTCCTTCTGATTTATGCTGCTCATACACTCCACTAACTGGTCCATTACTAGACCCTTCTGTAGTTGTAATACCTCCAACAACTGCAAACGTATCCTGACCAAAATAATAATTCGCATATGAATTGTATTGCGCACTCGTGTCCGGACGTTCAACCAGTGATCGTAAGAACATTTCTTCCTCCCCAGATTTGTTAATCATCATATCGAAAGAAAAATCGCCATCATCTCTTTGAGTTGTAGAGTTAAGAGGTACATCACCGTCTCCACAAACACTAGATGAACTCTCTTCAATCATTGAAGCATCTAAACCCCGACAATCATCAAAAAATGTAAATGAACCAGTACAACTCTTGAAAGAATCACATAACTCGTCCAGTTCTAAATCCCCATCTGATTCTGACTCTGACCCTGATTCCAACCCAGGAGATAAGTCTTCTCCTTGTATAACTACATGATTTTGTAAATGCATATTTCTTCAAACCTATTCAATAGTCCTAGTCTCAACGACCCTCAAACCCAGCTTTTTAGTTGAAAAAAATCACAAACAGTTGAAAATTGAGAGCAAAAGTTATACTAGATATCAAAAATTAATTATAAGAGGTTAAAAAAATATTTAATCAAAAAAAAAAAAAAAAGTTGAAGGTCTGTATGCAAATCTGAGTGCCGTACTCTTTTTCTCTAACAAATTGTATATATACGGCTCCTCAGGAAACCTTTAATGATCAACCTAAAATTGATGAAAAACATGAAAATTTGTGAAAATTGTAGAAATAAGAGAAATAAGAATGAAATGAATAAGAACAATTAAACAATCCATAGAATAAAAAAATAAATTAAAAAATATAATATATTCAATTTAAATAATTAACAGTAACTGAAAATAACGATAACTGAAATAGATAGCGATAACTGAAAATAAATAATTGAATATAAATAATTATTTAAATTTAAATTTAATATAAAGCCATTTCAAAACTGTCAAAATCACCAATCAGACCTAATATCAAAACAACCTCAAATTAAATCACATCTCAAAGATTATATCGTCAATAAAACGGTTCTTAAAGATCTCCACGTGACTATATACAGTCTGTGCCGCGTATGGCTTCTATATAGACCAAAAGGCTTAAACGTTTGTATTCCCTAAACAATAAACACACATTCAAGCACAGAATTGTACTGCAACCAGTAATGCACCGTTCACACTTGATAAAGAGCTCTTCCATTGCACTAGCGTCAATACAATTATTGGCCTAACGGTGTAGACTTAAATGACATCAGAAGCCATAACTGTCCAGCAACTGCCTTTCATAGGTCAATTCAAACCAGTTCACCATCTTTGGCTGATTAACGGGGGACTCTGCATACTCGTAGAACCACTCATCATTCAGCTACTCGTAGCTACGTTCTCTACGCTGCAGATAAATTCCCCAATCTTTGTTCTTACTGCATCTTATATGGTCTTCTTCTGCGTAGTCAGCAGCATTCGTGTCTTTACATCAAGCTCTTTAGACCATTCATTCATTTCCTTCACTACCAACTCCAACTCTTGCACCATCTCAAGTACCTGATCCAACTCTTTCTTATTTGCTTCTATTATACCATCTAGATTCGTTAATCATCTTAACTTTGTATTACGCTCTATACTCACTAGTCTGCTTGATCTTTTCAGGCTCGCCTTTTAATACTCTATGGAAATCTCCATCCGGGTCGTTGAAATACTTGTATCGTTGTAGATTGGTATGTGTAGCGCGTTCTAATACATCCAGCTTAGATACTGTAATATCAGAATCAAACTCAATTGTCCGTGACAGTGTTGTAAATGCTGTCTCTATCTGCGTTAATGGTGTAGCTGGTTCCTCGTTATTCATCTTGTCTTTGATAATAAGTTGAATATTAAGTCGAATATTTATGTTGAATATTGTAATTAAAAGTGAGTGTTTTTATTTTTTAGATTACTTGTCATACTACTTTAGGTCGTTTGTGTTCACCATGTTTCTTGAATAAATCGACCTTCATTTTCCATTGCAAAAATCACTTTCTGTGCCTTCTCTCCAGAATCTTCGCCATCCAGCATTTCCGCTAGAACTGTATTCAAAGTTATCTTTACTAACTTAGGCATGCTGCCTGAAGAACCACAAAGATAAATAATGGGCTCCTTACTTAAAAGCAACGATGCAAGTAGTTGCTTTTGTTCATACAACAAGTGTTGAATGTGAACACCATTCTCATATGTATACAATCTCTTGGAAGTATCTTTAACAACGTCTCTTGAAAATGCAATGAATACTTTTAAAATATCAGAATGCTCAGTGAGCATTGCTTCCCATTCTTCTTTGTAGTAAAAGTCAAGATCCACTCCTCGACAACCAAAAAAAACATGAATGTGTCTCTTACTTTCAGTTAATAACAATGTCCTGATCAAACTCATAATAGGTGCTATACCTGTTCCTGTTGCAATCAAAATCAATGGCTTCTCTTCTGCCAGCAGATCCCGTTTTCCAACTTTGAATAGACTGTTATTTTGCACAGATACACATATTCTATCTCCTATCTCCAAGGTGTCAATATATCTTGTGCAAACACCTCGTCGTACTTTTCTAATCACTGTCTTATATTTAACAATGGCCACATTCAGTTCAATTTTTGAGTCGTCTTTTCGCGAAGCAATTGAATACATTCTTGGTCTCATTAACGGGAAAACATCCAAAGCATATTCCATTGGAATTTTTAAAGAATTGAATTCCAAAATGACTTCTAATATCGATCTTCTTGATCTGGTTGCATAATCAAAAAGCTCATCTGCTTCTTCGGCTGTACTCAATTCTTGTAACTTCTCACGTTCCATTTCATTCCCTTCACTGAATCGCCATACACTGGCAAAAAATGTGCGTCGTGGTGAAGTAATAATATCAAGATGATGAGTAAGTAGTGATCTCAAAGTCAATGGCGAAACAACACCTCCTGGAATAGAATCAAGATACTCTTTGGGAACTGAAATTTTATAATCTGCAACCGAAGCCCAACCTTGATGATCCAACAGTTGCTGAACTTCAATCGGATCATTGCTGGGATATAATGACAAAGTATCTCCAGATTCATAAAGAGCTTCTTCATCTTCCAATTCAACGATAAAACTTCTCGTATCTTGAAAATGTGTCATTGCAGTCAATCTTTCATTTTTTACCACTTTTGCAACATGAACATCTTTAATACTTCTCGAAATGTCTATCTGTCTGGTGTTCAACTTTACCTTTCGGTCCGTATCCAACTCTAATTTATAAACTGGAGACAATACAACTGCCTCTTCAACTTCATCATAGCTCAAATCATATATATCCTTCAAACTCTCAACCACGGTTTTACACCATTTCTCAAATATATCATCAATCCCAACTGCTTCATCTCCTTCTCCCCTAGGAATAACTTCTTGAGCACCCAAGTTCATCAGCCTTGCATGTATCTTTCTAACCGCCCAATTGTACCTTTCATACCCACTATCTCCTACTCCAAAAGTTCCCACTGCAGTGTGCTTGAGCCAGCTATCACCCAGCTTCTTTTTAAGTAATTGTTTCCAGAACTGGCGGGCATGACGTGGAAACTCTCCCTGTCCTGTTGTTGAGACTATGAATAATACCACTGGATGAGATGGAAGACTAGATGCTGGAAATAAATGAAAAGGATAGAGCTTTGAAGGCAGTTGGTGACGACGTAGATACAAGTGAAGTAAAAACGCCAGATCTTGAGACGTCCCGGACTCGGTAGCAAACAAGATCGGTACCGTCGGGACCTTACCATCTATCGGACTCATTGTATTTGGTTTTTAAATATATATATTAAGATTGACCATATATATGTCTAGTTAAATTACCCTACCGTATTTTATTTTCCACCTCCACAAATGCTCTTGAATTATTTTTCCATTCAGACTTTTCATTCTTCTCTCCAATCACCACTGAAAAAATGCTTAGAAGACTACTTGTTCAAACCGCAAGACCTACTCTTGCAAGATCTGCTTTAAGAACTTCAACTGTTCGTTTCTACTCAGAAACTAAACAAACCTCTACTGAACCCGAATCTACTAATCCCGAAACTACGGAACCCGCTGAACAGCTTTCTCCGGAACAACAACAATTAGCTGACCTTCAAGCTAAATTCGAGAAAAAAGACAAGGAAGCTGCTAACTTCAAAGACCAGCTTCTTCGTTCTATTGCTGACTTCCGCAATCTTCAAGAAACAACTAAACGTGAAGTCACTAAAGCTAAAGACTTTGCCCTGAACAAATTCGCTAAAGATCTTTTGGACTCCGTGGACAATTTTGATCGTGCCCTCTCCGTCGTCGACCCCAAAAGTCACGAATCTAACAAGGAATTGACCGACTTGTATGAAGGTATCAAAATGACACAGTCGATCTTTGAAAAGACATTGGCAAAGCATGGCTTGAAAAAACTGAATCCAGAAGATGGCGAAAAGTTTGATCCAAATCATCACGAAGCTACTTTTGAAGCTCCACAACCCGGTAAAGAACCTGGTACCGTCTTCTTTGTTCAACAAGTCGGTTTCGTTTATAACGACCGTGTTCTAAGAGCTGCTAAAGTCGGCGTTGTCAAGGGCGAGTAAGGTCTAGATAATGGATATAGTGAAAAATGTCTTTGTAAATAGTACTAAATGTCAAATATATTACCTGAGCTCTAAACTATAATCTTCAACAAGACGCTCGCGAACTTGACTTTGCAAGTCGTTGATTTCAGCATTAGTCAATGATCGATCCATGGACTGGAAATTAATTCTGTAACATTGACTCTTTCTTCCACTCTTGGGGTGAACAAATTCATCAATCAAAACAACATTTTCTACCAAATCACCAGCAATATCTCTCACAATAGACATTAAATCGTTTTCATGAACAGGCTTGTCTTCATTGACCCAGAATGCAACATCTCTCAATGTACCAGGATACTTGGAGTAGGGCTTGAAAGTGCTTACTTTGTTTTCTTTGAATTGTTCAAGAAATCTAGAATCTTGAGACCAGAACAATCTAATATCTGGAATTCCAAAAAGAAGCATAGCCATACGTTCCAAACCAATTCCAAAAGCCCAACTAATCTTATCAGTGATTCCAACATTGCGTAAAACATGCTGACGTTCAACTCCACATCCACATATTTCAAGCCATTCACCTTTCCACCAAATTTCAATTTCGTAAGAAGGAGCGGTCCAAGGAAAGTACGCTTCAATCCATCTAGCCTTTAAAGGAGCCTCCAAATCAGGATCTTTTGAACCAGCAGCAAGAGCAGCCTTTCTAGCATTATCAAATACATTAGCCAGCAATAACTCAATAGTGCGCTTCAGATGCTGAGAAACTAACTCAATTTCCAAATCACTCATGCTCTCTTCCTTGGGGTTTGTTTCCATATGGTAAGCAGGATTGGGATCTTCTACAATAATATTGGGTTTAGGCAAAGCATCCAAGTCACGACGGATGGCATCCGTAATTGAGTCTCCATGTTCAGTTCTTGACCAAGTGTATGCACCTTCCATCTGGTGGAATGCAGGATAGTGTGTTCTGTCAATTGTGTCTCTTCTATATACGTCTGCTGAAATCAGGTAACCAGGTGTAGGACAATTCTTGTAACACTCACTTTCGTGAGCAGACGTATGTGTTCGCAGTAGCGTTTCCTTATTAATGTAGAATGTATCAGTTTTACTTCTGCCAACATGATCTTCAGGGAATCCCAAAACATCAAAGTTCTCGTACTTGGAGACTACTGGCTCAAAGTTATTATAAAATGTGTATCCACCAAGTCCAAATAGCTGATGCTCAAACATTTGACGCAGAATACCAATAGGATGACTGGAGTTTAAGTGAAGTTTCCTTGTAGTCAAGTCAATAATTGAAGGTGTTACATTAGTCCATTCGTCTGTAGAATGTTTCTTGTTTAAAATCTCAACTTCTGCAGAATATGAACGAACATTTCTCAACTGTCGAGATATCACTTGAGTTACACTCAGGATTGAGCGTCTACCAATGCACTTTGACATGATTCTTTCGTGATTTAATAGTCAATCATCTCTCAATTCCTGCTAGAATTGACTTGAAATGTTTCAAATCACGTGACATATAGCCAATCACAAATTCTGTTTAAAGAGAAATTTTTCAATACCAAAACTCTCTTTTAACGTGTTAATCGTGTTGACAATGTTTTCATCTATAAGGTCAAGTTTGTTTTCTGTGTTTAGAGCAGGTAAGTTTGATATTTAATTTTGGAGAGTCAATCGATTAATATTGTTTAGCTCCTTCTCAAGCACCAAAAACTATAGTTAGATTCAAACATGAATACTCACCTAGATTTGTCCATCCTGGCAAGCGTCATAAGGGACGAGTTCCTATTCGTACTGGTGGCTCAATCAAAGGATCAACTTTGGAGTTTGGTCAATATGGTCTTCGTTTGAAATCTGACGGTATTCGACTTGCTGCTATTCAGCTTAAAGAAGCTGATAACTGGTTAATGAAGACTGTTCGTATATCTGGTGGTAAACTGATTAAAAGGTTCCAAACCAACATTGCTGTTTGTACTAAAGGTAATGAAACTCGTATGGGTAAAGGTAAAGGTCCATTTGATTACTGGGCAGTACGTATCCCAACTGGAAAGATTTTGTTTGAAATCAATTCACCAGGGTTACATGAGAAAGTTGCTAGAGATGCCTTTAGAATTGCTTCTGACAAGCTTCCAGGCATTTATGAGTTTGTTACTCTGAATGATAAGCCCAGAGCTGGATTTCGTGAAGTGAATGTGTCGGAAAAAGATAAGACTGTTTGCCAACAGAAGCTAGCAAATCCTACAAAGAGAATGGCAAATGTACTCAAATCAAAAGAGTCATTCTACAAGACTTATGGAAAGATGTAGAGTTGATAATTGTATATATAATGAAAAATTATGGAGCTGATAATTAACAAAGACTAGAGCTGATAATCAACAAATATATAGAGCTGATAATTAACGAAAATTTGGAGCTGATAGTGTATATAATGGAAAGAATTAGATTTGGTAGTGTATTAAATAAATAATCAGAGCTGATAGTGTATATAACGGAAAGATTTATGGCTGATTATTATATTGGGAAGATTTAGAGCTGATAATTGTATATATTATGAAAATGATATAAAGCTGGTGATTATATATGAAAAATAAAAGGCTGATTATATATAATGAAAAATATAATGCTAATAATTTTATATTTAAAGTTGAAAATTGTATATATAATGAAAAATTTTAGCGCTAAATACTATATGAAAAGAAATAATACTGAATTGAATAATAAAAGTAATACTGAATTGAATAAAAAAATATACTGAATTGAAAAATAAAAATATAATACTGAAAATTGAACAAAAAAAATATAATACTGAATTATATAATAAAAATATAATACTAAAATTTGTATATTAAATAAAAAGTTATTGATTGAACTTTTCAATTACTTGCATATAGTTTGCAATCATAGCCTCTAAATGAAATATAGCCTTGCTACCTTGTCTTAATCGATGATCGTAATAAGCTCCTTTTTCAATTATTGAAGGTCCTATTTCTGGAGATAGCTTTGAAATCAAATTAAATGTTAGAGTCTTCAAAATCACTGTTGGTGGAATGCAATGAGAAATTAGATCGTAAAGTACTGTTCTAATAGACAGTAAGGTTTCTACCGATCGAGATTTGATAATATCATCAGCAATTTTACTGATAACCACTTCCCAGTCAGGTGGAGGAATGGGTGTTGATTTGGAAATAGATGAACTCTGAGCATACATGGCTTCAAAAATTAACAGAGCTTTCCGTAAATTTCTATCTGAAGCACTGGCAATTTTAGCAAAAATAGCAGACTGCTCGTCTTCGTCTTTAGGCAGTATAACTCTCTCTTTTTTAGCAACAGAACTCAATACATTTGCAATCTCAGATACGGTAGGAGCACCTACACGAATAAGCAAAGTTCTTGATTTAATAGGGCCAATAATGTTTGATGTCGAATTAGCCAGTAAAACCAGTCTCAGATTACTGGAATATTTCTCCATTGTTCTTCTTAAAGCTGATTGAGCATCTCTTGATAGCGATTCAGCTTCATTGATTACTACAGTCTTGAATTTTTGTTTAGATCCAACATTTACCTGCTGAGTTTGGGCAATTTCCTTCAACAAATCTTGAATCACGACTCGATCATTATTTCCCATATCTGAAGGAGTTACTTCAATGTGATAAACACTAGAAACAATTGTAAATTCTACTTTTTTCGAACTGGATACTTGGAAAACACGCGAATTGATCTTGATTTTATCTGCACCTGGACCATATAATTCACGAAGAATCGACATGACGCGGGTCTTCTTTCCAGCTCCCGAAGGACCGTAGATTAGTACATGAGGGAAATCTGGAGATGCTGATAGTGACTTCAACTGCGATGACAGTTCATCATGAAAACTCAATTGGTCCAAAGACTTTGGTCTGTACTTGTCAACCCAGAGAGACATTGTTTAAATTTTGGCAGTGTTATATGGCAGAAATATTGAAATAAAAATAATTATATTGATTTATTCAGGTTTGGGTTTTTCCTGATATAGTAAAAACTCGCGTATTATCATGTTTAGGGTTCGGAGCTTTTTACCAGTAAAATTAGCATAATTCTTTCCTTTTTATAGAGTCGTTTAATTTCCTAATATACTCCTTCTATATACTCATATATATGTATATTTTTAAAAGATATGTAGCTTCTTCCCCTACCATATTAGAATCTACCATAAACACAAATCATGTTCATTATTCCTCCAGCGCAAAAGTATCCCATTCAGTATCATGCTCCAGTAAACTCCAATCCTAATACTCCAACGAGCTCCAACTCACCTGGGTACCAATCTAATCAGCTACAAAGTATAAAGTCGGAGTCCCAGGTGAACATCGATGCTGTAAACCCAATTGTATCTACTTCCATCTCTTTCACTGCTCCAGAAGGTCTCTACTCGTGTAGCAAGTGCATCAATATTGCTATACCAACCAGGTCGGCATCTAGCGACGGTGATATGAAATTATCCATCTTTCAGCCCAATTCTGAAATCTTGTCAAATCCCAACTCTAACCAAAGGAAATCATGGTTTTTTGGAGGAGGGCCTTCTGGACCAAAGATAGATAAGTCGAAAAAGCCAAAAAATAGCCTGGCAAAGAACAACTCATCTTTCATTTCAAAAGCAATTGTTCGTGAAAAGAAAAACTGTCAGCCTAAAGATGACTGGATGTTGTGGGCTAATTGTGGAAGGTCTATTAGTTGGTATGATTGGAACGAAGCAAGTTTTTCATCTGAAATGAAGGATTATATGTGCAAAGTTTTATTTACTAAACACACTCCACTTTGTCATGATGTTAATCAGTTTTCAAGTACATTGCAACAGGGAATTGATATCGTTATAGGATTGAACTCTGGGGACCTTTTGTGGATTGACGCAGTGTCTAACCGATATCATAGAATAAACAAAAATGGTGAGGTTTTGGGAAAGTCTAACGCTGTTTTGGATGTCAAATGGGTCCCTGATTCACCCAATTTTTTCATTTCCGTGCATTCAAATGGAATTATTGCTGTTTTGGATAAAGATAGAGAGGATGAACCGTTTGTAGCAAATGGCGGACTCAGTGATAGCGATCCAGAAAGATCAACTGAAAGGATGCAAGTCATCAAGTCGTCTTCACCAGATTACCAGTCTTCTCAAGCTAAAACTAATCCTGTTGCCATTTATAAAGTTTCCAACGAGGAATTGACTTCAATAACGTTTTCGCCAGATAAGTCCACGCTAGTTATTACCAGTTCTGATGGATATCTTAGATTTCTTAATCTCCAATCTGAGCTAATAACAGACATATTTCCATCATATTATGATGGAATTCTGACCTGCGCATTTAGTCCTGATGGGCGTTATCTAGCTACTGGGGGTAAAGATGATTTGGTAACTATTTGGTCTGTTTTTAATAAATGCATCATTGCTCGAGGATATGGACATCAATCGTGGGTCAAAAAGGTTGAATTTGATGCTATTAACTGTGAAAGCTCCTATTGTTACAGAATTGGATCTGTCGGAGGTGATGGTAACTTGATGTTGTGGGATTTTTCACCAAAAAAGTTGCGCAAAAAAACAGTCAAGGCTAACGACAGTAGCACTTATAACAAGAGAAAGTCAAGGTTGAACAACCATGATTCCAGTATAACAGAAATGAATCTCTATATTCAGCAACAACAACATTATCGGTCAAGTCACTATGAACAGCAAGATTCAATTAGCGAAAACAATACCACTATAGACCTGGACCCTAATTTAGAACTTGATAACTTGATGAACAGAACTACAAGAGTTCATACTGTTGTAGGTGTTAATCAAGTTCCTTGTATACCTCCAGTTGTTTCTATTAAACTTGTTGATGTGTTGGAATCTGACAGCTCTTCTATTGTTAATAATAATATTAATAATAACGGAAGTAGTAGCAGCAATAACAACTTTGAAGAAGGGCCTGGATTTTTTTCTACTACAGATTTAAAATTCATGCCACATGAGATAATTGTATCTGGAGGAGGATCAAAAATATGGACATTTAAAAGACCTTCCCTAGAATAATGTTCTTTGGATATCCTTGATTAAAAATGAAAGAATTCATGATGAAATTAATACAATACTATATCATTTGACAGTACAAACCTCTACAAGCAAGTTCTAAAAAAAAATAATAAAGAATCCATGAAATTTAATAAAATAATAATCTTTTTTGAAATGCAGGTCTTTAAGCTGTAACAGCTTCACAGTTTCCAGACTTGATCATCAAATCAGCTTCCTCTTGCAACTTTCTTAACGACACCCATCCTCTGCCTGGAATGAAAACTCGTCTATAATTCTTTTGAACGCTTTCTTCCAATTTTGCCTTGATCTCCTCATAAGACAAAACAACAACTGCTGGCTGTTCACGGTCCATTTCCAATTCAATTGTCGTACTTTTAGTTCCATTACCTGTAATACTACTATTTTGAGTTTCAGTCTCAGTGGGAGAAGCGTTTGAATTGGGACTGCTTACAGTTGTTGCACTGGTAGACATGACTGGCTTTTCACGATTTTCAAGTTTAGGAATAATGAATTCAATTTTAGCACTTTCCAAAGTATCAGGGCTGCTTTCTGATTCTTTATTCTTCTCGTTCATAGCTTTAATCCATTGTTGTCGACCTTCGCTAGTAGAAATGTCAAATGTTCCAAATTCAGTTTTTAACAAATTAGCTTTTTTAATGGGTGAAGTGGGGGCATGTTGCACAAGAGGTTTGCTGTAACCTCTAGGAGTGAAAGGCTTGCTACTGGAGTTCTGAGTTCTAGGAACAAGGACTCTGTTTGCTGAAGAAGTAGTGGCAGTAGAAGTAGAGTATTCAGCAATTGCAGAGGAGGCTTGATCATTTTTCAATCTATAAACTTCAGACCATAACTGAGAAATTCCCATAACACTCTTGTCAGTTTCACCTTTTTGGTATTTTTTAATACTAAGCAAGTCACTTCTCAAATGCTCAATTTCTTGTCTCATATCACCGTAGACTTTGGAGAATTGTGTTTTGAATCCCTTGTGTAATTCCACAACTTCCCTTTTTTGTTGCTCCTTCATCCTGGTGATAAAATAAGTAGCCATTGAGAAAATAATTGAAGTAAAAATGACAGAAAGCAATGTTCCGAAACCAGAACTGGAACTTGAAGCTGCTGATTGAGTTAAAGATGTGTCAAGTTCATAGGCCTCTGTAGAGCTGAATATTGCTTCATGACTTGCGTTTTTCTCCAGTGTCTGAATCAATTGTCCAATAAGAGGGCCCAGCTCTTGATTTTGTGGTTTATTGTAACTCAACAGTTTAGCAATCACCAGCAGAGAAAAGAACGTAAACGCAATGACTTTTAATCTAACGATATCAAATGAGCCTGTCATTTTCAATGATAAACAGTTTAAATTATTATATGTTCCAAATAGTGTAAAGATTCTTATAGGTTCAAGAAAAGTCAAATCAAGATATATATAAGAAGGAGAAGAGAGAGAAGAAGAAGAATCGAGTTTTCAATCTGATTTACCTGAAAACAACGTAGAAGCCGTTATGAGTACATGTATAGGGTTAGTTATATATTTTTAATGTGTTGCAACTAGAGATGATGGTGGTGGAGTAACGTAAGTATTGTAGCAATTTCATAGGAGTAATTGCAGGTGATATGAAATAGCATTGAGGTAAGAAACAGTGAAGAGATGAAATTGTGATAAGATGAGTTTGATGAGATTTGTGAGAGTTATGAGATTTGTGAGAGTTATGAGATTTGTGAGAGTTATGAGATTAATATGTGATTTACAATATATCAAGATATGTAGGAATAATATAAAGAAATTTTGAGTAAACAATTTAATTTGGATGAATTATTTTTAGTTAAGTTATTTAAGCAGTATTGCAGCAGGCTTTTTATTGTCTTTCAGCACGACTCCTCTAGCGTCTATAATAAGAGAAGGCAGTTTACAAAGTTAAACTCACGACATTTGGCCTGAACTCTTAAGTTTTTAAGATTCTTTGTTTAACACTTGTAAGATTATATTGTGGCGGGGTAGAATTCCTGAATCATGATATTGAAACTGATATTGAGAGCATAGAAGATGAAAATTGAATATTTGATATATTTGATGTACTATATTAGATGTATTTGATATGTTTGATGTGCTATATTTGATATGTTTGATGTGCTATATTTGATATGTTTGATGTGCTATATTAGATATATTAGATGTATTTGATATGTTTGATGTGCTATATTTGATATGTTTGATGTGCTATATTAGATATATTAGATGTATTTGATATGTTTGATGTGCTATATTTGATATGTTTGATGTGCTATATTAGATATATTAGATGTATTTGATATGTTTGATGTGCTATATTAGATATATTAGATATATTTGATATACTTGATATACTTGAAATGATTGATATACTTCATACACTTCACACTTCACACTTCATACACTTCACACTTCATACACTTCATACACTTCATACACTTAAATTTTAACCATGCTCAATATAAATCATCTTTATATTAATTTATTCAAGGTTCATCTAATAAAAGCTAACAATAAAATAAAATAAAATAAACTTGCAACAACTTGATAAAAGTTATTATCAATGTCCCAAATACTCTCCAATATATGTATCCATTGTTTTCATATTCACCGTAATATTATTTTAATCACTAATTTATTTCATTGTCATTGCTCCATCGTGATTACTTTATCGCCAGGTCCTAGATTCTTATGTCATCACCAAGAATGGAATTGAACCAAAAATTCTCTTGTTCATCGTATTCACACTGGCTAAAGCATTGATGTAACAACAATACAAAGTTTCTCCCTTCTAACTATACTCCTTACAATGATTTCATGGCGTTTGATGATTTAATTTTGAACTCGACGCGTCTTTAATGTCCTGAAAAGTCCACCGTGTCCAGGTCTTCAATCATTGCCAGTCTTAACCAAATACAACCAATCTTGAAACCCAGCAGAACGTACCTAGTTTCCTATTCCTGGCGTTAATGTCCCTACATCCACTGGACTCAAGCGATAGGCAACGCCAGAAAACCGGTAGGTTTAGTGGATGACCAGCTATAAGATTTTGAGTTTTGGTTTCCAGATTCTGTTCTATATTTTAAGAATTTCCTAGAAACCCGCAAGTATATGAAAATGGTAATATATGGAGTTTCTGTTTTTGATATCGTGGGCACAATTTGCAGATTAGCAAATTTCCGTTTATAATTCATTTAGCGGGAGCATTAGCAAGTGAGAGTCCATGGTGGGTGGCCCAGGAAGTTTGCACCAAAGCGCGAAACTACGTACGGTAAGCCCGGAATCAGGCGGGACTAAAGGGAATGAAGAGCCAATAGAAACAAGATCAATTCTGTTACGATTTTCAATATAGTATTTTTTTTCGTAGTATTTTTTTTAATTTTATTTTTATTTTTATTTTTATTGTTTTTTCATGTTTTTAATATAATCCTTTTCGATATAAAATTGTTTTTTCAATATACATTTGTTTTTTGTTTTTTCAATTTGTAATTTTTTCAATATATCCGATTTTAATTTATTATATTTTAGTTTCCAACTTTTTCATTTTTTTTCATTTTTTTTTGAATTTTTCATAAATATATTTCTTTTTAATTCTTTAATTCAACTTTTCTTCATTTTTTTATTTTTCTTGAGTTTTCTCTCATTTTTATTCATTTTTCTTGAGTTTTTCTCAATTTTTCATCAATTTAATTAATTTCAAAATTTAAACTTCTCTCAATCAGAGTGCTTCTCTCAATCAGAGTGCTTCTCTCAATCAGAGTGGGTAATTTCATCTAACTTTTCGTTAATATTTAATATACTTTTTATCAATATTTAATCATCTCGAAATATTCAATCAACTCTCCAGTTCTCCAACTCCCCATCTCCTTCCCTAACTCCCCCCATCTACTTTCAAAGAATCCAAAAACCAAAAACTTTTCAATATATACATTATAAAACCACCAAAAAAACAAATATTAAAAATAAATAAAATCATCAAATGTTTGGTCCAAAGTGACCTCAAGAGCAACAGCTCAAATAAATATAAGTTCACAGAATCTCAAACAAAGTTCTGGATAACAAAGTTTACCCTCCCTTTGTACATGTCTAGTCGCAAGCAATCACCAAAAAACTAGTAGAGCATTTCCCTAATTTTACCTGATCTCAAACTGCGCTTGTTAATAATGTTGTTTATCTTAACAGACTTGATCTTATTATTTCTGTGAAAATAAGAATAAAATGGAACCGTCTTGCTAATAAGTTGCTGTTGAAGAAGTTCATCATCTCCACTACTACTGCTACTATCTTCTTGATCATCATCATCAAACTGAACATAATCTTCAATATTAGCAGACTCAAACAAACTATCAATAGATTGAGTCCGCTGCTGAACAGACATTTTTCGTTTTCTAGGTTTAACAACTGGATTTGAAGGAGAACAAGTAAGCACTAATTCAGGATTTGTAAGTAATGGGATTTCAACAATGTTATCAATATCATCATTATCAATAATTTTAATCTCATTTTCTTGATCCAAATCATCAACTTCAAGCATCAAACAAGTTGAGTCATCATCGTCTTCAGGACCACAGCTACCTTGACTAAAATCAATATATTGATTGAAATTTAGTTTTTCCAGGTCATTGAGGCCATTTTTTTCAGATTTTTTGAACTTTGACTTGTATTCGAATTTAGGCATTTCTTCATCACTATAATATTCGTCGTCTTCATCAAATTTATTGTAAGAAACAGTAGAACAAGATTCCAGTTCATTGGTATAAAAGTAGTCGTTTAGTTTGAGCTTTTTAAAGCTGGTTGGTTTATCGAATTCAGAATCAGAGAATTCTTCTTCTTCAAAGAGGGCAGATCGTTTGGACATTATGGGTAAAACAAAAAAATTAAATTATGGAAAAAAAAATACAAAATTAAAGGAAGATTTGAATTCTTTTATATATATGGACCATTGGTGTGAATACTACCAATTGAATGTTATAAAAGATAAGCCTAACTTTGGTTAAGGTTTGGGAGTTAAAAAACCGTTGCAGATATGTCATGGTTAGTCACACTAACCAATTCATAATCCTTTGAAATTTTCACAATCCCTCGAAAAATAATCACTTTTTATTATTTCAAGGGTAAACCAAAATATTTTTTCCAAATGATAAATTCACCTAAAGTAGAAATAGCTTATATGCATGGTTAATGTATTTTTCCTTTTCGAGTAACTTTAGATGCATTATATCATGATTACTTTTTTTGTTTTTTGCGTTTAATTATTTGTTACTGAAAGTGGCGACAGTATCAGAGTTGCTATTGCTGCCTGTTTTCATCGGCGCTTTACCCGACTGTTTAGTTCATCGGTGCTTCTCGATTAATTTGGTTTATACTGTTTCGCCGAATCTCTAAATTAGGTATTACTTGAAGCAGATCCGCGCGTCGATCTAGGCTTAATTGTCATCCCTTGCCAGCTAATTTTTAGCAACGTTTTTAGATATTTCTAGTTGTGTTTATAGTTGTTTTAAGTTGTTTTTAGTTGTTTATAGTTGTTTTTAGTTGTTTTTAGTTGTTTCTAGTTATGTTTCTAGCTACGTTTCTAGCTACGTTTCCAGCTACGTTTCCAGCTACGTTTCCAGCTACGTTTCCAGCTGCGTTTCCAGCTCTGCTACCTATACAGCAAAATTCAGCTACCTAACTACTGCTACCTATTTAGCAACCTCCCTGGCAACCCATTCACTTCTCTCTCTAGCAACCTCCCTAGCAACCTCCCTAGCAACCTATCCAGCAACCTCCCTAGCAACCTATCCAGCAACCTATCCAGCTACCTATCCAGCTACCTTATTTCTGTACTGAATCTTACCCCAGTTCAACTTCAACTTCAACCTCAACCAGCAATATCCAGCTACCTAGCTACCGCTATCTATTTAGCAGCTCAACCTCAACCATTTCACAACCTCAACTATCTTCCCCCTACCACCCCCCTACCATCCCAACCCTAAAACCTGCTCCCCAAACCTGCCAAACCCGTCAAACCCGCCAAACCCGCCAAACCCGCCAAACCTGCACCACCTGCTCCCCCAAGTAACCCCCAGCTCTCACCCAGCTCACCTCTACCTGCTCCCCCAGCTCTCCCCCAGCTCTCCCCCGTGCTAACAGCTCCTGACTCCGCTCACGTTGCTGACCTGTGGGGTTTTTGAGGAATCTGAAATCAAAACAACACTGACTCTGTCCAGCCAAGTCACTCCTTTTTTATTTTTCACCCTACCAGTCCCAATACACACCCATTTTTACCATGGCTCCTTCCCTACTCGCCTAACCTCCAATTGCACCATGAAGTATCGTCACCAGAATGGGAATCATATGGAGTTCAGCTTAGGAGTAAAAACAACCCCTACCCGACCATATCCACTGCAACGAGAAAACTACCTGATGAACAATACTGCCTACAACGCCTCGCCTCCAAAATCTCCTTCAACAGTATCGCCATCCTCTGGAAGATCAAAAAGAAGAAAGAGAACGTCTCTAACAAACACTACTCCAGTGAGAAGCTACGATCTTGCTAAACCCCTACAAGCTGTATTCCTCAGCTCTGGAAAACTCACAAAACGCTCCCACAGTCTGAAATGCTCAGGCAGTGAAAAGAAACTATCGAGCAAGTCTGGTAGGCCTCCTTTAACTCCGACTAAAGTTGCTAAAAGTAAGCGAAGCGTAAAAGAGTTGAAAACACCTTCTCCAGCAAAATCAGTCAGTAAACGATGCTTAAATATAAATGAGTGGCAAAACCACTCGACTCCAATGAAAAGTCTCACAGTTGACTTTGTTAAATCTAATGAACTAAAAGATGAAGAATTAATACGAAAAAAATATTCTGGCCTAGAAATCTTGGGCAGCGGTGAATTCTCCCTCGTCTACTCTGGCTTTAGAAAGAGAACTGGCCTAGCTGCTATCCTCGCCGACGATGGTAGCCGACGAAAATTTGCAATAAAACACTTTAAACCTTCTGCAGTCGTCAAATCAATCGTCGATATAAAGCAAGAAGTAGCAATCCTCAAGTTTATTGATTCCCTTCCAAACGACCAAAGAAACGGTAAAAATTACTTGATTAAATACGTGGAATCTTTTGGTAACTTTATTGTAACTGAATTTTGCCCAAATGGCACTCTACAACAATTCTTAACTGCTTCGTCTCGTGTTGATAATTTCAGAATTATAAAAATTACTCTCGATATCTTGACTGGCTTGCGCTTTTTACACAATAATAATGTCTTACACTTGGACCTCAAACCTTCCAATATATTCATCACAGCTGACGGCTCTTTGAAAATTGGTGACTTTGGAATGGCGGAAAGGGTTTCCATTGGTAGAAATAGACTAGGTGATGATGAAGGCTGGAGTGGTAATGATAAAGAAGGTGATAGGGCTTATCTTGCTCCTGAAACTTTGAATGGTTTAATTACAAAATATGCTGATGTCTTTTCCGTTGGCTTGATGGTTGTTGAAATGGTGTGGGATGTAGAACTACCAGGTTATGGAGATGATTGGCATAGATTGAGAAATGGTGAATTATTAATGTTAGATTCTGGTTATCATGGAACTCAGCTTCTCTTATCGCGTAAGGAGAGAACTTTAAAAATTGGACTGAAGCAGCTTGTCAAGTCCGTTTTGAAATCAAATCCTTTCCATAGACCAAGTGTTGTAGATATTATGGAATTTCCAATTTGCAGAGAAGTTGCGGGAAAGAGAAAGTGTGGAGCTGTTATTTTTGAAAATTGGTAAGATTTATATCTAATTTTTGCATTGTATTTATTTTTTTTATATATATATTAATTTTTCACTACATACTTTCAATATAAATGAATGGTATTCTTGTATTCCGTATAAAAAGTTGTGATTTGATTATTGAATGATGGAACCCAAACAAGCAACATTCAAATTTTTACTGCTTTTTGCCAAAGATTCAAAATCGAGGCGAGTTGAGATATTTTAAATGTTTTGGATATTTCAAAGATTTCAGATGTTTCAAAGATTTGGATATTCCATCGATTTTGGATATTTCACATATTTCAAAGATTTTAGATGTATGAAAGATTTCAGATAATTTATAGATTTTAGATGTTTCAAAGATTTTAGAAAATTCATAGATTTTAGATGTTTCAAAGATTTTAGATAATTCATAAATTTTAGATAATTCAGATATTTCAAATAATTCATTGAATTTGAATAATCCAGATATTTCAAATAATTCATTGAATTTGAATAATCCAGATATTTCAAATAATTCATTGAATTTGAATAATTCATTGAATTTGAATAATTCAGATAATTTACGAGTTTGAATAATTCAGATATTTCATTGTCTATATTCTGTTTAAAAATTCAAACATTTTATAAACCAATAGATTTAAAATCAACTCGGCAAACTAATATTCCATCATATAATGAGCTCCCACCTATTAACAATCTACGAGAAGGTAGAAGAGTGTAACTAGTAATATGAGATAACGTCTCACCCATGTCGCTAAAAGCTGTAATTTCACTATTGAACCCTTCATCTTGTTTAAATAATAAAGAAGCGCTACCAATTGATTCAATATATGAATCTTTGAGTTTCAGTAAATCTTTAATTTTGCGAGGTTCTGAGAAAACTGAAACAAGAAAATTTGATGCTGAGCCTGGTACTTTCCTCACTTTGTTAAGTAAAAGATTTGGCGTCTTTCGAGACAGTAAACTCAAGCTGGAGTTGGTTGATAGAGAATAATGTGAAATCCTTGAAATGCCTTGTTCAACAAGTACAAGTTGTGAAAGATTTGATAAATATTCAAGACCAGTTGCTCTAAACAGTTTTGTGAGAACAGGTTCACAAAAAGTCTTTCTAGTGTTTGGATTGTGTACACATTTGATCAAGTTTGATGTTGGTAGAACTATACCAAGCTTGAAAAGCCAATCTTCAAATCTGCGAAGATATTGATTGTAATGATCATTTGTAATATAGACTTCAGTTTCAGAAATTGCTACCACTGAATTTGGAGAAGTAATTAGAGGATGTTTAAAGTCATGTAAAAACTTCAATATACTAGTACCTTTAACATTTTTAAAAGCAGATACAACTGGTCCCGATCTCTTATAGTTGGTCCAGAACATCCAATTTGCATTCTCAGTAGTGTTGGGTACATTTTTCGTCAAAAGTAAGTGGAACCCTTGCGTAACAAAATCTTGTCCTTCATAACCTTTCAGTTCAAGTTCTCCAATTTTTGCTTTGGACCCTGAAGGATCCACCTTGTACACCTTATCTCTGTAGATTCCTGGGTCTGCTGAATTCGTGTTACAAAATCCATATGGAGGATAATACTCAAACCGTGCCTTAGCGGGACTTCCAGCAAAATAAATGTGTCCAGTAGTGGGATCTGCAGAAACATCTTCAAAGGAAGTTGAAGATTCTATACGATAGCACCGATTGTGATTTGTACTTGGTAAAACAGAACGTGAAGTCTCAAACCTGGCAGCAATTAGATAAAGATATATCGATATCAAGACGGTACAAAAAGACAAGCTAAAAAGTCGGTTCATTATGTCTGTAGGAGTAGGAAAGCTTTCAGGGACTTTGGGTACAAATGATTAACAAGAGAGTTTCTTGTACAGGCAGTTTACAAAACCGACGTTAAAGTCGATTCATCACCACAGTTGATATAAACTTTTGTTGCAAGTAATTGAGACATAAAAGTGAAACATTCGTATCACCAATCGATAGAGCTCAATATGGTTAATGTTTCCATTCACAATGAGTCCGGACCAATTAAAGAAGAAATTTCTATCCGTATAGGATATCGTTAGCATTCCAATTGCTTGCCAATTGTGTGCCCGATCAACTACCCGATCACCATGGACCCGACCAACCCTATCACCATGAAACCGGCCAACCATCATGAAACCGACCCGATCATCAACATTGATTTTCGGTCTCAATTTTTTTTCAAAATTAACAGTGAAAATGAGCGGGGAGACACTTCGTGTTCCTCGGGATAACTTGATTACTTTTAAATTTCCACTGAATGAATGTGAACAATATATTCTTGAACTGGCTTTCTCATTTCACCTACAACTTTTCTCATCACCATGATGTTTTATCTTTTAATAATCGCTGCGCTCTCAGCGTTTGTCTACCAATTCCCAGTCTTTTACTTTAAAGACTTTCATCACGAACTTGTCAACAACAATAACTGCCGTCTTCTGCCTCAAGGATCTCTTGAAGATCTCGTTATAGACGAAACCAACGATCTTATTTACTTTGCAGCTGGAACCAAAGAACATCGATCTAAATGGTTTCCTGCTGTTGAAAAGTACGATGCAGACATTCAAGATACTAGCTTCTACCGAGACAAGCTCTTCACTTTTGACTCTGAAGAAACCCAAACTGAATTGCAAATCAAGAACTACGATGGTGAAGATTTTGTAGCTCATGGAACCTTCTTACTACAAAACCCGGAAACCGAAAATGAAAACCTCTTGTTTTTTGTCAATCATAAGAGATCCGGTAGTGTCATTTCTGTATTCAATCATGTGAAAGATCAACAACACGTAACTCATCTTTACGATATCAAAAACGAAAAGATCCGAACTCCAAATGCTGTTGCAGCCTTCTCTCCAACTGAAATTGTCATTTCAAATGATAGATTTTTCAACAGTGCAAGTTACCGCAAACTCAACATCCCGTTCAGCTTTGTTAAAACTTCAGATCATCAGCATTGTCACTACAATACTGCTTCAAAAACTACTTCTTGTGAAGCTTTCTTTCCTCCTCAAGTTCATTATGGTAATGGTATTGAGCTACTTCCAAAACGCAAAGAAATCGTCTTTGCTGATACTATTGGTGCTTCTATTTACAAGTGTCCCTTGAATTTTGACAATTCTGTTTCTTCTGACCTTTGTCACAAAACTCATTTAAAACAAGCAATTGATAATATTCGCCGAGTTCCAGGAACTTCTGACTTTGTTGTATCTATTTTCCCTAAATTCAAGGAACTCCTCGAGCATTCAAGAAAGCACAAAGGAAAGATTTCTTCTGCTGCTCTGCTATTCAAGGAAAGTAATAACTACACTGAACCTGAAGTTATTTATCATGGAAACAGTCAAGATATTACATTTTTAACTGTCCATGGCTATCTACCCAAACAGAAAAAGATTGTTAGTGGAAGTGTAGTTTACGAAGGTTTGCTGGTCTGTGATTTGTAACTTTGTAAACTCCAAGATTGAATAACTTTTGAATTAAAGATTACTTGACACATTCCAGTCAAATATTAAACTCCAAGATTGAATAACTTTTGAATTAAAGATTACCTGACACATTCCAGTCAAATATTAAACTCTCCTATTTCTTACAACTTTGAAATGAGTTGACTTTAACAACCAATATATTGATATATTAAACTATGAATATTGAGTATATTGATGATTTCTCAAAAAGATAATCAACTCAAACACCAGCAAATCTTGTGCAGTGAAATCAGTAAGTCTTTTGCAGTGATATAATTAACAATCTTTTGCAGTGATATAACCAGCAAGTCTTTTGCGGTAATAGTGCTCAACTTTACGAGAATCAACACTCGGTAAACCATATTTTACAACCTACAAACTTTTGTTAGACATACAGTTCGTAATAGCAGTTGAAACTCACTGGGTTCAATTCTACTGTATTAAGTGTAGAAAAATATTGAAATCTGAATACAATTACAAGTCGACAGGTCGGTATATTCACGTTGACTCAACACTCATTTGACGAGCTAAATTGAGAAGAAAAAAATACTGAAATCTGAATACAATTACAAGTCGACAGGTCGGTATATTCACGTTGACTCAACACTCATTTGACGAGCTAAATTGAGAAAAAAATATCTTATACTATCGTATAATCTACTGTTTGGTGATGATGCTCTGTGTTATATGTTGAATGCATTTACAAAATGGTAGTCTCAATCGATGTAGTGTACAATATTTCGAGGAATTTATACATTTCGACTTATTGGAGGTTTAGATCATACATTTGTCTTTGTTTTTTTTTTGAAATTTTTTAATTTCTGGCTGAAAAGTACCGATTACATTTGGTAATTTATCGATTAGTGTTTAAGGACGATAGTCTTCGCGTTCACGGTAACCATCGCTAGGAGGATATCTATCATCCCTGTATCTGTCATCACGAGGAGGTTCTTCTCTGTAACTTCTCTCATATCTATCGCGATACTCTCTTGGTGGGTATCTATCTCTTTCCTCATATCTTGGAGGAGGAGGTGGAGGAGGATATCTTTCACCGGCTCTACCACCGCGGTAGAATCTTTCCCGATCGTCATATCTTGGTCGGCGGTATGGATCGTCATATCTAGGTCTGTCCTCATAACGGCGACCATACTCCCTACGAGGATATCTATCTTCGTATCGAGGTCTAAAGCCACCTGGGCCTCCACGACGAGCCTTGGGAGGACCAAAGTATCTACCTGGAGTAGGAGTACGGGGTCTTTTGCGGCGTGCTTTTTCAATGGAAAGAGTTCTTCCAGAAACTGAAGTGTTGTTCAGAGCAGCAATAGCAGCATCAGCTCCAGTGACGTCAAACATGTTAACGAACCCAAAACCACGGGATTCGCGAGTATGAGGATCAACCATGATTTGGCATTTATCAACAGCACCATATTTAGCAAACAAATCTGAAAGTTGAGATTCACTAACTTCTTTAGCCAAACCAGTAACAAATAAATTTGTTCCTTCATTTTTGGCATCGCTTTCTTCCTGTTCACTGCAGAAACGTCAGTAAAAAATCAAGTTAAAATTGGCAAATTCTTACCGATCATAGTCTGTCATAGCGCGGTCCTCGTCACGTCTATAAGAATCACGAATAGGAGATCTTCCACGAGGTGAACGGCCTCTAATAGGAGATTCTCTACGAGGTGACCCTTCTCTAGAATCTCTCCTTGGAGATCTTGGAGGAAGAGGTGATCGACCAGAAGGAGACTCTCTTCTTGG
Organism: Geotrichum albidum; assembly: GCA_003707475.1. NCBI lineage: Eukaryota > Fungi > Ascomycota > Dipodascomycetes > Dipodascales > Dipodascaceae > Geotrichum > Geotrichum albidum. The sequence continues at coordinate 186,417 of PPJE01000006.1, read as the reverse complement.
AGATCTGGGATGGATTGGAAGTGGTGATTCTCTTCTAGGAGACTCAGATCTTCTCTCATAACGTCTTTCCGGGCTCAATGACCTCTCACCTATATCTCAAGTTAATTTTAACCACGCCATTTCTTGTCTTGTTCACTCACGATATTCGTCAGGACGTTCCCGTTCATTTTGTGCGTAATCAGACATGGTTTCTTCAATGTTCAATTGGCTAGGAGCATGAGCACAAGAAGGTTTGTTTGGGTGTTTGTTTGTTTGATAAACTAGGAGGGCGCGCTCAATTGAAAAATTATTTCAGCTATTTTTCAAAGTCAGGGTAACTTAGGCTCTGGGTTAGGTCAAAGTCACAAAAACCCTTTTTTGTTAAAGTCACATGATTCAATATTTTCAGATCTGTTTCATTCAACCTTCTACTTTACACCAACACGCAATGGAGGAATCAACTCACGATGATGCGGTAAGCGCTGTATTATCGTTTTTAAACACTGATGAAACAACGGTTAAGAATGTACCTAAAGCTGTTATTGATCTCATTGCTGTTCAGGCTCAGCGGTATGAAAACTTGAAAAGTCAGAAACTTTTAGACGATATCAGCTATGGTGAGTTGGAACTGTATTCTTGAGAAGAACGTACTAATTGCTGATTAGAACAAAAGTTATCGAGTTCGGACGAAAAGGTCAAAACGATTAAAACACAATTCAATGAGATTCTCAAGGAAACTCAAGAATTACGGACAAAAGTAGCTTCTGTGGAAAGGTCAAATCTGGAACAGAAACAGCTTTTTGAAGAGCAGAGCATTTCAGAGCCCATAGGGGTAACTAATGAATCATTTCAGAAAGAAAAACTCGATTTTCTGCAAAAAATGGATAAAAAAGATCTAATCATTAAAGATTTAAACAGTGAAAATGAATCAATAAAAAAATCTGGTACTCTAAGTAAGAAAACTATCATTGAACTGGAGAGTCAAGTTCAACAGCTTAAAACGCTGCAATTGAACAATGCGCTAAAGGAAAAAAACTTGTCTCAAGAAATTTCTCTATTGAAGGAAAATAACGAATTCTTGAAATTTCAAGTTACAAAAGACAAGAAAGATTCAATTGTAGAAACACTTCAAAACGAGCTACAAGTGTTACAAAATTCTTTGAGGAAAATGGAATCTGATTATGATGATCTCAAAACAGAGTATGCTGATTCCAACAAGAAATTAAAAGTCAGTTCAAAGAAAGTGAGTGAATTGGAAAATATGCATTCATTTTCAGTACAGAGCTTTCAAGCTGAAATCAAATCTCAGAGAAAGTTAGTCGAACTATGGGAAAACTCTTCAAAAACTGCAAAATCGCGAATCGAACAATTGGAAATTTTGCTGAAAAATGAAAGAACAAAATCATTAGAAAACAAAAGCATTCCAGCTACTTTAGATGTTTCAACTACTCCAAAGCGTCAACCATTGAGCGAAAGTACTCAAATCAATGTGTTTTCACCCTCTGCACAAAAACTTTCAAGTACAACCTCTTTAGTCCAACTTTATACCGATTTACAAGAAACTAAAACCTTGTTAGAAAGAGAGAAAGCTGAGAATAAGAATCTCCAAATCAAACTTGACATATCCATGCAGCAAACAAATCATCATATGCCTGCATTGTTAGCAGAACAAGAAGAAAAAAAGAGATTAGAAAACGAATTGGAAAGCATGGGCTTCCAGGTTGAACGATTGAGTACAATAATTGACGAACTAAATGAGAGATTATCTAGTCATGATTCACAACAGGAAGATACTATTATCCTCAAAAATCAGATAAGAGACTTATCTCGACAGATTAGATCATTATTATCTGAAAATATTGGCTCTGTTTGCTCATATGATGAGATTGTATTTCAAAAAATAATCGATGGTGATGATGTTGACAATATATCTGAGAATCTCATCCCTTTTAAAAATCTGGTTGATTTGCAGAAACAGAACGAAAACCTCCTCAAATTGACAAAAACCATGAAATCAAAGATTGATCTGCACGAAACCGTTCTACAGCAAAAGATTGAAGATGTTGAGTTAGCTACGGTTGAGGAAGTTAAAAGCACAATTGAAGGGCTGCAAAGTGAAATGACATCCCTACAGACTAAGTTGGAAGCTGTAGAGCGTGAAAAGGAAATGTATGTCGACACTGTTAAAAAATTGAGAGATGAAAAGCAAACTTTTTCAAACCCGGAACCTTTTGTGGACAGTGCTAAATCTACTGAGCTTGGTGAAAAGCTAAAGGAAACTGAATATGAATTTTCAACTTATAAGATTGAAATTTCTACTACTTTACAGTCATTGAACTCTCAACTGAGTGCTTTATCCAACGAAAAATCAGATCTAACAGTTCAGCTTGCCAATACTGATTCTCAACTAGGCATCTCTTTAGAAAGATTCAAGCTTTTAGAATCGAATTACACTCAAATTAAGAGTGAATTTGATACATTAAAAACTCGAAATGATTCGCTTCAAGAAACAGTTATCAAATATGAGGAGAGAACTCAGCAGCTATTTAAAGAGTCTCGCGCAGCTACAAATAAGCTTGATTCACTAAATTCTGAGTTGAATAATATTCTGGCTGAAAAAAAGATTTGGAAATCTATTGAATCTAGACTGAGCAAGGAAGTTTCAAGTTTATCTGATGAGCGTGATAGACTTGCTTCTCTTCTTGCTAATGCTCAGTCATATGCTTCATCTGCATCTGATAATGAAAAGAAGTTGATGGTTAGACTATCAGAACTGGATGAAATTGTTGAAAAAAGCAGAGCTGGTACTACTGAAAAGGAGCTTAAAGTTCTTACAGAAGAGTTCAACGGAGTGAAGGTGCAATTTTCGGAGAAGTTGGCTGATATTGAAAATTTAGAACAGGAAAAGAGATCTCATCAAACAAAAATTCATGAATTATATTCTGAGGTTGGAATTTTAAAAAGAGATTTAGCACTTGCTCGAGAAAAGGTTCAAAACTTGGAATTCTCTAAGAGTCAAGATGAAAAGGACAATCAGTTGAAATCTGCTTTAGAATCTTTAAGAGTCAATCAAATAGAGCTGAATGATTTGAAACAGAAATTAGAAGAGCAAGCTCCTCCTTCATATGAAACCTCGATCTCAATTGAATCCTTACAAAATACTATTTCTCAGCTCAATCAAGAAAAGGAAATTCTAGAAACAAACCATTCTATTACTGTTGAAGAACTCAAGAGAGTTAACAATCGACTGGAATTTTTGAGCAAGCAACACGAAAAAAAGGAAGACGAAGAGATCAATTTATTAAAAGAGAGTAATACGGCTTTAAGAGAAAATGTTAGTGTTAAAGAAACCGAATTAACTCTTTCAAATGATAAACTAAATTCTGCCATGAAGGAATCTAATTCTCTGAAAATCAAATTGTCAGAAATTGAATCCAAATTGGTTGAGATTGATAACAGCAACAAAGATTTACAGACACAACTACAATCATCGAAAACTAACTTCTCTGTTAAAAACAATGAAGTACTTCAAGTCAAAACTCAAATGAGCATACTGAATAAACAGTTATCTGATAGGTCCACAGAATTGGATAAGAGTAAATCTGATTTCGAAAATTTTAAGGCTGAAAGTAGGACGGAAATTGAAAAATTAAAGAATGAAAAGGTTGTTGAAATTGAGTCCCAGAAACAGCAGCTTACTGCTGAACTTGAAAAAATCAAATTAGAATCAGCAAGTGAAATTGAAAATCTCAAGGCTGCTGGGCTTGATGAAAAATTGAAACAGGCAGAAGAAAAATATGTAGCACTTGAAACAAGATTTGTCAATCTAAAAGCGGAATCTCAGGATAAGCTGACGAAGAGAAGAAAAGAGAGTATGACTTTGAAAGAACAACTTGCACAGGTCACAGAACAACTTAATTCTGCTAACGCCGCTTTATCGATCAAGCCTGAAGTGGAAGAGAAGGAAAAAGAAATTGAACATCTCAAAGCACAGCTAAACGAAATTGAAGTTTTGAAAAACTCTTTAAAGGAAGAAGTTTCTACTCTTAAAGCACAACTTGATTCCAGAGTTGAGCCAGAACTGCAAAATTCCGAGAGTCAGGAAGAAACCAGTAGGTTGAAAGAGGAATTAGAAGCTGCATTCTCAACTATCAAAAATTTGCAAGAAACGAATTTGGAACTCAAGAAATTGATTTCAGGGTTGGAAGAGAGACTCACCACTCTGGCAGGTAAATCAGAGGAATTAGAGAGTCTCAAGGCCACTGATGCTGAACGAAGTATTTTACTTGAGAACGCCAATAAAGAAGTCACTATTTTAAAATTGAAAATGGAAGAAGTAAACGGTTCTGGAATTGAGGCTGAAAATCATGAAATAATCAAGCAATTGGAACTGGCAGTACAACGCAATAATGAGTTAGAAAGTCAATTGAAAAACGTTGCTGAGTTAGAAGAGAAGATTCTCGAGTCTAATAGAGAGAGAGAACATGAAAAGGCTACGTTGGAAGAAGAGCTGAATTCATTAAAAACAAAGATTGATGGGAATCACAATCAAGTTGATGATACAGAGTTGGATTTTGCTCTTGACAAGAACATGGAATTAGAAGCTAGCTTGACTGAGGCTGAAGCTAATGCTGCTCAAGCAAAGACGGAATTGGCTACTGCTCTTGAGAAGAGTGCAGATTTAGAATCCCAAGTTTCATCATTGGAGCAGCAGCTCTCAAGTCGCGAAACAGATTTATCTGCCTTGGTTACTGCTACTCGCAATACACAAAAAGAAATTGATGAGCTCAAGAAACAGGTTGAATCGCCAAAGGAAAAAGTTGAAACAACCAATGAAGATAAAGAATACTTTGGTGCTGAATTCGAAGATTTGAAATTAAAATATTCCGATTTGTTGAAAGAAAAAGATCAATCTGATTCAGTAGCAGAAGAGGTTTTGACCTTGAAAGATGAACTAGCTGTTCTCAAAGAAAATGAGACTGTTTTCAAGGAACTAATCGATAGCCTCAAAAATGAGCTAGAGAACAATCCAAAAGTAGTATCAAACCAGCAAGAAATTGAAGAACTTCAAAAAATGAATTTAGCCTTGAAGTTGCGGATTGAAGATCAATCTGCGCAAAATGTTGAAGATCTTAAAACTGAGTTGGCTGAATCGAAAGCTCAGTCTTCCGAATTACTCAGTAAACTTCAAGAACAGCTTACAGTTGCTCAAAATAATGATGTTTTATCCGTTGAGAAAATCAGGAATTTAGAAGACCAATCTCAGGAAAGAGAGAGGTCAAACTCAGAGAAAGTTTCGCAACTACAAGCAGAGATAACCAACTTTACATCATTAATATCCAAGTTTAAGACTGAGAAAATTACTATTGCTGAACAAGTTAAAGCTCAGCTTGCGGATTTAAAAACACAATTGGCTTCTAAAGGTGAATTTCATGAGGTAAACACAGAAGTTGAAAAGTTGAAAATAGATTTTGAAGAGGAAAAGAAAAGAATCATTGAACACACTCGAGATTCAACTAGAAAAGAGTTTGAAATGAGAATGAAACTTTTGCAAATGAAGTTGGACAAAGCTCAAAAAGGATCTAGTTCTAATATTCCAAGACCTGCAACAACTGTTGCAGGTAGAGGCACGGGAAGGGTCTCGGGTATTCCTAGACCTGGTATGAACTTTCAAAGATCTGTGAAGCGGCCATCCGATGGAGAACAAAACATCCAGGATATTAAAAAACGGAAAGAGTGATTTGGAATTCATACTATATATATATATATTTCTTGGTTAATTGTAATATTTTATACAAGGTTTTCATTTTCTAAAACTATATTATTTTTCAGGTATTGGAAAAGAAAAATGGGACTCCATTCAATAAATAATACACACATCTACTTGATTTAAGAAATTGAACAATGTTACTTTACTCCGTTTCTGAGCGCATTTCATAATGCCTTTTAATGTTTTTATATTCAACAATGACTCTAGCATGTTGAACTAGAGCTTCCTTGTACAACTCATCAACTTTGAAATCTATGTCTAAAGCCTGCAAATATCTTTCAGTAATTTCTGATTCCATCAGAATAGTTCTGCCCATTCCACGATCTGCTAAGTCTCTTTCAGTTCGGTAAACAAGAATAGTGTTACTATACTTATTCCAAGCATCAATGTAATCCATAATTCTAGCAGCGTAAGAATCTAATTCAGGAGCAGAATGCGGCAATCTGGGAGGCTCAGGAGGTTTTATCTCGAATACAGTAATAGAATCATGGAAATCAAGAAGCTGGCTCCTAGAAGTTTTTAGTTTTCTTCTATTGTAGTATGGAGTACGAGTCTTTTCCAATTCTTCAGCAATAATCTTTGATATATCAGGCATAGCAAAGTTTCCAGTAGTTTCAGTGAATGGTGGTACTTGTTTAAGGTCATTTAAAGAAGGATTGAATAGCTTTGGCCTTTTTCGAGGAATGTTGGGTTCATGAATAGAGGATAGCCTGTGGCCAGCTCTCTTTCGCGGAGAAGTACTAAATTCATTAGATTCTCTTCGGGTGTTGGAATCGTCCTGGCTCTTTGAATCTAATGGATCTTTCTGTGGAGACTCAGAAGATGTAGACTCTGGCAGGGACTCCGTCTCGGTTTGTGATTCAGTTTCAGGTTGTGTATCTTCATTACGTTCATTAGTATCCAAGTCTGGGTCGTCATCATCCAATGTCATATCAATAAAATCATGTTTCAGAGGTTCGTTATCATCGTCTTTCTCGTCATTATCCGAAATAATTTCCGTTGATTCATAGAAAGAAAATCTATGATGAGATCTTTTATCTCTTCCATTCTTTTGAATAGGGTCTTCACCATCTTCGGTATCATCATAACTCCTAATTTCGTCCTTGAAAAACCTTCCAGTTTGCGGTGAACTGTTTGGCATTTGCATATTTGGTTTATTTGAAGTCCCTTTGGTCTCGGGAAATCTAATGTTGACTTTTTCCGCATTGTCAGGCATGAAGGTGTTTTGTTTTCTTTCTTTCTGAGGAGCAGACCCAGGCTGTTTCTTTTCAAATCCATCTTTCTCTCGCGGCTGTCCAAAGTACTGGGGTTTTGGTGGAGTTTGTTGAGACTCAGATGAATTTTTATTGTAAGTGAAAGGTTTAGCATTCTTACTAGGGCTTTCGCTGTCTTCTCTAGGACGACGGAATGAAGAGGCACCGGACATTGGAGGCTTCTCTCTTTGTGGAGTAGAATATGATTTACCATATCTGTCAAAGGGAGATTCCTTTTTACTAAATCCATAGCTTTTCTTTGACCATCTGTTTGCGTCTGGAGTCGTAAAATTTGTCCTACCAGTAAAGAAACCTTTCTGCTGGGTATATGTCGGTTTAGATCTAGCAAAAGACGTGTTTTCTTTTCCTTTCGTTTCAGACCCAGGTTGTCCTGTTTGATATGATTTAAAGTTGATTCCAGTTTGCCGTAACTCTAGATCATACTTTGTCCGTTCACTGGGGTCCATCAAAATTTCGTATGCCCTTTGAACTTCTTTGAACCGTTCACTTGCATGGGGATCATTGATGTTCTTGTCGGGATGATACTTTAAAGCTAGTTTTCTGTAAGATTTTCGTATCGCCGAGTCACTAGCCTCTACTGGGATTTGTAAAAGCTGATAATAAGTTGCTGTCATGGCCAATTCATAAGATCATAAATACTGTTAGTATAAGGTCAACTAACCTTCCATTAGCAGCAGGGTTTTTGGTGAATGGCAGAAGGATATAAACACAGTTTCTTGTGATATCTCTTTCTGTTGGTAAACAACTGTTTAGCTCTCTTCAGCCGTTGTTTACTACATTAAATTTGTTTGATTATATAATACAAAGCTCATAAGATTACAAAAGCCAGCTGTCTAATCACGTGATTGCTGTGTAGTGGCAAATTGGGAAATCACAAATCCAACAATTTTTAACTGCAAATACTGATGAATGATATATCTGATATATTCAAGTGATTAACAAGCTCAAGTTTTTATAAAATAAAATTGATATTTAGCAAGTTGTTGAGTTTTTTTTAGACAATTCTCTTTAACAAGAGACCATTTCGTGGATAAACAACCCTTTTCAAGAAACTGTTCCGTGAATAAACAACTCTTTCAACAAGAAACTATTTCATGAATAAACAACCCTTTCAACAAGAAACTCATGATGAACAAATTTTTATCTGTATTAAAACTTATTCCAATGCTCAGTAAATAGCAATATACTCCAAAATAAACCAAAATAATTAAATAAAAAACACAATAATTAAACAAAAATAATTAGCAAATAACAATGTTTGTACTCAAATGGGCTTTAAAAAGTTACTGGGAGCTAATCCCATTCTTCCTTCTCCAAGAACTTCAGCCTCCCACCATCCATCGGCTAACATTCTAACAATTAATAAAATATCACCATTTCTGAAACTGACTTCTTCATTCATTTGAGCTTTATAATCAAATACAGCACGACAGTACTTTGCCACAGGTCTTCCGTCACGAGCAACTGCAGGAAGGCCATTAGGATTTCCTCCACTGCGCATACTTAATGAAGATCGGCTACTCATCCGGCCATCATCGTAATACTTTCCATTAGGAGCTTCCAAATCGTATGGAGATGTATTGTAATTACCAGAGAAAACGCCACTTCTCGCCGAATTTGTGCGTTGGTAATCATTTTGTTGGTGTGGTTGTTGTTGCTGATGATAAGGATTGGGAGAAGCAGACCGATTGTAATCAGGATTAGGAGACGCTGACCTTTGATAAAGGTTTTGTTGACTACGTTGATGCTGTACGTATTGAGGATTGGGTGAAGCAGACCTTCTGTAATTAGGATTGGGAGATGCTGATCTGCGAATATCATTTGTGTATGGCGAAGGAGAAACTGACTGGTTTCGAGCATATGCTGGATTGGGTGAAGTGCTTCCACTATGGCCGTTATATGATCCATTTCTATCAAACTCTTGTGGAGAAGGTTGGTAAGTTTCGTACATGGTCTGTGGTCTAGGACTTCTCGACATATTGGCATTGCTAGGGCGATTAGAAAGATTAGGCTCGCCCCCTCTGAATGAATCACTAGTATTGCTTCTTCCACGATGAACGGACTGTTGGGAAGTTGAAGCATTACTGTTTTCATACTCAAACATCTCTTTAGTCTGATTGCTGTACTTTACTTTAGTAGATTTCATATCTGTAGCTGTAAAAGCTGGTTGTGGTGGCACGAGAGAAATAGTAGAATCTTTCATGTTGCTAGCTCCATTTCGCATAGGACTAACAGGAGCAGATCGTGATGGAACTCTTCGAGGCTTACCCGAAGTTCTATTTTCCAAATTTCCATAAGGATTTCGTGATGTTTCCGAAAATTCCTCATTGGGTTCACTGTTTGTGGAAGTTACTTTCAATTTTTCCAAAGCCATTACCAAAGGATCATCTTTAGCAAACGATTTTACAGGTGAAGATGATTTTGCCCGCTGCTGCTCAAATGGCGAAACCCCAAGGTCAAACATATTATCCCCCATAGACAAAACTGTAGAAACACCTTTCCTAGGAGAAGTAGATTTTTCATTAGTTCTAGAAGATCCAATGTTTGATACAGAAGAAAGAGTGCTTGTTCTTTCGGCACTAGGACTAGCACTAGCATTCCAATGCTTTTTCAAATCCTTTTTGCTCTTTCTTCGGAAGGGAGAAGCCCAAGTTCTGCGAGGTTCTTCCTGTTCCTGAACTTGCACAGTTGGTGGATTGTATTTGGGTTGAGAAGCTGCAGGAGATGAATTTGAGTAGTAAGCTGGCTCTTCTTGAGCAACTTTTACCTTTGATTTTTGGATTTCCGGTTTAGACACTTCAGGTCCAGTGTGTGCTAGCACAGGAATGTTTTGATAATTAGGCTCAATGTCTCTTGAAGAAGTAGTGCTAACATTATTAGAGTCGGTGTAACTCAATCTCGAATCGTTGAAAGATTGAGTAGAATTTCCATTAGTTGATCCAGTGTAGCTAAGTCTGTTACTGTCGTTAGAATCAGTAAAACTCAATCTTGGATTACTGGAATTGGCCTCAGCATAACTCAATCTTGAATTGTTGTAACCTTGGGAAGCTGAATTGTTTGGTGGTTCAACAAAGCTTGACCTATTTTTTTGAACGTTTGGAGAGGTGTTATTGGGTTCAACGTAGCTTGATCTATTATTTAGAAGGTTGTTAGATTCGACATAGCTTGTTCTATTGTTCTGAGAATTGTTAGGTTCAGCATAGCTTGTTCTATTTTTTTGAGAGTTTTGAGTGTTGTTAGGTTCAACATAGCTAGTCCTATTGTTTTGAAAGTTTTGGGAGGTGTTGTCAGCATAACTTGTTCTATTATTTTGAAATTTCTGCGCGGAATTAAGAACTACGGTAGATTCACTCATGAATGAAGCTCCTGAAGATCTGGGAGCATGGAGACCTGTGGTAGTTCTACTAAGAATTGAAGCAGCAGGGTCATAATAATCCTGAGAATCATCAATGGTTGACATTCGAGAAAATTGAGCTTTAGAATAAGTGAGAGGTTTGTTGTAGATTGTATCTCCTGAGACATAATCAATAAACTCTGGGGGATCCATGATTTCCGTACCTGTACCACGTTCAGTGATAAAAGTTTTAAAGTCTTGGTTGATATCGCATTTCTCAAGAGCAACGCGAATGTTTTCACAACCTTCATCATCGCTAACACAGGCTGTAGATACAATATTTGTATACGCCCATAAGTTTGATTTAAAAAAACTGATTCTTTCTTCATCAAGATCCTGTAGTTTATCGCAGCTAACTTTCCATTCATTGGTCCATCTTTCAACAACTTCAGCCAAATCTCTAATGGAATTTTGATAATCACGCTTTGAGATTTCAATTGATACATGGAGTTTTTCAAGTTTTTGATTGTTACGTTCCAATTCCTTTCCTAGCAATAAATTTTGAGCTGCTGAGTAGCCATTTATTTTATTCGAATCTCCTTCAAACTTTTCTCGCATTGTTTCAACCAGTTTTTGCTGGCTTAATTTTGCCTTGTTCAATTTGTCCATTGCGGATTGTACTGGTTTTCTCTTGTTTCTCATTTCATTAGAGAAAGTAGCCAATGGGTCCTCCAGCTCTTTTCTGAATTGAACTGAAGCACCAGCATGACTTTTACCCAAATTTTCAGTGTTGACTCTGACAGAATCCAGAGCTTTTCTCAGAGTACCAATTTCATGACTTCCAAGTCCTTTACGAGACAGTGCAATCAATTTCTTTGCATATTCTTCTTCAATGGCTGCTCTTTCCTTATAAAAGCTCTTGATTTCGTCTGCAGTGTGTTTAGTATTGTTAACATGGGACAAAAGGGCATGTACGCCTGATTCTTCTTTACCCCAGAAATTGTTAGCATAAGACAAATTTCCATCTTCTGGAGGTAGTTGCTGGCTCATTGTTCGCGAATTGTTTGGGAAGAGAAGAGCGTTCCATGTTTTGTTTTCAATTTTTTGTTTATTTTTTTTTTAGCCATGTTTACGTTTTGCTCTTTTAGGCAAGTCCCTAACCATCCACCAACACCAAATATAATTCATCTGACACTATTTAAAGAATCTTAAACTCATTAAATACATTCTTCAAACATCATCCTTCCCTATTTCGATCGTCGTTTCATACTGGCTCGCTCTGAAGTATACCCTAACCCTGAGTCTAGTTTCAGCAATAGACTTAACTCCTCCATATATCGGGATTTATATTTTGTAGAGATCATGCAAGCTTCAACTTTAAATACTTGAACCATGGGCAAACAGAAAACAGCAAAGGAAAAAGGTTTGAATGTTAAGGTGTAGGTAGAAGATAGTTGTTTGTTAGAGTATGAAGTTAACTGGTGATAGATCAACTGTTAAGACGCAGACTATGAAAACTGAAAGAGTGAGTAGGCAATTGTGAGAGCTTGATAATGGCTAATCTTTTAGCAGATAACAATGAACAATTCTACTGATGAAGAGTATAGTGACTGGGAAGGGTTCTCTGATGAGCACACGAAGCCGATTTTGAAAATTCCAGTTCCAGATAAGAAATCATTTACTGCGAAAGAGATCAAACTTGCTAAGAAGCACTATGTTTTTCTGGAGCTTGCTGAGGATGTGCTTAAGGAGTCTTTAGCGAAAGCCATGTTAACGGCTGAGCATGCTGCCATGAATGGATTTCCAGAGCCGAGTATATATAGAGATGACAATGATCCTTTGGGTATTTTTGACGAAGAAGACGATTCTCATGATGAAGATTATACTGAAATCAGGAAAAAGAAGAGCAAGAAGCTAAAGGTTAATGCAATCAGAAGAGTTTCAAAGAAGAAAAAGTAGCATTTTAGCTAATTCACAAATCGCCAACCAAATAGACACAATCTGAACATTATATACATTGAAATGAGTGTATGCATTAGTTTATCAGAGCCTATAACGCATTCTGTTTCTATATCAGTCTATAAATCAACGCATCAGACTTTCATATATCAAACTCTTCTATATTGAGTTTTCCAAAGTTTCCTGAAGTTTTCTGAAGTTTCCTGAAGTTTTCTGAAGTTTCCTGAAGTTTTCTGAAGTTTCCTGAAGTTTTCTAAAGTTTCTAAAGTTTTCAGTTGTTTATTCTAGTGAGTTTTCAGTTGTTTATTCTAGTGAGTTTTCAATTGTTTATTCTAGTGAGTTTTCAGTAGCTCATTTCTATTCTTCAGTACTATATTGAATCTATTGAAGTTCTGTTAATTCTGTATCAAGAGTTCCAGTGAAAACAAACTCTTTTTCTACTCGAAAACAAATCCACATGCCGCGTCTAATAATCTCTAATAATTCAAAAACAAAAAGCCCACATTCATAGTCACCAAAACCAGCAAAATTAGTAGTGAGCTTGAGAGTCCAAAGCATTCGAAGACCAAAATCAACCATAATAGCAAAATAATAGTAGACTCCGCCATTTGTGCGTTTCCCTGAAGAAGGAATCAAAAGAATACTTCTAAGACCGCGAGATTGATATTCAGTGGGAGGAGTTTTCAATAATTCTAATCCCCAATCGCAAGTCACATCCCAAATAAAGCTGTAGATGGAATTAATTGCTGAGAAAAAAGTCCATATAGGATCACCAGATTTCAATAAACAACCACAGATAACAACAGGCAAAGCACTTGTGTATTTTCCAGCATTGACTAGATTAGAAGAGTTTCCAGTGCGCACATAGTCAGTCAAACACTGTCTGAAACGAATCAAAGAAGGAATCGCCAGAACAATAATCATAGTAGTTGAACCACTGTAAAATGCACGATCCGGCTTTCCTACCACAGATTTTGCATCAGCTAGATACTTCATAGATATCACCAAATCAAGTAGAACTCTGCTATATGAAGTCAAGGCATCTGCAACCAGTACATCTGCAAACTTACACTCGACATCCAAACCTCCAAAAAACAAGATTCGTTTCAAAATATCCAAAAATCGTCTTCGACCTGCAGAATGAAATCTTCTTCCAGGTAACAGAAAGGCGCCCAGCACCATAGCCAGGGTAGAGAACGGTAGCAAATCAATGATACGACTGGATTGATCGTCAATGAGACACGCAAAGAGTAGCCAGCTTACGGCGACAGAGAGTGATAAAACGGATGCAAACTGGTAAATACCATAATGTCTTGGTGTAGTAGAAGTAGCATTTGCAGAAAGGCCTCTTGTGAATGAATATTTCACAAGAGATCCAACGTCGATTCGCGAAGTGGTGAGAATTTTTACGTTGAATCCCCATAGCCAGATTCCAGACACAATAGCGATAGATATCCTATAAGGTAGTGGAAAGTATATATCAAAGCTAGGTACCACGATATCATTAAATGCTTTTGCAGATGTCTCAAACGTTTCTTGTAGTTTAGATGTCATTGTTCCTGGGATGTTTAAGGACACGAGTTAGGAGGAGGAAAGAATTATATTTGATTGAGATGAATTAGAGGTTTGATTGAGATGAATTAGAGGTTTGATTGAAATGAAGTAGGAATTTAAACTGAAATGAATTAGGGATTTGAACTGAAATGAATTAGGACTTTGAACTAGAATAGATTAGAGGTTTGAACTGAAATAAATTAGAGGTTTGAAAGTTATGAGATATGAAAGATTCAAGATATAAAGATTGAAGATATAAAAGATTTGAGTTTAAAAATTAAAAAAATTAAACAAGATTTAAAAAAATCTGAAAAAAATCCAAACTTTTTACTAAATTTTAATTAGTTGAATATATTTGTCAAGCTTCAGCAAAAAATGTTTTAATCACTGTACAATCATGATTAGCATAGAATATTTTTGTTGTTCATCATCAGCTTTTGTAATAGAAATAAATAAATAAAATAAATAATATTAATATACTGAAATATAAAAGTTAGCCAGTTTTCATAAAAACTTGAAAAGTATTAAATCTATTCATTTCAGATATTCCGTTTGGCTTAGGAGGTCGAATCATCATAATTTTTTATGATTGGGGCGACAAGTGGTCATCATAATGAATCGTTTATACTTGAATCATGGATCTTGACATACCTATATTATAATTTAACAATTTAGAATGTTAAAGTTGACAATTTAGAATGTTAACGTTAACAATTTAGAAATGGTGAGAATATATTGGTATTAACATAACATCAACATAACATCAACATTTCTAAGTTGTCAACATCAAAATCAACATCAACATCAACATATCATCAACATCAACATATCATCAACATCAACATATCATCAACATCAACATATCATCAACATCATAACTATCTGGTAAAAAGAATGTCTTACTTTTCAAAAAAAAATCCTTTTTAAACTCTTGAAAAAATAGGGCTTGGTTTAGGGTTGTTCATTCAGGGTAACTCACAAATACAAATCCAATGAAATCTTTCAAAACAAAAAAATTTCAATCAACATCCATCATCAGCATGTTTAAATCACTATTGAAATCATCATTCTCATCCTTAAGAGCAGCTGCTCAAAGACCAGTCTATGCTCCATTCTCAACATTACAGAAAACTGGCTTATCAATTACTTTAAAAACTAAATCACAAATCCCTTCAACACTCTCACTGATTCAAAAACACGCTTCACAAAACCAAATTCGTCATGCTACTCTCAACCAAATTGCTCGCAGAGGTAACTTTAAAACTCTTTTAAAACGCAGTAAAGCAAAACGGTCACTTGTTCCTGATCTTGAAAGTAACCCATTCAAACGTGGTGTCGTTCTTAGAGTTATGATTCTCAAGCCAAAGAAACCTAATTCTGCTAATCGTAAAGCTTGTAGAGTCCGACTCTCAAACGGAAAAGTTGTAACTGCATATATTCCTGGTGAAGGTCATAATGCGCAGGAACACAGTGTTGTTACTATTAGAGGTGGAAGAACTCAAGATTTGCCCGGTTTAAAATACAAGTGTGTTAGAGGACTTAATGATTTGGCTGGTGTTCCTAATAGAAGAACTTCTAGAAGTAAGTATGGTGCAAAGAAGCCATCTGCTGCTTAAGCAAAAAAAAAGTGTGTAAATAGGTAATTTGTGTTATATTTTTGAATGATATCTTTTGGTACATTGGTTTTGGTTTTGGTTTTGGTTTTTGGGTGGTTTTGTGGCAGGTTTTTAGGTGATATTCTGGTTTTTTTTTTTCTGGCTGAGTTTGGGTGGTTTCTGGCTGAGTTTGGTTGATTTCTAGTTGACTTTTAGTTATTTTCTAGTTGACTTTTAGTTATTTTCTAGTTGACTTTTAGTTATTTTCTAGTTGACTTTTAGATAATGTCTGGTTTCTGATTAAACTCTAGTTGAACTCTAGTAAAACTCTGGTTGACCTCTAGTTGACCTCCAGTTCAGACCTCCAGTTGACCTCCAGTTCAGACCTCCAGTTGACCTCCAGTTGACCTCTGGTTCAGACCTCTAATTCCTAGTTGACTTCTAATTCATGACTTCTAATTCATGACCTCTAATTCCTAGTTAAAAAACTGCCATGCCCCCATACTTCAACACTCATTCTGCTACATGTACAAGTCATTGAGCCCACAACGTCTCGTGAATGTACCTTCCCATTTAGGTGTTCATGTACCCCTGAAACCGTCCACATCCTGTGCCAGGACCTGCTTTATCCTACTACATGCAACCTGAAAACAAATAAAAAAAGCCATTCAAGTACTAATTAAAATTAATACCATCAGTACTCCCTCCTCCAACAAAGTATACAACAACTGTTTCTGGCTGGTTCAGAAACTCATTCAATATTGCATAGATTGTAGACTTGATGTACTATAATGAATCAAGGAACAACTAAAGGAAAACTCATCAGCTCGTTTTACTCTATAGACTCAAACGGACTGTCAAACTTATCAGCTTTGTCTCTAGAAATCCCGACTCGTAGCTCTAAACGTATCCCCAACTCTCCTCACTTTGACGCCCTTTATACAGATGACAGCTCTTCTATATACTCCCATAGAGTCCCATCTTCAATATACAGTCTCGCAGAGTCTGAAAACCCTTTCGACAGAAGAAGCAAATTAGACATGCTCGCCCGGTTAGAACGCCCTCCTCCAACAAGATTCTTTTCCGCTCGCGAACAAAGTTGTAACTCATCGTTCAAAGCTGAATCTGATATGCAAACCACCTTCTACTCGGCAGATGAAGGCGACTCAACAACACCCATAGAGATCCCTGAAAGCCCATCCTTTAAAAACAGTCCTGGTCGAAAAGCAAAAAAAATCACGCCTACTCAGTCAAGTCCGGGCTTCCAATTCGACGATTTGACTCCAGTATCAAACAAAACTATACAAAAAGGAAAAGAACAAAGCAGCCCATTATTACCTTATAGCTTCAAAGACCTCCTTCGTCAATCAAACTTATCGCTTTCAACCACAGACACTATAGATAAATTGGAATTCATCAGCTACCAATCTGATAGTATCGCAAAATCCCAGCTTTTCATTAAAATACCAAAAAAGATAAATAGCGAAATCATTGAGTATGTTCCAAGCACTTATGAAAATCGCAATGTGCCTACTCCAAGTAACGATATTAATTTCAGTACCCGTCAAAGTGTCCGTCAATCGCGGCAAAATAAAGGATATCTCCCTCCTATGTCAACCCGTTCGTTGAAAACAATGTCTTCGCGGTCCAGTTTACTAGACTTCTATAACTTTTCAAAACCTCGCAGAGTCGAATCCTATATGGGTCAAACACTAGCAAGAGATATGCATGAACTATCAGATTTAGAAGCCCAAGTGAAAAAAGATCAAACCGATAGAATTAGAGCTGAGCTAAAAATTCTAAACCATCTCAAAAAATCATCCATTGAAAATAAAATTGATGAGATAACTCAAACTTTTTCAAATGAAATTGAAAAGAATGATTTTCTTATTCAAGCAGACTACCCAGGACCAACAATGTGCAATAGATCCACAGAAACATTTGTGTTGATTGTTTTTCTTCTGTTCCCTCCGTTATGGCTTTTACTTGGAGGAGGATACTTTGATAGTGTTTTGGGTATTGTATCAAAACAAGCAAAAATTATTGCGTTTTGTCTTGCTGGACTTAGTTTTATTGGATTGACTGTAGGTGTCATTGCTGGGCTATTACTATAGCTTTCAGGATTGACTGTAGGTGCCATTGCTGGGCTATTGATATAGCTTTCAGGATTTCTTTGATATTTACAAACGATTCTCAGATATTAACATTATGATAACTGAAATTTAAATTTTAATGAGAATAAAGAATGACCCATATTCTGTAGTTTTAATATCTTGTACAAGTCCATGTCTTTAACTGGTACAAATTATGTCTTCTTTAGCTAATAAATTATGTCCACATCTTCAAATGGTACAAATTAGGTCCTCTTCATCTGATAAATTATGTCCTCTTTAGCTGATAATTATGTCCACATCTTTAGCTGATAGTAAATTTGAATTAGTCTTGAGCTGGCATATGTGAATCATGTCTTTGGCTAGTACTAATAAATTAGGTTTCTCTAGTTAGTCCATATATCTGGTACAAACTAGGTTTCTTTACAATGCCTAGCTGGTAAGTTGAATATAGTTTTGTAAAATTATTAGTGAAAAAAAAAAGCTAAATATGCTAAATATATTGGTCTATAAAAAATGCTGTAAATATGCTACTCAATTAACTGTCCGCAATTTGACTCAATCTGAAGTAGGTCATTTTTTTTCAAACGATATGACCGAGAGCATTGCTAGTAAAGAGTATAATGTCGAATGAATAAATAAATTGAAAAAAAAAACAAGCCTCTACTGTCGCGAGGATCTTTTCTTCAACCGTCTGGAAAAACTGGGCTCTTTTAAAGTGATAGATGGTTCTTTTAAAGGATTAACATAACTTTTGATTGGAGTGAAAATCATGTCTCCTAAGATATAGAAAACAACCAAAGATGAAAGCAAAGTGACCTGAATAAATATCACAAGAAATGATATACTGGTACAAAATGCAGATGCTGCATGCTCCATAAGCTTGCGCAAACTCAAATTAATCTTCGCTTCCAAATTTTCTTTAAGACTTGAAACAAGTTCATGTGGAGGAATCAATTGAAAATCGGTAAAGTCAATTTCTCTGAAAATGTGAATATTCGACATCATTGAAAACATGAAGGAAACAATTTGAAAGAAATCAGACTCGCTTTCTTTGCTAAGCGATTTCAAAAAGTCGCTTGTCATTTCCCATGACATGACAGTTCCGCCAATTTCACCTGGACGGGTTGGTCCAAACTTCATTGGAGCCGAAACACTGCCAATTCTATCCAAATCATCGTTAGAGATGATGAATATGTCGTTTTGTCGTCTACGGCTAACCCTGCGAGAAAGAGAAATTGTAGATTCATCTCCTGTTAATTTAGCAAAAGCGTCGGCCCTTGCCTTCGTCTCATCTTCCTCAGAGGCAATTGTTCCCAAGACGCCCACAGAGTAATGACGAGAATGCCTATATCCAGGGTGTGAAGATAACAAAAGGGAGTTTTCACTGCGGGCCAAAACAGAGAGTTTATCTTGAAGTAGTCGCTCTTGTTCAGAATAAGAATACCTCATTGACGACGAAGAGCATCTATTTTTCTTTTTTTGTTCGCTATCCAGGTAATCAAAAGAATCCGGGGTCGTTGGTCGACTAGAAGCAGCAGTAGACGGAGACAAAGGACTAGAAGAAAAAGTGCTGTTTTCTCGTTTGTGGTTTAGTTTTCTGGAGTTTCTTTGCTGGCTCATGATTAAGGATACGTCTAGAGAGCAGCGCTTTTCAAAAGTTGGTGTCGGAGACAAAGAGTTGACGGGAAGCAAGGACGGGTTCCAGGACCGTCGGTTAAAGCTCTTTTGCGACATGATTCTGCTGTCTGTAAAGTAAGGAGATATTTCAGAAGAATTTCAAAGACCTGTTGCAGTTTTGTTCAGGGGGTTGCCTATTACTAAAAGTTGTTGTTTTGGACGCCCAATTACCAGAAGTCTACGGGACAGAGAGTCGTTAAATGAGCGGATCACAGTGGTAGGAGGAAGATAGAGGAGGGTGTGTGAGAAAACTGACTCTATGAGCTGTTCACAAATAAACCAAAGTTGTGAGAAGGGAGAGAAAGAGAAAATGAAAGTTACCTGCTACTGCACCGTGTTTTATATAGCTATTTCGCTACAGTAATAGAGCCTCCAAACAAGTTTAGATTAGGTCAAGATAAGGTTAGGCTGGGGAACTTTCTTTAAGCGGAGTCTCTGTTTCCAGTTGAGAATTTGCTTGAACAAGAAAGCTCTTTGCATTAGACGGGTCTGCGAGTCAGCCAGAACAGCATTAAAAGCGTTTCTGTGCAGCAGAGGATCTCATAGACGCTTACCTGCAGATTTACAGGACGAAATCAACTTGTAAATGAAATCAATTAAAAATGAAATCAATTAAAAATGAAATCAATTTAAAAATGAAATCAACTTGTTAATGAATTAAAAATGAAATCATTCTAAGAATGAAATCAACCTGAAACTGAAAAACCTGAGATGAAAATCAACCTAAAAACTATTGTATAAATTTAAACTTGAAAGAATGCGCGTAGAATGTTCACGCTCATGCTACAGATTCATTCTTGGATACTCGCTCTCAGCTACATTCCAACATTTAACATTCTCTAATTACCATAAAAAAGAAAACTCTAATACATTTATCATACTTTATCTCAGTGTACGTTCCACATCTCTAATACTAATAATTTTCAGGAAGCCCAAGTTTGTGATAATCGGGCACTCCTTGACTACAACTAAACTGCCTATCCCACGCAACCTTTGGAATAATTCCAGCAGCTCTACCCTTCTTGTAACTCCATTGACTTGACTCAATCTTCTCAGTGTCCCAGGTCCAGTAAATAGAACCCCATCCTCCATTAGTTTCAAATGTTTCCATTTGCGCTTCAGCAAAATCCAGCAAATACTTCTTGTATTCAGGAGTATATGTCGCAGGATCAGCATTGGAAATAGAACACGTACAGTTATGGTTAGCATTACATCCTCCCCATTCACTAGGTTTTCCTGCTTCATGTAAATTACCTTCCCATCTGGTGCCTTTTCCAACATCATTCAAATATTTGGTACAGTCATTGTCAGCTTGACTCCACTCTCCTACAAACGTAGGACCGTGACCAAATGCTGGGTTTGAAGAAAATGTCATGTCGCTTCTCCATACGCCACACACAAATCGAATCTTCTCTGAATGTGATTGATGGAGCAATCCATTATCAAAAATAGTGTACTGGTGAACATCCAAAGCCATTGCTGGAAAGTCAATTTCAGGAAATTGTCCATTCCAGGCTCTAACGCCTTTGAAACCATCACCAAAAGAAATAACACCTTCGTATCCTTTGTCTCTAATACTATTATAAGCTTTCTTCGTCCAGTCAAGAACCATCGTTTCATTTAAATCAATCATCCTTGGTTCATTTGCAAGCCCATATATAGTAACAAGATCCACATATCTTGGTTGAGAGAAAAATTTACCTAGCGAGTTGTGAATTTCCAAAGATCTGTTTCCATAGAGCTCTCCATGTTCACCATGAAGCCAATTCAGCACACCTTGTCTTCCACTATGATTCCATCCATTTTGTCCACCTGGTAGACTATGTAAATCTAAATTAACTCTAATTCCATACTTTCTTGCCCATTCAATACCTCTCAAAAGATATCTCCAAGAAAGATGAGGCACAAACATTTCATTCTCCCACGTCTTAACTGCCCAGTAACCTACAGGGATTCTTACATGGTCCAGTCCAGCTTCCTTAATCTCCTTAAATGTTTGCTCAGTGACAAACGTAGAATAATGGTGGTCAAACAATTCAAGTACTTTATCATATCCCTGGGTTTTGTTAACATGCTGTACCAAAGTCCATTCGTCAATAACACCAAACTTAGGATCGTATTTTTCAAAGAATGAAGGAGTAATAAAAGGTTCCAAAACCAGCCATCCGCCCAAATTCACTCCTCTAATGGGAATTGTACCATAAGGAAATCCATCTTTAATTGCAGGAACAAATTGATTAGGTCTTGCTAAATTGTCGTATTTAGTATAAAGCCCCATAACAGATAATCCTCCAACCGTAACGTCTGTGAAAGTTTTGTTGAAATCTTTCTTGTCGGACCAAGTATTGATATCCAAGATGGTTCCTTTATACGCCAATGGCATACCATTTTTGTTAACTTTGGTACCCTTTTTATATTTGTCTGAATATAATACAGGAAGATTCAAATCAGGTTCCTCTGTCTGCTCGTCAATTTTGTTAACGTCTTCATTTTTGCCATTTTCTTCAAGTCCAGTTATGGATTCAGTTGGAGTTGGATTTGCTGTGTATGTTTGCCTAGGCTCTTGAAATTTAGGTGCAAATTTGCTAGAAAGCTCAGCAAGCTTAGTTTTTGCAAAATGATCTCTCTCAAAAGCGTAAAATATAGGAACAATGACAGCCGTTGCAACACCTAATAAAGCCAACAGAGCAATCAAGTAAATCCACCATTTTGTTTTCCTGGGCTCTATATGAGAATCATCTTTAGAAAGAGATCTCTTAGAATCACTTTCATGATCTGACATTTCCGTCTCTTTTGTCATGTTTTCTGTCATTAGCGAAACATCTCTGAGAGACGCTTGTTCAAGTCTTCCACTAAGCTGTGACATTCTTCGAGGGCTAGCACTATAGTTTGGATGAGATAGTCTATTTGAAACTGATCTTGGATTTAACTCTGCACTTCTGAGAGCTGCACTAGTAGCATAATGGTGTTCACCAGCTTTGAAATTCTCCAAGTCAATTAGAGGAGAATCATCGTGAATTTTTGGATTGTAAGTAAGACCAGAAGGAGGAAGAGCAGTTTTTGCAGCTATACTCATTGTTCTAGATAACTTATCATTTGAATAAGGCGGTTCAAATTCATTTTCATGAACAGTATAGAACTGCTTTCCATCGCTATAATCCGTGATCATTGATTCTCTTTTATCAAGATATCCTTTATCGCTCAAAATGTTATCTGATCCAGGAACTACTGCAGTGGGTGCATTTTCAGTATCTGCTGTTTCATTTATAGAAATATTTGAAGTATACGCGACTGGAAACGAATATACTGAACGACAATCTGCTTGATTGAAAGCCGTGGGAAGAGTTAGTTGCCTGGCTTCAGGACTGTCAGGAGGTATCTCCATGTTAGCAACTGTATGTTGAGAGGTGTTTCGCTGGTTATAAAAGGTGTTTTTGACGCTTCTAGCATCAGAATAATTAGTTTCATTTGTATTGGCCGATTTGGAAGAGTTTGAATCGGTGTTGCTTCCAGAGCTAGCCGAGTTTTGGTCAATTTTTGATTGTTTTCCTGAATCCAAGTTATCATTGAAAACACTTGGAGACATATTCATGTTCCATATATCTGTAAGATCTGCCATCCTATTAAATATTACTGAATATTGATTTAGAGCCTGGTATCTTGAGATTGGCAGCACCAAAATACTCTGATATGAGATATAGAAAACAAGAAAGAAAAGATATAGATCTTGAGAATTATTTTGATTTATTTATCTTTTTCATAGTATACATACAATTGTCGTATCACAAGTCTGTGAATGTTTACAATAATTTTAAGCACTCACCATTAATGTGGCCGCGCAAGAGCGTCAATCTATTAGAGGAGAAGAACACTGTAAATTTAATAACAACAACATCAATATTCAAATCATTTTGGCCGTGACTTAATGTTGAGAGAGCACTGGTGGTAGTTGAAAAATGGGTTGTGAATGAATTATCATATAGACTGGTAATTTAACACTCTTGTAACTGATAAGCGCGTTCTAAACACAAGAACCCAATTAGGAAATTTTTTTTAATATGGATTTTCTACTCAACTGAATCATATTTCCTAAATTTCACAGGCTCGTTGATTAAAAGATGCTTCGTTATTAACAAGAGTTATATAGATTCCTGACACCAGCAAGTTCTCAACTATCATCGTGATATTAGAACTTGTGTGCAAGTTATCAAAAAAATCAATAAATAGGAAAAAAGTATTGCGTTGGGATCATTTTTAGAATTTGATTTCCACCGCACATGGCTCTGAATTTTTCAATCGTTAATTCCTACATATATTCATCATATTAGACCTTCAATGTGTTGATATAATGTCTTCAAGTGGTGATGATACTGATAGGAGTGCACCTTCGCAACTTGCTATAGCTACCAGAAAACGAACTGCCACTACCAACATCCGACTGGATGACTCTTCTACATCGAGTAACCTTCTTAAAAGAAAGTATGGAGGTGTTATAGGTAGAAGATATGACGGTCGAGGCAATCTTATTCCTGCTCAAGTATTAACAGCTACAAGATCTTCACATCGCCACACAAAAAAGCAGAAGCAATCGCCTAAACAAGAGAAAGAAGTGGAAAAAGTAAAACCGGACATTGATTTGGTTGAATTGAGTGATGATTCGGAACCAGAAACCCAAGTGAAAGTTACAGATTCACACGATGATGAAGACTACATGGAGGATGATGAAAGTGATGAAGATGAAGAGTGGGAAGATGTCAATCTGGACAATCGTGCAGCTCAGATTATGGAAAATATTGAGAAACCTGAACTAGAGACCAACCAAATCAAAGTTTCACTTGACAAGGATGAATTCGATGAAAAAGCTAAACGCAAACGCAAGAATGCTAATCCAAAATTATCTAAAGAAGAACGGCAAGAAAGAATACTGATACACAAAATACATTTGATATTGCTGTTGAGTCATGTTGCTTTGAGAAACAAGTTTTGCTCCGACCCAGAGCTGAAATCCTATTATAAACGTTTGGTTCCTGAAAAAGTATTGAATGAACTTCATCCAGAAGCAGCCTCTGATAATGATCGAAATGTTAACTTGTCACACATGGTGATGACAAGAAAATTACTAGATGGTTTACGTCATTTAATGGAATTATGGAAGGCTCGGTTCAGGATAAAAAGCTCTTGCAGTTTAACAATGACCTCTTGGGCTGATATTTACAGAAAAGATCGGAAAATAGAAAGTAAAATTGATAGGGAAAAGTTTGTGAAATTGCTAAAAAAATTCAAAGGTTCTCGTGATTTAGGTGCACAAGGTTTCTGCTCTATACTCCGTGCTGCTCATATAAATGCTAGATTAGTTTGCTCTTTGCAACCTCTAGATTTTACGTCTAATGTGCCTGTTGGAAAGAAAGATGACGAAGATTCAGAAAAAGAAGAAATTCTACCTCCAACAGATTATCCAGTTTATTGGGTAGAAGTCTGGGATCCTTATATGAAAAGGTGGATCGCAATAGACCCTATTGTACTTGGTATTGTTGAACCAGCTTCAACTCATCGTAAAAGTAAATTGGAGCCTCCATTGTCAGACAAGACAAATATGATGAGATATGTTGTTGCTTTTGAAGAAGATGGTACTGCAAGAGATGTCACTAGAAGATACTCTTATTATTTTAATGCTAAAACCAGGAAGAAGCGAATCACAAACAACCCGGATCAAGCCGTTTGGTATTCCCAGTTACTTGGGCATTTTGCTAGGAAAAACATGACCGATATTGATAAACTAGAAGATCAAGAAATCACGCTTCGAAATCAAACTGAGGAGATACCAGTGAGCATCCAAGATTTTAAAGGCCACCCTTTGTATGTGCTTGAAAGGCATTTAAGGCAGAATGAAGTGCTGGATACAAAAGAACATTGTGGATTTATCGCAATTAAAAAAGCGGGTCTTAAGAAAGCCAAAAACAAAGCTGCTGGTGTTTCAAGTATTACAGCTCCTTTAGAAAAGATTTATAAAAGGTCTGATGTGAAATTTGTTAGATCTGCTCGTGGATGGTACCAAAATGGTCGTGTAATAAAACCTGGTTCTCAGCCAAGAAAACATGTTATTCGGAAAAACAAGCAGGTCGGGTCCAAACGTTCTAAGGTAATTGATGAAGATGATTTGTTTGGTGATGATGATAATCTATCTGAGGAAGAAGAAGCTACGGGCCTCTATTCAGAGGACCAGACTGAACTTTATGTTTCTCCCCCAGTTATTGATGGAAAAATTCCCAGAAATGCTTATGGTAATATTGACGTTTACGTACCTACAATGCTACCAAAAGGTGCTGTGCTATTGGAGGATCCACATATAGAAGTTGCTGCTAAATTAGTTGATGTAGACTATGCCAATGCAGTCGTAGGGTTTGATTTCAGCTCAAAAACTGGAAAGAAAGGTGGAGGCCGCAGTAATGCTACTGCTAGAGTAAACGGTATTGTGATTGCAAAAGAATATGCTGAAGCTGTACGAGCAGTATATGATCAATTGGTTGAGGAACAAAAAGAGGAAGATAAGGAACGAGCTATTAAAAGGGCACTTTTCCAATGGAAAAAGTATTTGGTTGCATTAAGAATTAAGAATCGACTTACCAGAGATCACGGTGCTGTGGAAGAGCTTGAAAAATTTGAAAAATATTCTAACGGTACATCAAATGAGATTGTTGACAATCAGGATCAAGCCGAAAGTGGTGGGTTTGAGATAGAAGGTACTAATGAAAGAGTTGAAATTTCACATGAAGGAGAATCTGATTTGAAGGGGGATCGTGTTGAAGAAGGAGGGTTTACAATTGATAATGAAGGAGGAGGATTTACTATTGACAATGAAGGAGGGGGATTTACTATTGACGATGAAAGAGGAGGATTTAACATTGACAATGAAGGAGGGGGATTTACTATTGACGATGAAGAAGGAGGATTTAACATTGACAATGAAGGAGGAGGATTTAACATTGACAATGAAGGAGGGGGATTTACTATTGAAAATGAAGAAGGAGGATTTACTATTGACAATGAAGGAGGAGGATTTACTATTGAAAATGAAGGAGGAGGATTTATTAATGACAATAAAGAAAGAGGGTTAACCATTGAAGAAGAAGAAGAAGAAGAAGAAGAAGAAGAAGAAGAAGAAGAAGAAGAAGGATTTACCAATGACAATGAAAAAGAAGGATTTGTTGCTGAAAAGAAGAAGTCTAATGGATTGTTTGACCAAGATAAAGTTGATGAACCGGTGGTTAGTATAACCCCCACCGACAATACAACAATAATCAGTGGTTTCGAGACTCATGAAGAAACAGGTGATACTTACAACCAAAATCCAGTATCAAATGGCACAATAGGTTCTGAATCAAACTTCGAAGGGTCATCTGAGAAACCCGAAACTAGTGAGAAAGAAGATGCAATGATAGGAGAATTGAATGAAAATTCAGTAGAAAGTCAAATTATTGAACCATTAACTGTAGAGACTGAAAGTTCTCTCAACTCTTCAGTGCTGAAATCAGCTCAGACATGCATCGATAGGGATAGGAGTGAATCACAAAATCAAAGAAATGGGGAGGATTTAGAGAAGCTCCATAGTTTGACTCAAGAAGCTTCACCAAAATCAAATAAACAATCAGATCGAGAACTTGAGGATGAAGAAGAATTAAATGAGTTGTGTCTAGAGTCTATGAGTGAGTCAGAGCTTTGTGATTTAGATGACGAGTAGACCCAATTCTTTAATTACTGATAGAAAAAAAATACCCAACTACCTTCCATGTTTATATAGATTTTAAGTTCAATGATTAGTTCTAAAAATAAAAGGTATCAATGATTTTAGATACGCAAATTTATGTATACAGTCTTTTTCTGATATTTTTCAAAGTGTAAGAAAAATTCCAATCTTGAATCTCATAATAAAATCGAAAAAATTCAGTTAATTGGAAATTTTCAGGTTGCAATTTTGACCAGTTTAATGCCAACTGATACGATTTTTTCATGTAATTTGATTCTGACAGGCTTTAATACTTCAAATTAATAGAACGTTGTTTTAAATAGTCAATACCTTTCATTTCCCGTGAAAAAAATACAAAATTGAATGTCACTAGATCTTTTAACAGTGCCTTTTATTTGACTGGAGGCTAGACATGATTTACAAGTTAACGGTATTGGAACTTTCGAATAATGCAAATGATTTTACTACATGAGCTGACGGCTCAAGTTCAGCACTAAAATTAGCACTGAGAAGAATCTGTTTTTTGTGTTTAATTTAATTTAATATTAATACTCTACATAGATCTTTAACTGACTCTCTTGCTCTTGTGCATTCTCAATACTTTTGTTTTCTTCTCCTCCAACCATCATTTCGATAAATAAAATATTATATTTTATGGGTTCATCTTTGAAAATTCCAGTAGAAACTCTGCTTGAACGCTCTCATAGATGTCAGAACAAAATACAATATATTTCAGTGTTCATCAAGAACGGTCCATGAGGATAGTGTCGGTAATCTCCTCATGTATCAGTATTGTTGCCGGCTTGATAGCCTTTTACCTCTACACTTCGATGCGAAAAAAAGTTTTTCGACATCATCTTATTCTCTTGCTTTTGCTTTTTGATTTTGGAAAAGCAGTAGTTCTTTTGTGGTATCCTTCAAGAGTCCTTCTTGTGCCATCTTCATACAACAATGTCAATTTCTGCCAGGTTGTAGGATTTTTCACTTCAGCATTTATTGAGGGAGCAGATTTAGCAGTTTTAGTATTGGCAATACACACTGCCCTTCTGATTTTTTGCAAACAAAAGGGAGCAGATTCTACGGAAGGTGGTCTTTACAAGTTTCGATACTATGTTTATGCAATAAATTTTCTCCTACCAATTTTGATGGCAGGATTAGCATTTGTGAACCGAGGAAGAAAAGCCTATTCACCGTTAGTGACTTGGTGCTATCTACCAGTAGAGCCTCATTGGTATCGACTTGCGTTATCCTGGCTACCACGATATCTAATTTTGTTCTCAATTTTGTCAATTTATATCAGTATCTATATCTATGTGAAATTGGAGTATCGGAAAGTCGTGAAGGACTACAAAAAAAGTCAATCTTACATTTCCGATACTCTCTCGACAAATGAAACCGTGCAATTAGAATCCAGATTCACACGAATCAAGAACAAAATTATATTTACTTCAAAACATGTGTCAAATGAATCGCAAACTGAAGAAAAATGCCCTATATCTTGCAAAAAAATTTGGAGTAGCATATTAAGGTCAATCTCAAATTTCCTCTCTCATTTCCCAGGTCTATCATTTCTTGAAATTGATGAAATACTATCTGAATCAAAATTGGGGGATAACAACATGGATTCTGCTATAAGAGATTTCCAGAAAGACACATTTGCAGAATTTCATAATCGAAGAAGCATGATTGAACGTCAAATCAGATCAATATTTTTATATCCAATCGCCTACTTATTTTTATGGATAGCTCCTTTCACAGTTCATATTCTCCAGTACAGGTATCATTCAAATCACACATCAGTTTTTTGGATCAGTGTTCTAGCTGATTTCATGCAGCCTTTCAATTGTGCTGTTGACACAGTTGTATTTTGCATACGTGAACGACCATGGACAGATCGAGAAGAAAAAATCTTTACAAAAAACTTCATTTTCAGAATCAGAGAGTTCATATTACACCCATTTGATTCTAGTAAAAGAAAGAAAGTAGTTTCAAACGCGAGTGATGCACCTCTTCAAGGTGATTATTCTCTAGATGATCGAGAAATGGAACGGAATAACTCTCGAAAATATTCAAAAGCAGCATTTAAATCAACCGCAGAATCTTTTTCAATACCTGAGTACAAATATGAGCCATTCTATGAAAACCCGTCAACCGCAAACGATCGACGAAGGTCAAATTCTACAGTTTCCACCAGAATTATTAATTCTAATCCAAACTCATTTTCTAAAAATGAAGAAGATGCTTTTGCTAGAACGGCTCAGCGTGCCTATTTCCCAGAAGATGAAGAAGACAATGAAAGTGGAGGTGAGATGGACTTGATGGAATTTTTGCGATAACGACATTAATTTAATAATATAATATAATATCATTATACAAAATGTAATATACACAATTTAACCCTGATTCACCGTTTCTAGAAAGTCAGAACTTTGAATTTATATATTTTGCAAAGTGGAGCGAAAACCCTTTTGTAAATCTATCTGATAGTAAAACATCAGGAACGGACCAAACATTAAAACTAGTTCTCTCTACGAACTGAGTCAAAAAGTTTTCGATAACCGTAGAATCTCTTATTTGTAAGGCAATAAAAATACTTATAGGCCTATTAGAATACGACTCACAAATATTTTCCACAGCATCCAAAAAATGGGGGATCAAATAGTCATTATAAATGACATCGCATGCAATTATGAAAAGATCATCATCATTTTCGTCGTCAGGAAAGATTTCTGTAATGTTTGAAATATCATCTTCGTGATTTTCCCAGTCGTAGTTGACGACATGAACATTATTTGGCATGTCACCAAAATTCTCTTCATAATGTTTACTTATATTTTTCTTAGAAAGCCGAGCAATGTGTGGCTGATCTGTTGCTATATATTTGCTGACTTTTGAAGAAGAGCCCAGTACAATAGGTAATAAAGCAGCAGCACCACAACCAAGTTCAATGACGTCAAAGGAACTAGATAATATCAGACCGGGATTTAATTCAATATTTTTACAAAACCATTCAGCAAACACAACAGAAACTTTCCAAAGCATTGCTCCAGTTGTAGAGCTTTCTGTCTTGGAGTTGAGTAATGACATACTTTGTAAAATGGATACTTCGAGCGTTTTAAACTTCAAAGGTTGCTTAATTGATGATCTACTTGACTGTTTCTTCTTTTTTTTTGCCGTCAAATCAGGAACACAAATCTCAACAGTGATTTCTCCATCTTTTCGAGTAAAAAACCCCAGATCAGCTTCATTCTCCGGAGCACGGTTTACGACGACTTCAAAAATGTGATCAGCAATGTTATCTTCTGTCAAAAATTCGAGATCTTTGATATCCATCTCCTACCTTTCTTGAATGATGGTCGCACTTTATGCTCTGTAAAATAAGCATCGGTGCATAAGGCAGGCAAAAAAGTTTTTGTCCATCAACTTTTTGTCTCAATCATTGGGTATTGGTGCTAGATTGAGTATTTTTACCCAAAAAGGCAATAATGCTTATTTGTACACAGATTGGAAGTTAAAATGTGAAATTTATCCGTGATTCCAAGAGAGTTTTACATTTTGCAGTTTAAAAGCTCAAATATCAAAAGAATCTAACTTTCAAATTTTTTGTTAAATGTTAATTAGAAAAAAATGAGAACTTTTATCACATTTAGGGCTATTCTTTGACCATTGGATACACTGTTGTAATAAAGGTAACATAAGAAAAAAAAAGCTTGTATCAATCAATCTAAATAAAGTAGATTCTAGTCAACTCTAAAATCGAACTATTTTTTAAAAATTATATAAGAGACGTTAACCGGTTTAATTGATATTTGATGAATATAGATACAAAGGCCAATCAATTAATTATCCAGTTATGCTAAACATGTCAGTATTTTTTATGCAATACATTGATCATTACACATGAAACTTTCAGCTAGTAGCCATAATTGAAATTTTATATTGAGTACTCAATTCATTGTAAAAATAAATGTGATAGTTAATCCATATTGATGAAAAAACTAGAAAAAAAAAGTCATCGTCTCTAAAATTTCACACTGAGATCATAGAATAATTATCTAAGGACAATTAGCCGTATTATTTGTACTCAGTTAAATTTACAGTAAAAACTTTGATAGAGCTAATTGAAAGTAAATGATATAGCTAAATTGACGAAACAACCTCGTTTTTCGTTATGTGATTTTCATTTGCATTAGGCTGACTGAATTAAATTCAATAATTGTAGCTGACGTTTTATTATCCATGCATAAATTTAAGCAACAAGATGAGATCTTAACAAGGAAAAAAAAGTTAAATGTATTAAAAATAACGACATTTCTCTTTCAAAGTAGAGATAAATTAAATTGAAAGATGAATTCGTGTGTATAAAGGGAAAATCACAGATAACTCAACGGTAAACACGGATTTAATCTAGTCTTAACAAGGGAAAAATTATATAAATTTCAATATAAATTTCATTATATTAACAGTTGAAAGGGAGTCATTCAAGCCATATAAGCAACAGTAATTCCTTAAATTTCCTTCAAGTATTATTGCATTTCAAGACCATTATCAATATCAAAAAGCTAGAAAACCTTGGATGAATTAAAAGTCATTTAATCAATAGTATAGCATAGTTCTTCTCGCAATATTCAATGAGAGTAGAATCATTTAATCCAAAAAACTGGATTGTACCAGAGATTAAAACTAAACGAAAGTCTCAAAAGCTTCGGTTAAATGGTTATACCATTTACAAGAAACTTGGTGAAGGTACTTATGGTATCGTTAGAATGGTTCAACAGAAAAAAACAAAACAGTTTTTTGCCATGAAATACGTTGATAAGAGACACGAATCTGTAGTCTTGAAAACGATTGTTGAAGAAAGACGGATTCTTGGAAAACTTAGACATCCATTTATCTGCAATTTGAAATATGCATTTCAGGAAAATGATTTTTTGTGTCTTATGATTGAACTTTCCAGTGCTTGTGACTTACGTCAACAAATATCACGATTTCAATTCACGGGAGATGTGATAAAAGTTTGGATTGCACAGCTGGCTTGTGCTATTGAATATATTCATTTTCAAAATATTGTACACAGAGATATCAAGCCAGAGAATATTTTACTGAATGTGGAAGGAATCATCAAACTCGCAGATTTCAACGTTGCAAAGGAACTCACATTAGAAAAACCTGTTATTCATGGTGTTGCTGGAACTTTCAATTATATGGCCCCGGAGATGCACCATGAAGTGCCATACACATACTTGGTTGACTGGTGGGCCACTGGAGTGGTATTTTACGAATTAACTTACCGCAAAATACCTTTTAAAGTCAAAAATAGATCTGAAATTTTGACAATAATTTTAGATCCTGGACTCGTATTTCCTGAGCTCGAAGATGAGACCGTTTCTGCTGAATGCAAAGAAGCTATTACCATGCTTCTTCAAATTGACCCTGCTAATCGAATTGGAAGTTCTCAAGAACTATTCAAATTACCACACTTTAAAGAATTCTCACGACAAAAATTAGAGACTGCTGCCATGCCAGAACCTACAAAGAAAGTGTACGGACTTTTCAAGAAGGAAAAGAATATGTCAATGAGCGAACAAATTTTTAAACAGGTTGATTTGGGTAAACCAGCCCAATTGGAAGATTTGAAAGAAGAGTATCCTGTCTGGTTCCAAACACGCCAAAAGAATAATGAAAGAAGAAAGGGCAAGCAAGAAAAGAAAAAGCGTGGTAGAGATGCACAATTCAAACATAGGGAGAAGGTATTTGGTGCTGGAAAAGAAAAAGGAGGGAAAACCGATGGTAATCAGCACAAACGGGATTCATCTAAACACAAAGCCTACGCTCAATCAAACCTCAAATCCCCTACAGGTCCAGTTAAAGAACCAGTAGAGAATGCTGCTATTCAGGAAGTCAAGAATTTAATGCCAGGTCAATCAGTTATGAGTAAATCTAGACCGAAGTCCCGAGCATCTCAAAAACAAAAGAGCTTGAAAAGTAAGCTTGAAGAAATCAGAAAAGAAAATACGTCTGCTTTCTTAAGAAAAAATCGAAAGCTTCGTGCTGCTATTGACAAGAAATTAGAAGATGAACATTTAACTACCCTCAGCGTCAAAGAAGTTCAGTATGGCTGTATAAAGAAGAAGGGATATCTTGATTTGAAGTCTCGTTTAGACCAAGGATTCAAGTTTAAAAAGCTTTGGGCAGCTTTCACTTTGAACTCCAGGAACACATACACCAAAACATTCAAAGACGAAGGTAAAAGTTTTAAAAATGTTCTTTGGAATCCATTATCAGACTCTGCAATGATGGAAAGAAAATCTGCATTTAGTATGTGCAGTAGGTTTATGGATTTTGACTACGAAGACACTGACTACGTTCCTCAAGGCTACAGAATAGCACAAATGGCTGATGTTGGTGAATCTACAGGAAGCTTGACTTGTGTGGTCAAGGAATCAGGCCATACCAGCAGTGATAATCTCAAGACCAAGGCCATTTTTAATGCTGAAGGAGCAAAAATAGTTGGTTTGGATAATAAAGACTGTATCTTAGATCCTATTGAAATCAAGTATTCTCCGCAGTCATTAAACTCACACTTTGGTGATTCTCAAAAGAATTACACAAGAGTTGACAGTCAGCCCAGTAACAAAAATCTTTTGATCCTTAACCAACCTCAGATTCTTGAAAAAAATTAAGTTAAAATAAAATTTGTGTTGAATGTGGATATATAATATTGTATTAATTTTGTAAACAGTAAAATAAATGAGAAAAACCAACCCAATTTTAATTCTATATGTAATTGGTTTTCAAATGACATTATATAACTGCTTTCCAAATAAATACATGATTATTCAAATTTACGTAGCTTAGAACATTAATTCCATCAGTTATCTCTCTACATTTAACAACACTCTAATTTGTACAAATTAGTTTCAATTTTGACTAGAATACCTGTCAATAAATATTAATAACAACAGCACTAGTAATATATTGACAGCATGAATTACAGTTTTGTAGGCAATAAAGACACCTATTTGAAACAGTTGAACAACAGCCCATGAATTTTGAAACAAAATTACAAGTGTGGTACTCAGTATATTTCAGACTAACATGCGTAACAAACAGCATTTTTGTTCCAGGCTGGCTTGTTATCCTGTTCTATCGTTCTCATATAGTTTGCACGGTTGGAGGAAAATTAGCAACTAAACCAATCTTCTCAGTTCTCACTATCATTGTACTACAAGCTGATAATCAATTGTATGAATTGAGGGCTCACGATACCATTTTTTTCACGATTTACAATACAGTTACTGTGGACTGTTATCTACTGACTTTTTAATTGTTTTTCATTTGTATATTCTTACTTTTCTCTTTTTTATATCAAGCACACTTAAATTGCATTTGAATTAGTGTGATATTTGACAACTGATGCAACAATGCCTGCCGACTGGACTGTAGACCCCGATAACAGAAGACGTCTTTTGGTAAGTCTATTAAATCATGTACCAAACTATTTTGACTAACTTCTAAGGCTCTTCAAAAACAAGGTGACAATAAAAAGTGTTTTGACTGTGGTGCAGTTAATCCCCAATGGGCTTCACCAAAGTTTGGTATTTTCATTTGCCTCGAGTGTGCTGGCCTCCACCGCGGTCTAGGTGTTCATATCTCGTTTGTCAGATCTGTGACAATGGACCAGTTCAAAGCTGAAGAGATCAAAGCCATGGAGTTGGGGGGAAACGAAAAAGCTCGTGTATTTTTTGAATCCGAGGGCTTAGACATGAGCCTTGAGCCCGCTAAAAAGTATGACACTGATACAGCTAGAGACTACAAAGATAAGCTAGCTGCAGAGATCCAGGGTGTGCCCTGGGTACGAAAGAAGCATGAACCAAGAGTCTCGAATTCGTCTTCACCAGCTCCTTCAACTGGATCCAACGGTGGTAACTCCAGCAAATCTAAAAACGAAGCATATTTTACTGCACTTGGTAAAAGCAATGAATCTCGTCCTGAAGGCATTCATCCTTCTCAGGGCGGTAAGTATGCAGGATTCGGAAGCTCTCCTTCTCCATCTCAAAACTCTAGTGGAAACATGCTGGACACATTTCAAAGTGATCCACTGGGCTCAATTACAAAAGGCTGGGGATTCTTTGCTAGAAGCGTGTCTAAGAACTTGGATCAAGTAAGCGAGTCTTACATTAAGCCAGGCATGAGAAACTTTGCTGAAGCTGACGTTGGTGAGAATACCCGCAAAGCTATGATGCAGTTTGGACAAAAGATGCAAGAAACCGGTAAATATGGTCTGGAAACTTTCCACAAGTTTACTGATGATCAGAGAAGAGGTGGTTCATCTTCAGATAACAAGTATGAACAATTATTTCAAGGACTTGGTGATCAAGGCGATAAGCCAAACATTGAACCTGCATTTGGTCTTGAGAAACCTGAACAAAAGACCAAACTTGAGGGAATGGGCAATCCTAAAAAGAAGGATAATTGGGATGACTGGTAAACTAAAGATCTCAATTGATGGAATTTCTGTAAATGCCATAATATATCGATAAAAACACAATCATGTCCTTGTATCTAACCTGTAGACACAATCATGTTATCTTTTCTGTAGGACTAAACTGTAGACACAATCATGTTTTTAATTGTAGAACTAGACTCAATCATGTTTTTAACTGAACTAGACTCAATCATGTTTTTAACTGAACTAGACTCAATCATGTTTTTAACTGAACTAGACTCAATCATGTTTTTAACTAAACTAGACACAATCATGTTATTAACTGAACTTAACATAATTGAAGGACTATACTGTGGACACAAATAAGGGAAACCCCAACCCTTTCGATATAGCTGATATGTCTCAAACTTGTGTTAGTTTAAGTTCTACTCTAATTAGTTTTCCAATTAGATAGCTTCAACTGTATAATTGACACCTTATTGTATTGGATAAGCTAATGTTAACTAGGGAATTTACCAGTTTATTTCTGACCAGAGCATTCAATTCTTGACTTGAATCATGGACTCGAACCGGGGTGTATTCCTTATAATTCTGTTGTTATTCATTTTTTTCACTCCAGCTGGCAATCCTCCTCATCTTACCACTTCTGATGAGCTTAGTTTACTACGTGAATACATCTCCATGAAACGGGGTGAAGCTGAGAATATGAAAAATTCAACATGGCTACACCCTCCATCAAACATTAGTGGCATTTCGCCTTATCCTTTACCGAGAAAGAATGTTGGCGGAGTTTACCAAAATAACTTTTTGCCTCCAGAGATTATCGATACTGCATTGAATATCTGGAACTCAGAGAAGTCTATCCAACTGAACAACGGTGAAGATACAGGGAGCCAATTTACAAATCGCGCATCTTTTTTAAATTTGAGTCGATTCTATAGAGGAAGTCAAGAAGAAGAGTCTGGAAAACATTTAGAGATTCAGAAAACGAATCGTGCATTTTTTCCAAATATTAGTGGAATATATGAGGGTAATTGGCATCAGGATGACAGTACCAAAGGCATTTTAATTCCTCGCAATATCACCGTCAGGGAGGTTTTCCGACCTTCAGATGGGTTGGTTGATAGTGACAGCTTTTTGACAGGACCAAATGATCAATTCGTTGACGATCCTTATAAGGAAAATAAAGGAAATATAACTGCAGAGTATGGAAAAATGACATTGACCATACACGAAACAGCAAAGTCGACAGATGCTAATGTTACCATGATTTCAATGACAATGGCTATTTATGACGATCAAGATTCCCCCAGGTACTCATTTGAGCTTCATGGTCTTCATATGAAACCTACTGGTAATGTAGTGCTGACCACTTCTTCTCTCAAATATTCTGGGTTGGTCTACTTACCGCACCTTTTGTTGGAAGAAACATATTTTGAGGAAACAAAGGATCTAGTATTCAGTAACATTAACAAAACATTGGTGAATTATGAAAATGATTTGGATTTCAGGGCTTTTCAAGATTCTGACAATGCTGCAGATAGTTGTGAGTTCATAACATTTGGACATGTCGAATCTGTACCTTACAATCCCGAAGAGTTGAAGGATATTGAGAGTGAATTATTACATCCAGAAGGCCGACCACTTCCTAGAATGCCACCCTTGAAATTTTCAACTGTTTTATATTCGCCAGACTGTGCTGTAGGAATATCTACAGACATTATAACTGGAGAAAAATTTGAACAATATTGGTACAAAATTAGACTGGCTATTCTAGTTGGCGTTGGATTATTGTTGATACAAATGTTTGTGTTTGCCAATCAAATGAAAGACACCAATACACCGTCGCTTATTCTTAAAATTAACTATCACACTATCACGATGATGGCTGTCATGGATGGAAGTATCTGGATGGTTTCTTTTGTTTCATTTTTTGTTGACTCGTTAACACTGCCATTTATGGCAATGGCATTTATTTCATTTGTTCTCACATCACTATATGAAATGAAGTATATGGTAAAGATTTATCAAGCACAGTTAGTCGACATGGCTGCGGATGTGAGAGTAAGAGAATCGTTGCAAACAAACACTGCAGACGGTGAAAATAGACTCTATGCTATGCCTGATGGTTCAATTGTTGGGTCTGCTACGAGAAATACCCCAGCACAAGAAGAAACACTTCCTCTTCCTGCGACAACCCCGAATGCCAGTATTCAATTGGCAGATCAATCTGAACGTGCGATTGCGGGTACACTCTACTCTAGATTCTATTTCATTTTACTGGTTTTTATAACTACTTCATTGGTAGCAAC
This sequence comes from Geotrichum albidum, assembly GCA_003707475.1. Classification (NCBI taxonomy): domain Eukaryota; kingdom Fungi; phylum Ascomycota; class Dipodascomycetes; order Dipodascales; family Dipodascaceae; genus Geotrichum; species Geotrichum albidum. Next base: position 148,656 of record PPJE01000006.1, on the reverse strand, counting down.
AAGCTGGCCTCTCAAGTATCGAGTTCTTTACGAATATGTGGTTGTATTTATTTTCTATTCCTTATGGATTCCTCAAATTCAGAGAAATATATCTAAAGGATTTAGAAAGTCATTTTTGTGGTCGTTTATGTTGGGTACAAGTATATTGAGACTGATTCCTTTATATTATGTTTGTCTTTACAAGAACAATGTACTTGACCATCATTACGATCCGATTTTAGCTGCTGCAATTACATTTTGGGTAGCTACGCAGCTGTTTATATTAGCACTACAGAAGATATTTGGAGCTCGATTTTTTCTTCCAAAAGGATACTTTCCAGTTCTTTATAACTATCATCCAGTTTTATATCATGGTGATGTTGAATCTGATCTTGGGCTTGATTTAGCGCAAGTTGTAGCTGGTCAGCCACAACCTACAGATCGAGAGCCATTATTGCAGCGACAAGTATCACGACCTAGTTTTGATTGTGCCATTTGTATGAATTCCATAGAGTTGGTTATTGTTTCCAAGGAGAGTAGGGGTTCAAGCAAAGATTCTGCTGCTTTAATATTAGCGAGGCAGAAGTATATGATAACTCCTTGTCAACATGTTTTTCATACAGAATGTTTAGAGAGATGGATGAGAACTAGATTGCAGTGTCCTATTTGCCGAAATCCTCTTCCGCCGTTATAAATCTGAAATATATGAAAATTTAATGAACTTTTAATGAATGATATGATATAGGTTTTAAACGTAAATTTCTGGGGGCATATCAGAGTTAAGGTTCATTTTGAAGGATTTGAGATAATTCTGTAACAATGTTAGCAGAAGGCAAAGCGGTTGATTGAGACTACATGCCTTTTCAAATTCTACTTTAATTTCTAGGCCGCAGTTGGGACAAGTAGCGATATCTGTTTCTTCGTTCCATAAGTCGTCTATTGAGATTTGGAAGCGGTCACCGCAAGGGCAAGGATAATGAAAAAGTTCTGTTGAATCATCGTAGGACATATCTTCGATATCTACGGTAGTGTAAACGACCATTTTGATTAGCTTTAAAAATGATTAGCTATAGAAATTGATTAACCTTAAAAACTGAGAGAGACACATTTATATATATAAATGTGAAGCGAACGTGATAATATATAATGATACACGGCCGAGTTTAAGAGTATTAAAAGTTACACTTTCGGGTTAGATTTTTGGATATCTATATTGATCAATTTAACATTGTGGTATCATGAACATTTATTTCTAACTTGAACATCATCACTAACATATATCGATTTGAACATCTTAATCGATTTGAACATCTTAATCGATTTGAACATATATCGATTTGAACATATATATCGATTTGAACATATATATCTATTTAACCATTTATATCGATTTAAACATATATATCTATTTAACCATTTATATCGATTTGAACATATATATCTATTTAAACATCTTAATCGATTTAAACATATATATCTATTTAAACATCTTAATCGATTTAAACATATATATCTATTTAAACATCTTAATCGATTTAAACATATATATCTATTTAAACATCTTAATCGATTTGAACATATATATCGATTTAAACATCTTAACCGACAAAAAATATATATCAATTTAAACAATTTTATCTACGTCAACATCTCTATCTACGTAGAAACATATATCATTTTAATCATCTTTACCAACGTCAACATCTCAAACAAACATTTTTACCAAAATAAAAATCTCTAACAAAGATCATCTATATTGATATCTTCGTCAACTTGAGCATATATATTAACATCTACATTGATATCATCAACTTGTGCATATACACCACCAACACGTACCTACATTTATCTAAAATATGTAATTAGGGCTTCACCCTACATAACTTCCTCTTTTAACCTCGAAACTGAATATTAAATACCAACAAATAATTCAGTCCCACATTATATCAACTCCAGTAACCCAGACAACCATCATTCCAGTTATCACAAGACCCTAACCCTGAGCAACACACTCACGGAATTTCAATTTTTTCACATTTTTTTTCAACATCTTTCCCAGAGTTTGACTTGACCAGCTTAGACAGCCTTTTTTCTCGACAGCCAATCCCGACAAGGTAAGTTGAACGATGCTACTCGGTTCACTGACCGGGTCATTTGTAATGACGCTAATGATGTTTTAGAGGTCCAGTTTAGTTCAGAATGGGTATTTCTCGTGATTCCAGACACAAGCGTTCGCACACCGGTGCCAAACGCTCTCAATACAGAAAGAAGAGAAAGTTTGAATTAGGACGTCAACCTGCCAACACCCGTCTCGGTCCTAAGAGAATCCACTCTGTCCGTACCAGAGGTGGTAACCAAAAGTTCCGTGCTCTCCGTATCGAAACCGGTAACTTTTCTTGGGGTTCCGAGGGTGTTACCCGCAAGACCCGTGTCGTCAATGTTGCTTTCCATCCTTCTAACAATGAGTTGGTTAGAACTAACACACTTACCAAGTCTGCTATTGTCCAAATTGATGCCACTCCTTTCCGTCAATGGTTTGAGAACCATTACGGTGTTGTTGTTGGTAAGAAGAAGGGTAAGAAGGTTGAGGAGGAAGAAGCCGTTACCAGATCTCAAAAGGCTCAAAAGAAGATTGATGCTCGTTCTGATGGTGCTAAAGTTGAGTCTGCTCTTGATGCTCAATTCGGTGCTGGTCGTCTTTACGCTGCTGTTTCTTCTAGACCCGGCCAAAGTGGTCGTGTTGACGGTTACATCTTGGAAGGTGAAGAGCTTGCTTTCTACCTCAAGAAACTCACTGCTAAGAAATAAATTAAATAACGAATTTATCTTTGCACAGTAAAAGTTCCTGTAATTATATGATGATTTTAGAGTGATTTGAACTTGGAAGGATTGAGAGTTAAGACTTGAAATTTAAAATGTAGAGTTTAGAATTAAAAACTTGAGACTTGGAACTTGATGAATTAAAACTTGAAGCTAAAAACTTGAGACTTGAAATTAAAAACGTGAAATTTAGAATCAAAACTTGAGACTTGAAACGTCAAATTTAGAATCAAAACTTAAGACTTGAAATTTAAAACGTCAAATTTAGAATCAAAACTTGAGACTTGAAATTTAAAACGTCAAATTTAGAATTAAAACTTGAGACTTGAAACTTAACCTATTTTTGAAACCCGTGACAATAAATTAAATTAAAACTTATAACTTGAGAATACTTGAGTCAGATTTTTATTTGATTTTAATTCTTGACTGAGCTGTTGAACTCATTTACATGACACACCGTCTCTTATAAACTTGCGGGATTCATACTATCGGGACTACGGGACACGGGATAGGACTCAAGATTCATTACAATTCATCGGGACTCAAATCGAGACTCAAATCGGGACTCAAATCGGGACTCAAATCGGAACTCATTATATCAACCATTTCATTGACAATCATTGACAATCATTGATCATCACCGACTATCATTGATCATCACCGACTATCATTGATCATCACCGACAATCATTGATCATCACCGACCACCAAAAACATCCGGAACACCTCTCGGTCCTTTAAACAATGTCAGATTCTAGCTCAAGAGAATCATTGTCTCCACAAGACCGTGAAAAACAAAACAAACCAAAAAGACACACTGCCTGTGAATTATGCAGAAAACGAAAGCTCAAATGTAACGGAGAAAAACCAAGCTGCGAAACTTGCTCCCGTCTTAAAAAACAATGTGAATATACTAGAATACACAAGAAATCCGGCCCCCAGCGTGGATACCTAAAAAAACTAGAAAGCAGGCTGGATCAGCTAGAAAAGATGCTCGCAAGCAATAACTCTAAAATGGAATCTCCCATGCCCGATAGAGGTGTTAAAAGAAACCTGGAAAATAATTCTGAACCGGCGCAAAGTTGTCCCGGTTATAAAAAGCCCCCTCTCAATAAATCTTCTAGAACACAGCCTTACCTACGAACGGACCAAGAAGAATTCAATGAATTCTTAGACGACGATGACACTGGATTCATCCACAGAGAAGAAGCTGCAAGACGAGCAATGTCTTATCCTGGAGGCTCTATAGACTTGTTCAATATTAATGAACCTCGCGAAGAGCTCCGTGAAGAGATCCACGAAGAATTCAGCTTAATGACTATGAATGTAGAAGAATCTTACCCTCCAGAAGAAATTACTGACCAACTCGTTGATTTCTACTTTAAAACTACTAGTTTTGATTTCATCCATAGAGGAAGGTTTGTGTCTGCTCTAAGAACTGGTCGGGTCAAACCTTATTTACTTTACGCTATTTTAATGACAGCTTCAAGTATATCTGGAGGTACTTTAAACCAGTTTCAAGATCAATTCCGTCAACGGGCTTTAAAGTATATTGCAAAGGCTGAGAATTTCGGGTACGGTGAAGAATTGATAACGCTTCAGTACGTTCAAGCCTTAACTCTACTCGCTATTTCTGACAATAGAACGGGATGCTTTGGAAGAGCTTGGATCACTTGTGGTAAAGCAATTAAGGCTGCTACTCAAAACAATCTGCATGATATAGAAACTTCTTACGGTTGCAAAGGTCTTGCAAGTGATACTATGCCAAAGGGTTGCTTTATTCCTGGCGATGGAATTGACGTTGATGAAAGACGAAGAACTTTTTGGGTTGTTTATATTCTTGATAAATACTCTTCAATAGGTTCAGGATGGCCCTGTAGTATCATGGAGCACGATATTTCAACTAATTTACCTCTTAGTGACTCGAATTTTCAAAGAAGCAAAACTGGTCCTAATGTTTCTTTAAACGACTTGATTGCGTCTCCGACTACTTACGTAAATAGTCCTGATTGTGCGTTTGCTCTTTCTGTCGTGTTTACTTATTTCATGGGTCAGGCTTTTAATCTCATGGGAAGACCAAAAAGAGTTGATGATAATGACCCTTCTGGGCCCTGGTGGTCGACTGAGCAGAAACTTGCTAAACAGCTATCTTCCTTAGTAGCCGTTATTCCCAAGCTTAAATTTGAAAGTGGAAGAATGGAAACTGATGATCCAACAATATCCACTCAGCTTTTCTTTCATGCTGCAGTCATGACTCTCAACAGAGCGGCAATTATAAAACTTTCTGAACAACGTGGTCCTTTTAGTGCTCGTGAATTTAAAATCAGGTGCCAAAGGGCTACAAGCAATATTGTTCAAGTGTTGCGAGTTTCTAATAATTTGTTTAAAGCAGTTGGAACTGATCCTTGTGGTGTCTTTTGCTTGTATGCAGCAGCAAAAGGTTTCATTACAATATTGGAAGAAGAGCGGTCCTTTATTGGATCTAGTGGAGATTCTTTATTTACAGATGAGAATCGTGTTGAACTGAAAGCTCAGCTTAGATCACAACTTGACTTTTTAGTAACGGTCTTGAAAGTTTTGAAACCAAAAATGTTCATGGTAGAATGTTTTTATATCAAACTAATTTCTGATATTCACAAATCTAATCTTGGGCACTGTGAGAGCAATATTAACCCTTCTGATGATTTGGTTAATAAAATGCAAGAATCAAAAAACATATCAAAAAAGCCTGCTGGATGGACTTTGTACGCTACACCTCAATATGGAAAACAAGGTCATGTTTCTTCTGTTTCTCCAGAATCAATAACTACTCCAGGGTCTTCTGGTATTAATGGCTTCAACAACCCAAATCAAGAAAAATTTGATTCAAATTCAATCTTGATAAACGGGACGTCATTACCAACAATTTCAGTAAATTATTCAAACACACCTTTAGACATGTACCAAAAATCACCCAACTCTCGCGATATTCCAGATATTCGAATAGAACAAACTCATTTTAGATTACCAGTTAACGAAAATAGAACTAACTCTGGATTTTCAGAATATGGCTCATCTCCAGATGTCGTAGCAACATCAACTTCAAGAGTTGCTACATCTAATACTTTTCCTACATCTACTTCTCAGAGTAGTCGACCCTCAGTTTCATCATCTAATATACATTCTACAAGCACAAATCAAGATGTGAGTATTGTAAATCTTGAAACAGAGTTTGATGCTTTTAAAACGGAGTTTGATTTTGATATGAAGAGAGGCACTGAAGATATAAATAGTCTTTTGGATATACCAGACATTTTTCAATGGAATTCCGCGTTAGGTCTTGAGGATGTCATGAGAAAAATGAACTCTTGAACGCATTCCATAGTTGTTTAGCGACATTTCATATTGATGAAAAAGACCCGTATTTATTTTTTATGTGATAAATGGACCTATAAATGAATAGTAGAATTAAGATAACATGACGATTATGAAGAAATTCGGTAACTATTGATGAAATTGGTAAATGATTCTGAATTGGTAATGATGAAATTGGTAATGATAAAATTGATAATGAAAAAATTGATAATGATAAAATTGATAAAAATAAAATTGGTAAATGATTCTGAATCGGTAAATAGTGATGATGATATATAGTAACTAGACTTAAGCAAAGGTATGACTTTTCGCAGCATTTCGTTTCAACTTTTTCTCTTCTTCTAATTGATCAATATCAGCAAGAGATAGCTTTTTAACTACAGCATCCATCTCTTCATCATCATCATCATATTTACTAGAATGAGGATTACTAGTTTTTTTTAAATCCGAAGACGTAACTTTTGAGCTTTCATTATCTTCATCATCATCGTCTTCTTCATCATCATCGTCGTTGTTATCATCATCGTCATCTTCATCTGGATAACCACCTAATTTGATAACAATCTTGTTGACAATTTCATTCCAGTCCATCATACCACCCATACCAATGTCTCCATAAGATCCCACAACTTTCTCCACAGGCTTTAATACTTCAATCCATTTCATATCTTCCTTAATGACCTTTAAATGTGATTTAGTGGAAGGATGATTATAGGCATACGAAACCATCGCTGGTGCGATTAAAATAGGATATTGCGTATTCCAGGCTCTAACAACACATGTTAACAAATTATCACACAGACCAAGAGCAATTTTTCCTAGAGTATTAGCACTTAATGGAGCAATAACTAGAATGTCAGCCCAACGACGTAATTCTATATGTAGAACAGGGTCCGCCCGACCCTGCCATGTTTCCCATTCATCTTTATCTCTCCAAATTCTTATGTGGCTTGGGATTTCACCTCTTGAAACAAAGTTCTCTGCAGCTTTCGTAAGAATGATTTGAATTGAAGCACGCTCTTTACCGTAAATTTCTGTAAGTTTGTGAATTATCAGACGCAGTTTACCTGTAGAAACAGATCCTGTCGCAGCTAGTAAAATGTGAATCTTTCCATCATCTTGAGGCAACCTGGGATCACCCGCAGTATTACTGGTGTTCATGGGAGTGGGAGGATTTGTCTTGCCATCTGTAGTATTGGTAGAGCCTGTTGATAGAGTAGGCACCATTTTGGTATCTGTAGTAGCCCCAGTGGTCAACCTGCTAATCTCAGGGTTTTGAAAATAAGTCTTGGATTGGCCATTTATAGGCGAAGTTGAAGTTGGAGGAGGTGATCTTGCATTTACATCTTTTAAAGCGTCTTCAAAGTACGCTCTTCCAGCCTCAATGGTAGTTATCGCTTCAGTAGGAGGAAGAAATGCTGTTGAACGGTCTCTAGAACCACTACCACTTCTGCTACGGGTCTCTGAGTTAACAATATCGTCTATAAGAAAGTGAGCGTGAACAGATGGCTGCTTTTGGTGACCAGGACTAGATTGATATCCAGGTGCGTTTTCAATTTTAAGACCTGGTGAAATCCTATCGAACAAATTGCCACTACCAATGGTACTACTGCTAGAAGGATTACTATATGCAGCAGGAGATGATAAGGACTTTCCCATTGGAACATTGTCGTTTTCTGACTTGTTTAGTAAACTAGTAGGAGGTTTGCACTGACTTTCTTTAGACGATACAACTACTTTCCCTTTTACTTTCGCAATCTTTTCTGTCAACTTCTCGGCTTGAGTGGCAGCAGCCTTCTTAGCTTGTTCTTCAGCCTCTCCCGAGCTAGCAATGACAGAACCAGCTTTTGGTGAACTTGATAACTCTGGCGTACGAACTTGCTCTTTGGGATCCATTAGACATAAAGTGAGGTGTTGAGGAAGTGGAAGAAGAAGAGAGTCAAATTTGGGACTCGACATGTTACTCAAAAATTAAGTTTCCTCAACGCTTGATTTCTTTCTTGAGAACTTGATAAAAGCAGTATTAAGAAACGGGTTTTGTAATATTTTCAAATATTGCCATGAAAAGGTGTTGAAAGTATCGAAGAGTGTTGGAAAGTGTTGAAGAGGGTTGGAAAATATTGAAAAGTGTTGGAAAGTATTAAAATAATATTGAAGTATTTAAAAGTATTAAATAGTATTGCACAGTTTTGAAAAGTATTGGAAAGTATTATGAATTGATTAAAGATTAAAAGTATTTTAAATTGATTAAAGATTAAAAATTATAAAAAGTATTATGAATTGATTAAAGATTAAAGGTATTAAAAGTATTGATTAAAGATTAAAGATTAAAAAGTATAAAAAGTATTATGAATTGATTAAAGATTAAAAAAAGTATTGATTAAAGGTTCAAGATTAAAAAGTATAAAAAGTGTTATGAATCGATTGAATATTAAAAAAGTTTTGATTAGAGATTAAAAAAGTATTGATGAAACTTGATTGACGCTTTGTAGATATATGACCGGTTTACATAGTCTAAACAGTGACTTGAGATTTCTCAATTGCTTCAAGTTTCTTTTCATTTTCACTCTTCCAACCTTTCTTTCTCTGTCGTTCTTCATAAGCTTCTCGGTGGTTCAAAACGCGGTGAACCAACTCAACGGACCTGACATGATCATAAGGATGAGATCCAACTTCTTGATAAATTCCAAGTTTCTTTGCATCTGAATAAGGATTTTGCAAATCCTCTTTACCTTGAGTTTCAATGAGTGTAGGACCATGAAGGACTTTTGTAATATTAATCACAGGCTTGAGAGCATTGAGATAAGATTCTGTTGGAGCCCATGGTGCGGACAAAACAACTGAGTCGACATAACGACATTGTAAAACACAAAGAGCTCTTTCAAACATATTCATAATTGGGTAGTTTTTTCCGTTACTATTGTTAACAGTAGAATCATCATTTATACCAACAACAATAAGAGCGTCTTCTTGATCTGCCAACGCTCTGACAGCCTTTAAAAATTCAATATGGCCCATAAAAAAAAGATCAAATCCTCCATCAACGTAGTACACCTTTTTGGAACCAGCCAAAGATTTAGTCTTTTGGTCTGAAGGACTAACAAGGGTACTTAAGCCATCAGACCAAATAAAAACACCAGCACAAGACGTTTTACCGTCTTCAGCAGTAGCATATAAACGGAATTTTTCCACCATTTCGTCTGTAAAAGGCAGGTCATCTCTAGAGAGTAAGCCCTTGGGAAAAGGAGGGATATGGTGCAAAGTAGAGGTAGTTGAAAGCATTCTACCTACCAAATCAGTTGTAGAGATATTAGGAGTTCTCTTAACGACCACAAATCTATTCATTTCTTTAACAATTCGATAACAATCGTTTCCATCAGCATCGGTGGTAATATCATCACCATGAACCACATATTTGCACCCATAAGAGTCCATAAATTCAGGCATTGTAACGTAGGGAGCATGAGAAATGGCTTTAGTAGCCCATTTGCATCCTTCAACAGCAGCAATTCGTTCTTCCAATGTCATAACAACGGGTCCTTTATTTGCAGCAATGTCTTCATCGCTATGAACGCCTACATAGAGCTCATTACCAAGTTGTCTGGCTTGGAGCATGGCACCAGCATGACCATGATGGGCAAAGTCGAAACAACCGTCGACCCAGATTCTATCTTCTCTGATTTCAGCAGACATTTTAGGATTTGGATAAGATCAAGGGGATGGTTTAGAATTAAGAAATAAAATATATGAACGTGCTATCCGCAGCTCCAAAATAAGCAACTCCTTAAAAGAGTAAAACTTTTTTCGTGGTGTTCTTCTGTGTTTGTTTACTTTCCTGTTTGTATTTTTTTCCAAATACCTGCAAAACCAAAGTTTCTCAGACAGAATAATGACTGAAAGACCTAAACCGTTGGATGGTGACAAGGAAAATCGGGATCAACTACTTACATACTCTGAAGATGATAATCCATTCGCAAAGAGCAGTCTGAATGGCTCGAGAACTGATCCTCTAAGAAACATTAAACTTTACAGCGAAAAACTGGTTAATCAAGAAGAAATGTCTAGTGAAGACGATCAAACAAACTTCAATGAGCTCCAAATACACGAAGATAATATCGAGAATGTTAAGGATTACGACTATTCTCCGTCGATATCTCAAGAAGAATCTTCAGCTGAGATTATTACTCCAACAAGAGCTCCCCAATCGTTGATTGTTACTCCAGATCAGCAAAGATTTGCTGATTCAAGTGACATCTTTCCTGATCCTCATTCTTTCTCTGAACACGAACCCAGCCTGAAAAACATTCGTAGAATTTCGCAGGCAAATCGGGTTCATCTTGAGGATAGTGCAGACTCAATGCTGGACTTAATCAATGAAGGAGAACTAAATGCTTCAGAAGACGCAGTATTCAACCGCAAGCAAGATCCTGCGTTTAATGGTTCACCAGAATCTAGCGCTCAGAGAATACAACATCATATAGTGTCTACTTCTACTCCCACTCCTAAACCACGCTCACTGAGTTTAGCAATGCAAATTTTAACTGATACCACTGAAATAATATCGTCATTCCAGGACGAAGCTGGCCAAGAAAAACCTAAAAGTCTACCTGGTGTTAAAGATTCCTCTACTCAGAAATCACAGTCCGGACTGCTTGAATTCGATTCTCTACATTCGCCTAATTCAGAATTAGGAGAACTAGAAATGTTTGTTCCTGAAAGTCGCATGGAATACCACCAAAGTTCAAATGATACTGAAGAAGCTGATAGCTTCGTTCCTGATGAAACCCAAGTTCTTGTTGATAGAGCAACATCTTACAGGTATCCAGGTGCTCCATCTAGTAGTGATGATGGGAGATCTGGAATTGGAGTCAAGCAGGGAGCTCAAGTTATCGATTCATTAAGAAAAGAAAATTTCCAATTAAAACTGAAAATTGTTGTCATGGAATCACAGATAAATTCAACATCTTCAGCAGGCGTTGCAGATCTCAAGAAACGGCTGGCCGAATCTGAAGCAAACAGGATATTGATGAAAAATGATAACGATAAGCTAAGAAAAACTTTGGAAGATTTGGATAATGAGGAAAGAATGGAGGAGCAAGAGAAAATTAAAATGCAAATTAGAGATTTAAAAGAAGACGTTTCTTCCTACGAAAAAGAGATTGAAGACTTGCTACAGGATAGAGAAGAGCATTTCCATTATCGAAGCGAGCTTGAAAAAAAAGAAGAAGCAATTAAGGTATATACAAGGAAACATTTATTTTTCAGTTTTACTAACACAATATTAGAGTTTCTATGAAAATAAACTACATGAGAAGAATCAAGAAATTGCAAAATTGATGGGAAAAAATGATGATTTAAATCTTCAAGTAAAATGTTTACAGGAAGGTCCAACGGATAAGTTTTCTGAAGGTGAAAATAAAGGGACTTCTCGAACAGCATCTAGACAGTCTCGAACTGAATCTCGATCATCTAGGCCAGATTCAAGACTAAATAGGAAACAATTACCCAAAGCATTAAACCGTCTTTTAGAACAAGCTGAAAATATTAAGCGAGCTTTGACCACTGAAAACAGGAAACATGGCCAATTTATTTCAATTGCTGCCCTGGAGAAATCATTTGCAGACGAAGAGCTCAGCATTGATGCCTTCAGCAATCTACTCAGACAAATACAGCTTTCAATTAATGACCACATGCAAGAGTGTAAACATGTCATGTCTGAATCTAGGACTGAATATGCAAAACTGGTTGATGACTATAACGACCTCAGAGTTGAATTTGACGAAGTCACGGTGAAATACCCCGAAGAACTCTCTCAAAAATCAAAACAACTTGAAGCACTTGAGCTGGATCGGGAAAAATTGTTCCAAGAAGTTGGTGATTTCAACTTGGGATTAATTGAAATAGAAAATGAAAGGAATGAACTGATAAAAGCCAACACAGAACTATCTAAACAAAATTCTGAATATGAGCAAACTCTTCAGGTATTGGAACAAGAAACACATTTCAAGCACCAAGAAGTTGAATCCCTTCATTTAGAGCTATCTAGATTTGAAACTGAATTGGAATCTAAGAGTAATGAAGTTTTTACTCTTCAAGATCGCGTCAAATCAGTTAAAGCACAATTGAATGACTATATCCATGATTTAGAGAATGATAAGCGATCTTCCTCTGAACAGCTAATAAGAGCAATGAGTGAAGTAACTCTAGCGGATAGTGATAGGGAGAATCAAGAAATTGTCAATAGGGTTTTTAGAGGTATTAAAGAACATGTGAACAAGAATGCTCAATTTGAAAACATTTTTGACTTGGTTGACGAAGTTTTCGAATCCATCCGAGATTTTGATAATGTTGTAGAACAGCTCCATCAAGCAACTGCATTCAATACTGAAACGACAAACCTACTAGAGGAAAAGGATGCAACAATTGATGATTTGAAGGAAGAAATTGAAAGTGGAAATCAGCAAGTCTCTGTGTTACAAGAGCAGTTAAAGAATGTTGAATCAGATGCAGACATAAATCGTGTTGAAGAGTTAGAAGAAACTGTCAAGACTTTAGAAGTCGAACTAGATGGAGTAGATGGATTGAAAGCAGAGCTTGAAGAAAGTTTGGCTAAAGCCAGGGCAGAATTCAACTTGGAACGCACTGAGCTTGAGGCAACAAAAAAGAAATTGCAACTTTTAAATGAAGAATACGAAAAAACAGGAAAGGTGATTGAAAAGTTGGAAAGTGAACGCAATAAATTTGAGAGTGATGTTGAATCTCTCAATGCCAAATTTGAAGAACAGAAATCAGCAAACATTACAGCTAACGGCGATGCTCAAAAGTTGAATCAAGAATTAAAAGAATTGAAATCTAAGGAAACCACACTGCTTGAGGAAAACGAAAATTTAAAGCGATGTATTGGACAGATTGAGGTATTGGCTCGAGAATTAGAAACGGAAAATAACGATCTCAAATTAATTGAGGCAGAATACAATGAATTGAAAGCCAATGAGCAAAACTCAGTGCAAGAAGGTCTTGTTAACCAGCTCAACTATGAAGTTGAAGTATTGAAGTCTAAGCTCAGTGAATTTGGCCTTTCGAAAGAAAAGCTAAATCACAAATTAGATCAAGAATCCAAGTATCTGAAACGAGCTCTGAATGATGTTTCTCGAGTAGAAGGCGAGAACAAAATGTTCAAAAAAAAAATTAATGAACTCAAAATTCAGCTATCTCAAACAAAAGATCAATCTCAAGTACAATCATATCAACGAATGCTTGACTTTGACCAAGAAGTTCAATCACAGAGAGAAAAGTATAGTCTTTTAGAAGCTGACTTGATTGAGAAAAAGCAGAAACATGCTCAACAGGGCCTTGATTTTTTCGCAATGTTGGCTGATATCTTAGATACTGTTGGATCCAATGCAGATGATGAGTGGAAAAATAAATTGTCTAAAGTTCTTGAAGGAATTAGGAAACAACCCGGCTCTTCCATAGGGAACTTCCGCAAACTTTGTGAGTTAATAAAGGATGGAATTCAACAACCAGTAGAATCACCAAACAATGAAGTCATTAGGAAACTTTCAACAGCGAGTAAAAGTTGGGTTTACAGATATTGTGATATGAAGTCACGGTACGAGAAGGAAAAGGAATTGCGCAGAGTTGAATTCAATTCATACAGTAGTTATGTCAAAACTCTTGAAGGGGATTTGCACAGGTATAGAGTGCAATATAAAAGTGTAGTTGAGACACTCAACAAGATACAGAATGCATGATCTTTTCGTGTGGTAGAACTTGCTAGCTACAAACAAGTATTTATTTCCTAGAGTATTATTGTTGATTTAATAGATAATGTGAAGACGATTTTTTACGATTTACTATTATATAGACTGAGTTACGGTAATTAATAACAGAAAACAAATTTTTGTGAAATATATTAATGAAGAATCATGATGAAAAAAGTACATCTTGCGAATTAGAAAGAAATATTCAAAATATTTTTTATAACCAGCGTTTCAAAGTTCTTAATAAAAAAGGTAATTTGAAACCTGATCTGGAGATTTGAAGTTTTAAACTAGATGAATGATAATAATGCTTCATGTTCACATTCCGTGTCTGGGGTCTGGAGATAGTGTGAAAGTCTCTTTTAAACAAATTTGGATAGTTTTCTTTGGCAGAATTCCCTAAAATATAATATTAGCAAGACGGCTTCAAAAGTTTGATGTAAATCTAATACCTACATTTTTTGCTTGGTGAATATGATTGAGTTTCAGTCGTAGGCTTATCAATTCGCTCAATGTGCTTCAAAACATTTGGATCTTTCAGAAATCTGGAAACGTCGTCAGGCTCATTAGGAAACTCACCAGTTTCTTGTGAATGAGAAAGATACAATCGAGCTTAAAATGTTAGTTTCTAGCGAGTTGTGCCATGTACGAGATTCTTACCTTTTGCTCTAGATGCTGCCACATAGAGTAGACGCTTTTCTTCGGCAATTTGATCTTCAGATCCTTGACATCGACGATGGGGAATCTGTGAGTCAATCAAGTTAAATACAAACACATTTGGCCATTCCAGACCTTTAGCAGCATGAATTGTCGAGACAGTAAGTTCCTAGATTTTTAAGTTAAAACCTGGCAATTTTCAAAAAGTGTAAATATATACTTACTCCAGGTTGAGGATTGACTGAAGAGAAATTAGATGTCGTCAAAAAGGCTTCTAGACAAGATTTTTCTTCAGTAGACATAAGATAGTGAATATGAGGTTGGATTTTCTCCAGATATTCGAAAAACGCACTCATGTCATCTTTTTGTTTGATAGCTCTTCCCTGAATTTTTTCTCTACTAGTAAACGAAATATCTCGGAGAAACCCTTGAAGTCCGTTGATCAAACTCTCCACATCGATAGCTCCTTGAACAAAGGGAGCCCACTCATCATAGATTGCCAGAAATGCTCTTATCTTATCTCCATGAATTCCTTTGAGCCACAGAGGATGATTCCGAAGACCCTCCAAAAGAGATATATTAAGTTTCGTACAGTATTCAAGTCCGCGAGTTAAATTACTCGGAGTTATAAACAAAGTATGAGAACGAATGATTCTTAAAAGGTAAAGATTCCGTTCGGGGTGAAGAAACATGCGAAGAATGGTCATTCCTAGTTCTGCAGCTTTACTGTCCATAACAGTTTTTCCTCCAACAAGCAGAGATTTAATGTCATTTGCAGCAAGACTCTCCATTAATTCTTTTACTGAATAGCTAGACCTGCTAACTATAACAATTTCGTCTGGTGGAACATTTTCAATTTGAATCAAATTTTTGACTTGTGCAATGATGAACGCAACTTCTTCGATCCGAGTTTTAAAAGATGCGAGCTTAGGAATTGGAGTAACTTCATGATTGGATTTTGACTGAACAGTAACTAAATCTTGGTACTTGAGGGGAGTTAAAGACTGTGAAAAGTCAACGATCTTTTGGTGCGATCTGTAATTTTTTGTCAAATGAACAACTTCAACATTTGATAATTCATTTTTCATTCGATCAAATAGTGATGCATCTGCTCCAATGAAACTGTAAATACATTGATTTGGATCTCCAACAGCAAATACCGAAGATGCACTTCCGCTCTTTTTGATAATATTCCAACATAAATCGCTAACATCTTGCAACTCATCAATCAAAACAGCGTGGAAATCTTTCGCCAGCTCAGGGTATTGTGTTAAGAGGGCATTGGCATGTAACAAGAGATCATCATAGTCGAATACATTCATTTCTTTCAACTCTCGATTATATTCGTTTAAAACTTTTTGAGCCAATTGATAATTTGCAGAATCATTTGCTTCAAGTTGATATTTTTCACCAACTAATCGTTTTATTTCGAATGCTTTCATACATATTTTCTTGTATGTGTAATAATCCATTTTCAAGGCCAATTTCTCCTTCACTCTCTTCAAAATATAATCTTTTTCTTTATCGTCTGCAATCAATTGATCACCTTGAATCCCAATTAGATGTCCGTACTGTGCAATCATCATTTGGGAATATGAGTGAAACGTGTGAACCATTGGAACTTGCTCTTCACCAACCAAAGCCATCATCCTACTTTTGAATTCTGACGCAGCCCGATTTGTAAGAGTAACAGCTAAAATCTTCCGTGAATCTATTCCTTCAGATATGAGATGAGCAGCACGATATGCCAGCAATCTCGTTTTACCTAGATCAGTTAGAAGCTGAAGTTAGATGATTAAAAGAAACATACCTGTTCCTGGTCCTGCTATAACTTGAACATTTGCTCCAATCGGTTTCCAAAGAGCTTCAAGTTGATCTTCATTGGCTTCCAAATCAATCTCAAATGACTGATCTTCTTCAGAGTCATCAACAAATTCAGGCATATTTCTGGTCAAACTAGTGAAAGTAAGAAGAAGTAGCGATCTTCTGGGAACAAGTCATTTTGTAAACTACCTGCATCTTTTTTTTTGAAACTTTGAAAGTATACTGCTCTATGTGAGCAATCTGTTAAACAATGCTACAGAAGAATGCACTTGAAACAGTATTGTAGAAGATTTTAAAATAGTGTTGATGAAAAAGTAGTTTTGTATAACAGCACTTGGAACATTCAAAACAGTGAAGAAGAAGGTTTCGTTTGAGACCGTTGTTATTAAATTATATCATAAACTCATAAACTAGGTTAATAGACTCATATTAACGATTTCGTGAACCATTCGTCTTCTAATAGTAGGCATGTCTTTCTGACTGAATCCCATTACATCTCTTTCTCTGCTCAGAGCATCGACCATTTTACAAACAAATACTCCACAGTCATAGGAATTGCTCTGCTGAGGACATCCTGATCTATCCCAAATCTCATACTCATCATATTGCATTTCTTCCCGGGTCATTGAAGGATGCATTTCAGCAGTTTGTCGATACATGTAGTCTCGGAGTAAGTGCAACGCTTTAAGACCAGCTCCATTCATAGAGTCGAAAAATTCAAATCGACGCAATTTGTTGTTAATTACCGCAAGACACCAATGTGTGTTGTGTCGATTTATAGGAACAAATATGTAGTCCAGCTTAGCAACATCTGCTCCTTTTCTTTTGGCCCATTTTCTCACTTTTTCATATCCAGTATCCAAAGTTGTAAAAAAGTGAGTAGAAAATACAAAACAGTTAGGTAAAGAAGTTTGTTCTCTAGACCTTTGTGTGATTAATCCGAGATAGAAATCAATTACAGTATCATTCAACCATTGCCCATCCCTCAAAGTATAAAGATCTCTGACTCGTACATCAACTCTATTTGCAAACGCAACTTCAGTATCAGAATCTCTTCTACTCCATATTTTTTGAACTTCTTGTAATTCTTTGTTTCCCAAAGGATCAATTCTTTCTTTTTTGCTTTTCAGTTCTTCCCTCTCTTTCTGTTCCTTTTTTGCTTTTTCCATGGCCTTGAGTTCCTGCTCACGACGAGCAACAATTTCCATATAAGTTTTCGCATAAATTTCAGCTGATGGGGCTTTTTCCGGAAGTTCGAGTTTTGGACGATTATAATACCAAGACGAGCTGTATTGGATGGGCTTCCAGTTTACTGTATTTCCAGCAGTATGAAGAACATCTAGAAACCCAGGAGAACTAATTCTGCCATGTCTGTGCCTAGGTGACGAAGGCTTACTTTGGGTCAAACCTCCACCATGAAACTGTAGTGGAATGCTGGGTTTTATTGATACTTGGTCGTAATCAAGTATTCCTAATTTGTGCCGTCTCATACCTTCAATAAATTGAAACGCTTTCACGCTAGAGTTACTGGACCTTGAAAATTTTGTAGAAGAAGAGCTTAAATTTGAAGATCTTCGAGATGCTGTACCAGAGGGCTGATTTTCTTCTAAACTCTTAAGCGAACCTGGGATTCGGATCTTTGATATTGAAACTATATTTTTCGAGTCGATAGTTGATGACATTGTGTGATTGGAATCAATGTTTTTGTCAGTGACTTTTCTACGCTTATATTCAAAAATTTCGCCATCATCTTTTGCAACAGCCATTGAACTGACCAGTCCATATAGTGATTTCGTACTTTGTATCAAGACTGCTGAAATAAAATCAATGGAATCAGAAGCACAAGTACCTAAACTGCTCAAAAGAGTTGAGAATTTTTCACCCACTGATCTATCTTCATTGTCTTCTATACTGCGTTTCATTCTTTCATGCTTTAAGCGATTGCTGTTTGCGTTTCTTAGCTTCTGCACTTTAAACTGAGGTCCAATGATATTGATAGGGATTGGCGGTGTCGATGAAGGATCAACACTTCTACGACTGACGCGGTCGTCTTGTATTCTTGTCAATTTTGGAGGAGCATTGGATGCAAAAGCTTCGGGAAACGCCCGTTTCCTTGATGATTTGTGATTGCTGATGAAGTTCTGCCATGGATTCGTAGGGAGTTCCGTAGTCAACATTCTGAATCTGTCTTAATCAGAGTGGAAAGAATGAAGAAAGAAAAGCTCAACGACGCCATTTTCTTTGCAGATGATTATCTAATTTGTTAATCATACCGTGGTAATGCCGTTTCTCCCCGCGGTAGAATTTTAGTGAAACCTTCCATCTTTTAACTTTCTTTATCTTAAAGACCTAAACATCATGACTGAATACGATAGAGCTCAAGAAGCTGCAAAATTTATTAAATCAAAGTATCCTGAAGGTTTCAAGACACCTAAAGCTGCTATTATCTGTGGTACAGGATTAGGAGGAATCTCAAACGTCTTGGATGCTAATTCGAAGGTTGAGATCAAGTATGAAGATATCCCCCATTTCAAAACATCCACGGTTCAAGGACATGCTGGAAAGCTCATCTTGGGATATATTGGATCTAATAAGGTTCCCGTTCTTTGCATGGTTGGTAGATTTCATTCTTATGAAGGTTATGATATCAAGGACACGGTATTCCCAGTTCGTGTTTTTACTGCACTGGATATCCCCAACTTAATTGCTACTAATGCTGCTGGTGGATTGAACAGATCTTTCAAAGTTGGAGATGTCATGATTTTAGATGATCATATCAATCTTCCTGGATTTGCTGGTTTGCATCCTTTGAAAGGTGTTAATGATGAACGTTTTGGTACCAGATTCTTGCCATTGAGTGATGCTTATGATATTGAGCTTCGTTCACTTGTTTTCAAGGCTGCTGAAGAGCTAGAAATCTCAAGAAATCTTCATGAAGGTGCATATGCCTTTGTGTCGGGCCCCACCTTTGAATCCAGAGCTGAATGCAGGTTTCTGATTGCGGCGGGCGCTGATGCCGTTGGAATGTCAACTGTTCCAGAAATTATTGTAGCCAGACATGGGGGCATGAAAACTTTAGCTTTATCATTAATCACAAATGCTGCTGTTGTTGACAAAACTCCTAGTGCTAAAATCTTTGGAAAAAGTAAACCATTGGATGAAGGAATAGCTAGTCATGAAGAAGTATTGGGTATTGGTGCCGAAGCTTCAAAGGATGTGGAAAAAATTGTAGAGAATGTTGTCAATAGACTGTGATGTTTCAAGAGTGTTGAAGTAGCAATTTATTGAGATTTGCATCAAGTGGTGAATTCATTAAATATACTCGTATCATGGAATTTATATGTTTACGTATATTTCAATGTATATTTCCATGTATCATAATATAAATCATGGAATTATTATATGTATCATGTATATTTTCATGTATATTTTCATGTATATTTTCAGGTATATTTTCATGCATCGTGAATTCATGTATCATGGAATCATTGTATGTACCATGAAATCAATTCATTACATGTACTTTAAAATCATCATGTACTTTGAAATCATTATATTTACGATTGAAATCAATTCAAACATTGGATCGACTCAGTTTTCAGGATTTCCATTTTGCAATAGAATTTTGCAAAAACAGAAAACTGACAAATAGATACAGCTCAAGGATTTGATAAGTTTACCAGAGAATTCAACCTGTTCCAGATGGTTCCTTCTTTCTTTTCAATTCCTCCTCTAATGGGCTTGATAATTCGGTGCCCATCTCCATGAACCATGGCAGCTGGAGGTAACAAGGGCCCAAAATCCATAAAACTATTTCTCGACATTATGCGTTCAGGCTCTTTAATACTCTCATGTGCTTCTTCAAGTGTCATAATTCTATCGTTTCTCATATCCATAATTCGATGAGCCATTTCTAGATCCTGTCTGAGACTTGTATTTTGTTCATTAAGTAAGGAAACTGTTTTTTCAAGTTTCTTAATAGATAGAGTATTTTGAGATGCAGAAGAGGAAATAGAAGCTGCTGTTTCTCTTTTAGAAAGAGTCTCCATAGCCTGATCAAGACTGATTTCAAGTTCAATGACTCGTTGACAGCGGTCTTGAAGATCACGCATCAGCGAATCTTTTGTTTCATTAAATTCTTTTTGTAAAACTTGAACTTTTGCATCGTCAGCCTCTGGCGATTCAAGTGCCAAAATTAAATGATCTAAAGTTTCTATCCTGGCTTCATAAACAGCCATGTTCAGTTTTGATGCTTCAATCTCTGTTATGCTAGTATTATCAAGATGCTGCTCAATGTAATTTCTAAATCGTGTATCATTTTCCAGAATGATTTTTCCTACTGGGCTGAGGGTCTTTAATTTTTGGATTTCGAAAATCGACTTTGAAAGTTCCTTCATAACATAATCAATTTCATGATCATTTTGAATATTGAACTTTGTAAGTAAACTCATTGCCATTTCCAAACTTTTACTAACTTGATTCCTATCTGTATCAAATAAGTCCATGTAATAACTTTCCAAAACTTGATCTATCTTTGATTTGGCATTGGCACTTTTGAGTTTTTCTTCTTCCATTGAATATATATTTTTTTCGAGTCTCATTTTGTTATCAGCTTGATCACTGATTTGATTTCGTAGTTGACGAATAAGTTTATTCTGCTCGGTAATAATATTTTCTTTCTCGGCGACTTGCTCTTGTAATTCATTTTCAGTTTTAAGAAGTTCTTCTACAGAGTACTCGGGTCCAGGTTCAGTAACCAATTCATTAACACTCTTTCGATGCGCATGCTTTCTTATAGACATTGGTGGTGTCAATGATATTGGCCCACCTGTAACTGAAACACTCCTTCTATGGGCTTTCTTATCGGGTGTTAATGGTGGTGAATATGTTGCCAATTTGATCCAATCTTCTCTTCTAGGAGATTCACCTTTTCTCCAATTTGTGAGTTCATCCTCTAAAGTTTTTGCATAAGTATTTTTAGTTGTAATTTGGGTTTGCATTTTTGAAATCATTTGTCGCAATTCAGCAGGTGCCAGTTCTGTGTTGACCTTTGCTTTGTTCCTAACTCCTTTAGCCCTTTCACCAAATCTCAAACTTGAAATAGTTTCGTCCAATTCAGACCTAGATATCGCACAATTGACAATTAGCCACGTTCTTGAGTTACCACCAACTGATTCCTGTAAAACTCTTGTCAATTTTGAGTCTCTATAAGGCACATGCCTTTTTAATCCTGAACCCTCAGGCACCGATACAGTGAGTGAGTTTATGACCATACCAAGGGCAGATAGAGATTTATTAATATTTTTCGCTTCTTCTAAAGTCTGACCCACTGCACCCGTCTTTCCAACTTTCTCTGAACCTGCTAGATCAACTAGTCGTAAATGACCAGATTTTTGGGTTCCTGATAAGGTGTTCTTTTGGTTCACGGTGATTGTGAAGATTGAGTGAGATCTTGAAGATTCAGAGTTCATATTGGTAGAGGACACTGCTCTTGCTCTAGTTCCTTTTTCTAATAGATTATAAACTTCCTGAACGCTCCCCACATATTCTTCAGAGAGTCCTTTAACATAAACACCTCTCGATTTATCTTCGTGAATAGGTAAGTTGGATTTTCCTACACTGAGCAAATCTCTAATTTTCTCCATATAAATTTCCATATAACTCACTTTCACCATGAATTCAGTGTCGTTTGTGGCCGCGTTAACAATATTTTCAAAAACGCTAGTGACAATTCGAGGGATCACGCCTGGATGTTTTTCATTCCCCATCATTGTGTGTGATTTTCCTGAACCAGTTTGGCCATAAGCTAGGACAGTACCATTATATCCGGCCAGCAGATCTGTAACAGTAGTTTGTAGTCGAGCATGTTGGTAGAATAGGTCTTGAGAAGTTGATGGATCCAGAACTTGATCAAAGGTAAATGAATGTTGATCTAGTTCAACAGTGCGCTCACTTGGGAAAGTAGCTACTGGGTTGGATTGTGTTTTTGTGAGTGGCCTAAATCTCACAATGACTTTAATGAGCTGGTCTGAAGACATAACGGTCATATAAGACTATCGTGAATAGTAGCGAAGATGGAACAAAGTTGGAGTGAAATTGAAAACTTTTTGTGATTTGCAACTGTTTGAGAATTTGGTACAAATTACATAAGCTGGTGTTCAAAGAAGGCTTTAAAAAGGCAGGAAGTTGTTTAGTAAAAGATGATTGTTAATTGAATTTGGAATGTGAAGATGTCTTAAGCGAGAGATTAGCTAGTATTCGCTTAAGTACGTATGAATGTGCTTTGTTCCTAAAGGAGGGTCGTTGTAATTAGCGACGCAGCTGAGCTTTAAAAGCAAATGTTAGAACAGCCAGAATTGAAACAGGTTCATTGACCTCAGAAGACCAAATTTTGTACTTTAAACTGTTGTTTTATAGTAACAAGTTAGTTTAGAATCATCAACACACTTTTCAATCTGGAGGATTATAAAATAATTAAAAACTTCAAAGTAAAAATAAAAATACAAAATCACGTGATTTTTTTGATTTTTCAAATGTATCAAAGATTCAGACAAAAATAGCTGTTAACAACTTGCGGACTTAGCTCAGTTGGGAGAGCGCCAGACTGAAGTATTTACTCGGTCTTGCAATCTGGAGGTCCTGTGTTCGATCCACAGAGTTCGCACATCTTTTTTCAATGAAAATGAAATTTTTGGCTATTGCAATGTGTAATTAGTTGGTGTCCTAAAGACGATTTGGACCGATAAGAATGAAGACGCACAATTTTCTAGGTTACATGATGGTTAAATTTTCAATTGATATTAATCAACATGATTGTGGACTATAATTAGTGTCCTGGTTTATATATGAACATTTAATATCTGGAAAAATGCTTGTCAAAATTTACTTTTTAAGTAATGAGATGTTGATTTTTTGGCTATTAATCCAAGTGTTTAATATGGTCATTAAATGAAAACATTTCGATTGTTCTTAGCTTCATCGAGTTCAGCTTGGATCCAGGATTTATGATCAGTGAGTATAGTACCATTTTGTATGGTAGAGCAATCTTTACCAGTGTTAACAAAAATATCTCCAACTTGTTAACTATATTCTCATAGAGAGCCACTCAAAAAATTTGTTTTTTTACGAATCTATTCTATATAATAAAATCTGTCAAATAAATTGTTTATATTCCTAAGTCAAACGAGTTCCTACGTGAATAGTTTTGTTTTTACAAAGTTATTTCTGTCTATTTTTGTCGAAAACATCAATTCTTTTTCAAGTAATTATTCATGCTCTTTTCAACGAAACCATTTTCAATAATTGTGCCAGGGATGGGATTCTATTATTTTTGGCATCAAACTTCAGAGACTCTAAGTTCATTGTCTAATTCCTAAAAATTTACATTTGTAGAGCAATTACTGCTCAATGAGTATATTCAATTAGTTCTCAATAATAACTTTTTAAAACTTGAGATATGTTTTATAACATTTACAATTTGTTAGAAGGTTTGGAAGTTACGTAGGCGTTAACTCCAGTTATTAATGACCAGTAAGATATTTCATGAAATAAAATAATGAATTATTAAACTGAAGACTTTAGTAAGAAATAAATCTTGAGAAAACTTGAACTTATTTTTGCCTTGTCATATAGTTATCTTATTAAGGTATAAAAGTATTTTGTTAAAGTTGTTAATTGCATATTGTTAATTGTATATTGTATATTATATATGTATATTGCATATTGTAATTTTTTTTGTATATTTTTTATCGTTTATTGTTATTTGCTCATTACTAGTTGCTTGTATATTGTCAACTGCTTTTTGTAAATTGCTATTTAGTAAGTGTTAATTGTTACTAACTTGTCATCTAGTTACGTCATTTTAAGATAAATATTTTGTTAAGATGATATATTGTGGAAATAGCATGGAAATATATTTCATATCAAATTCATTAATTCATTCAAGACTGCTCACTATAAGCAGAATAAGCAGGAGGAGGACCGTCAACTATTGTCGGTTTCCCTTGGTTTTCGCTTCCTTGATTATTGACACTACCATATTGCGGTTGGCTTGTGCTAACAGAACCATATTGAAGCTGTTGATATTCACCAGTTCGCTCATGACGAGTTTGGTTGTCTCTATTGTTGGAATCACCAGGTTCTCTAATAACTATCACTCTCTGCGAACGATTGTGTCTTTGAGATTGACTTTCTAAATCTTCATATCCACTATTGAATGATTCTGGATAATGTTTAGAGATAATATACCAACTATGAATCAACCCAGGCAAATATCCAAGGACACAAAGACCAATATTAATCAAAACTATTTCATGTTAGCTGAACAGATAATCACATCAATTTGCTTACCATCAGCTGTGCAAACACCTCTCACTATAGCAACACTTAGAGGTGGAAAAAATATTGAAATTAAGACAAGAAACAGTTCACAACACATTTTGTTCTTCTTTCTACCAGGTAAAATGAAGAGTTAAAAGAAACAAAATAATTCGTCCTACATGAGAAAAAAGTGGCAATACTCAGTCACGTGTGATTGTCTTTGTGACACAAGAATTTCAGGTACGAAAACTTGTAATACTTAACTAATCAAACTTCAATCCGTCAATTAGGTTGATTCTACAGAGTGGACACTTTGAGACGTGTTGTAATACCCAAGGATCAATGCACTTTACATGGAATACATGATTGCATTTCAAGATTCTGACATCATCTTCTTGAGCAAAATCAGTTACACAAACTGCACACTCAAGTTTCATAACAGTTTCTTGATAGCCAATATTTGGGGAAATTTGATTGAATTCTTTGAGAGTTAGACAGTTTTCTGGAATAGCATGGACATTTGGGCCAAGATTATGCTCAGTCTGTGAAACATTAGTTAATGCTGGCGTAGAATCGACAGGCGGACGAGTGATGGATGTGCTGTTATTTGGCGAAGAAATATTGGTGTTATCAGGTAGCAATGCTATTTGTCTTAGCAAGCTGAATCTTGGTCGTGAGCTGAATCTTGAAAATGAAGGATTTCGGATTACTGGATGAGACGGTGAACTGGGGATTACTGGATGAGACAGTAGACTGGAGATTACTGGATGAGACGGTGAATTGAAGCTTACTGGATGAGACAATGGATTGTCATTGACTGTAGGATGCGTGAATCGGGGCCCATTACTGGGTTCTCTTAAAGAGTTTTCACTAATTTTATACCAGCCAAACAAATACCGACTTGTCCATTTAGGGACTATGAGAAATAAGATAACAGATGCGATAACTATTCCTATAGAAAGACAGACAATAAAGATGAGCACTCCGTTATCAAGTTCTCGTTTTTTAAGTGTTATTGAGAATCTTTCAATGTGTAATCTTTCCATTAACACTGGTGATATGTCAACTAAAGAAGTTAGGTGAACCATGGTGACGTCTTCAATCAATGTCTATCAATTCTTTATATATCAATTTGGCATGAATCATTCTTCAGAGTTTCAGGTGGAATTTAAAGAATTACTGATACTTGAACACAAATTTGAGTGCGAGTCCTAAACAAGGTTGAACAATATATTCATGTTTTTTTGAGCTTTTTGGCATTCAAAGTTTCATCATCACCATCCAAAGTTTCATAAGATCGCTTTTTAAATTCATTTGTACTGCTCTTCAACGACAATTCATAAACTAACTTTTCAACTTTTCTTGTGCTCTCATCCAACACTCTGACTTTGCCATCCCAGCCTTTGAACCCTCTAGCTTTTCTAATATAAGGTGCGAGGTTTTTGATATGCAATCTGATCTCAACCAAAAAGCTATAAATCTGTGATGCATAGCGTTGAGGTCTAGTTGTTGCCAGACGCATGAGTTCTCCAGTGGTATCAAGGAGCCCTAATATGTAAGATTCTGGAGATATTTCAAAGTTATACTTGGCAAATTTGCTATTTAGCGCTGCTAAACTAGACAGCAATGAGTTGCTGGTGAATCCCTCACGATATGATTCCAAAAATTCCATGAAGAGTATCGCCTCTAAATACTCTTCAAAGCCTCCAGCAAGATTTGCTGACCATCTCAGTTTCAAAAGCTGGATATCGCTATTCTCAAGCTTACCTCCAAGTTCACTTATTGATTTTAGAAGCATTCTATACAACTTTTCAACACCCTCATCTTTACGGGCTGTTGAAACTTCACGAACTGCTGAAACTTCACGAACTGCTGAAACTTCACGAACTGCTGAAACTTCACGAACTGCTGAAACTTCACGGACTACTGAGCCTTTACAAACTGCTGAGACTTGATGAACTGCTGCAACTTTACAAACTGCATCTTCTGTATCTCCTATATCTCCACGGACTGTTGTAGAGTTTCGGTGAAGTGCAAAAATCAACTTTTTGGAGTTACCAGTGATTCCTTTACTGATTATTATCGCTTTCTCCCGAAGTACCTGCTCCCCATCTATATGCTTAGCATACTTCTGGAATCTCGCAAGTATTGGATTCTCAGACATGTTATCTATAGTGAACTGGAAACTTTTCAAACGCGCATTATGGGTTTAGGTCATGTGACTCATAATGTATTGAAGAAAACAAGCAAGCTACTCCAGATCCAGTTACACGGTTGCACAGTTGTGTTGGTCTGTTGTTTCCCTTTAAATACGCGGTAAGAGAGATACTCAGCTTAACCAAACCTGCTTTACCTTAGAATCATGGGCCCTAATGAATACTTGTCCCATAAAATTTCACTACCAAAAATCATAGTTCCGCCTTGTCCATTCGACGAGAGTACAACTGGATCTTCATGGCAGTACGACTTGCGACACTCTGCACAATTGATAATTCCTGGAGTTTGGATTGGTCCTATGAGAGCTTTAAGAAACTCCAAACACATTGAACAGAACAGGATCACGACTTTAATATCTGTTTGTAGTATTGAATCAATTCCATTGATTATAAAAGAAAACTACATGAAGAATCCGGATTTCAAGTGTTTCTTTTATAACAACATTTTAAACAAGAGCACTCGGAAAGATGTTACTGAAAAGTCCAAAGTGCATGTTTTGGCTGAAATCTGTCATGCTGTTAGATCAAATATCATTCAATATGGGGGAGAACGGAACAATACGCTTATATTCTGTGAGACTGGAAACGAGCAGAGTGCTTTAGTGGCTAGTGCTTTGATGATTTATATCAAAAAGATGGACTTGATTAGTGCAGTTCAGTATGTACAAAGTCGAAGATTTTCCATTTGCTTGGATGATGAGAGCAAATACACACTTCAAACTTTTTATGATGTTTGTGATGCGAATGGTTTTGACATTTTCAACAGCGATGCTGCGAATACTTCTAGTGGTTTAAAAAAATCAAGAGATAGAGATCTTGATGACGATCATGAAGGTAACAAACGACAGCTCATGAGTTAACTCGTACAATGTCAATATTTACAATTGGAACCATTTTAAAAATGTTTGAATCATTTTGATATTGTTAGAATTGTGATTGAATCATTTTAATATTGTTAGATTGGAATTGTGATTAGAATTGTGATTGGAATCGTATTGGAATCGTGTTGGAATCGTATTGGAATCGTGTTGGAATCGTATTGGAATCGTGTTGGAATCATTTTAATATTGTTAGAATCATGTTAAAATCATTTTAATATCATGTTTGAATCGTGTTGAAATCATTTTAAAATCATGAACTCATGTTTGAATCTTGCTGAATCATGTTTAAATGTTAAAATGCTTACAATCATGCCTACAATCCAAAAAATTCGAAAAAAAACTAAAAAATCTAAAAAATACCTAATCTACTTTTTCAAAATAGTAACGACGTCTTCATCTTCCAAAACATGAGATAAACCGACAAACTGAGGTTGATGTTTAACACTGGTACCATAAACAACTGCGTTTTTAAACTGCTCAACCAAACTCTTGTGAATTTGATTACAAAAGTCCTCCACAGAAGATCCTCCAGTTCTAAGAATAATAGGCTCATCATAATCTGGTATTCTACCCTTGGGCTTTGTGTACACACGAACAAGATTCAGCTTCTCCCACATAATTTCTAATAACTCGTCCAAATTCCAGCCATTTTCAGATGAAATGGGAACAGCATTGGGAATCTTTGTCAAAAGATCCAACTCTTCAATGGAAATTGAATCAATCTTGTTTAGCACGTAGACAACAGGAATATATCGTCTGTTAGGAGCTTCTAAAATATCAATTAATTCATCGACAGTAGCATCACATCTAAAGGCAATATCAGCACTTGAAATTCTATATTCTGACATGACGGCCTTGATTTCATCAAAGTCCAAATGCGTCAAGGGAACGGTGTTTGTGATTTTTAAACCACCTTTTTCCTTTTTTTTGAAGACGATATTTGGTGGCTCTTTGTTTATCCTGATACCGAATCCTTCTAATTCATTTTCAATAATCTTCTTGTGTTGTAAGGGCTTATTGACGTCCAAAACAATGAAGATCAAGTTACAAGTTCTTGCAACAGCAATGACTTGTTTACCTCTACCTTTACCGTCTTTAGCACCTTCAATGATACCTGGTAAATCCAACATTTGGATTTTTGCACCATGGAACTGGATTACACCTGGGACAGTAGTCAAGGTTGTGAATTCGTATGCAGCGGCTTCACTATGAGTTCCTGTCAATTTATTCAACAGTGTACTTTTACCTACAGACGGGAAACCAATGAACCCGACAGACGCTACACCGGTACGGGACACGTCAAAGCCTAGGCCGCCGCCGCCGCCGCCTGAGCCAGAGGGTCCGGCTAGAAGTTCTCTCTTGAGTTTAGCTAATTTTGCTTTGAGTTGGCCTAAATGAAAACTTGTAGCCTTATTCTTTTGGGTTTTGGCCATTTCAGCCTCGATGGCTTTGATCTTGTCTACAGTAGTGGACATTTTTTAGAATCAATCGTCCTGAGATTGTTTTTAGAAGGAGATCTTGGGTTTAGAAGGAGATCTTGGATGTTTTGAGATCTTGAAGGGTAAGAAGAAAAGTTTTTTTTTTCATAATTTTATTTTTTTTAATTTTTTTCATAATTTTTTTCAGATTTCATATTCTTTTCAAATTTTGTTTTATTTTATTTTTATTTTAATTTTTAATTTTTAATTTTTAATTTTAATTTTATTTTTAATTTTTATTTTTTTTCATATATATTCATTTCTAAATCATATTTATTCAAATTTTAATTATATTTAAATCATATTTATTCAAATTTAATTCATATTTAAATCATATTTATTCATATTTATTCATATTTAATTCATATTTAAATCATATTTATTCAAATTTAATTCATATTTATATCATATTTATTCAAATTTAATTCATATTTTTTCATATTTAATTCATATTTTATTCATATTTTTTCATATTTAATTCATATTTAATTCATATTTAAATCATATTTTTTCATATTTAATTCATATTTAAATCATATTTTTTCATATTTAATTCATATCCATCTATATTCATATCCATCTATATTCATATCCATCCACACTCATAATTTTTCAAATTACCCGGCTTGAAAAGTTTTTATTTATATTCAACACCACTTTTTATCAAATTACCCGGCTTAGATCCTATTCAGTTCCATGGTGCAGTAAAAAATTTTACGCTCACTTCTTCTCTTTCTTCAATTCACTGCAAGATATCTGTAAAGTACAAAATGGCTAAAAAGTAGGTATATACACATAATTATAATCATAATTTACTAATATCGTCAAGAGGAAAGAAGCAGCAAGCTGGCGACTGGAGTGAAGACGAAGATGAAGTCTTGGAGACTCCCCAAGAATTAGGAACTTCTACGGAACCCGCAGCATCATCAACCGTTGATGACGAACCCGACAGCACCGATTTAATGTCGGCTCTTAAACGATCAAAGAAAAAAAAGTCCGACAAAGAAGAAGCTAAAGCTGCTGAAGCAAAGGCTGCTGAAGAAGCTACATTGCAACTCAAGAGTAAAAAGGAAAAGGAAAAGGAAAAAAAAGAAAAGGAAAAACTGAGAAAGAAGCAGGCTACTGAAAGAAAGAAAGCTACTCAAAAGGCTGCAAACATTGCTCTAACAGAACAAAGAGCTGAAGCAAAGAAGGAAACTACTCCAGCTCCAGCTCCTGCTGCTGAACCAGCTGCTCCAAAAAAGGGCGGTAAAAAAGTTGCACTTTCCGCTGCTCTACAAAAGAAATTAAAGGCACAAAAGGACGCTCTTGAAGCTCAACGTCTGGCTGAAGAGGAAGAAGCTCGTCGTATCGCTGAGGAAGAAGCTGCTGCTATCGAAGCTGAAAAATTGAAAGAAGAAGCTCGTCTACGTAAAAAGGAAAAAGAACGATTAAAGAAGGAAGAACTCCGCGCTCAAGGTAAATTATTATCAAAAAAGCAAAAGGAACAACTTGCATTACAAGAAAGAAGACGTAAACAATTGCTGGAATCTGGCTTGGTTATTGTTGAAGGACTTCAAGAAACTGATGGAGAAAAGAAAAAGAAACCCGTTTACGGTAAAAAGAGACCTAGTAAAATGGCTGCTCACGAACCCGCTCCTGTCAAGCCAGTTGAAAAACCTGCTCCTGTCGTTGAAGAAAAAAAGGTAGAAGAGCCTGTTGTTGAAGAAGATGAACCCTTAATCGATGACTGGGAGGCTGCCGTAGGTTCTGATGGTGAAGTCAAGGACAATTGGGAGGAACTTGGTGGTTCTGATGTCGAACCTTCTGCTGGAGACGAACAAGACGAACAAGACGAACAAGAAGAACAAGAAGAACAACAGGAACAGGAAGAAGTTATTGAGGAAATCGTTAGAAACACGGAAAAAACCACAATTTCTAAATCCAAAGAACCAGAAGTGGAAGAAGAAAATGAAGGACCAAGTGCTCTTGAAAAGGCTACTCTTAATGCTAGTAAAAAGAAGGACGAAATCGCTGAAAAGAGAGAAGAACGTCTTAAAAATGCAATGTCTAAGGCTAATTCCAAAGATCTCAGATCTCCCATTTGTTGTATTCTCGGTCACGTCGATACTGGTAAAACTAAACTTTTGGATAAAATTAGACAAACCAACGTTCAAGAAGGTGAAGCTGGTGGTATTACCCAACAAATTGGTGCTACTTACTTCCCTATCGACGCTATTAAGCAAAAGACTGAAGTCATGAAGAAATATGTCGAATTCGAACTTAACGTTCCAGGTTTATTAGTTATTGATACTCCAGGTCACGAATCTTTCTCTAATTTGAGATCAAGAGGTTCTTCTCTCTGTAACATTGCCATTTTGGTCATTGATATCATGCACGGTTTGGAACCACAAACTATTGAATCAATTAAATTGTTAAGAGATAAGAGAACTCCTTTCATTGTTGCATTGAACAAAATCGATCGTCTTTACGGATGGGAAGCTACTCCTAATAACTCCTTTAGAGACTCTCTTTCTAAGCAATCCTCAACTGTTCAAAGAGAATTCCAAGATCGTTACGAAAAAGCTAAGTTGGCTCTTGCTGAACAAGGTCTCAATTCTGATCTTTACTATCAAAACAAAAATGTCACCAGAAATGTGTCTATTGTTCCTACCTCTGCTGTCACTGGTGAAGGTGTTCCTGATTTGCTTTACTTGCTTTTGGAACTTACACAAACCAAAATGTCCAAGCAATTAATGTACTTGTCTCAATTAGAAGCTACCATTTTGGAAGTCAAGGTTGTTGAAGGTTTAGGTACTACTATTGATGTTGTTTTGTCTAATGGTGTTCTTAACGAAGGTGACAGAATTGTCCTGTGTGGTCAAAATGGTCCCATCGCCACTAACGTTCGTGCTCTGCTCACTCCTCAACCAATGCGCGAGCTTCGTATTAAATCTGCATATGTCCACCACAAGACTGTTAAGGCAGCACTTGGTGTTAAGATTGCTGCTAATGATCTTGAAAAAGCAGTTGCTGGTTCTAGATTATTGCTTGTTGGACCTGATGATGATGAAGAAGAATTAATGGATGATATTATGGATGATCTCACTGGTCTTCTTGACTCAGTTGATAAGAGTGGTAGAGGTGTTTGTGTACAAGCTTCCACTCTAGGTTCTTTGGAAGCCTTACTCGACTTTTTGAAAGATATGAAAATTCCCGTCATGGCTATTTCCATTGGACCTGTTTACAAGCGTGATATCATGAAGGCTACTGCCATGCTGGAGAAGGCACCAGAATTCGCTCTCATGCTTGCTTTCGATGTTAAAATTGATAAAGAAGCTGAGCAGTATGCTCTGGACCAACACATTAAAATTTTCAGTGCTGATATTATTTACCATCTTTTCGACTCTTTCACTGCTTATCAGAAGGAACTCTTGGAGAAGAAACGTCGTGAAAATGCTGACCAAGCTATCTATCCATGTGTTTTAAAGACTATTCAAATTATTAATAAACGTAATCCCATGATTATTGGTGTTGATGTCGTTCAAGGTTCTGTTCGTGTTGGTACTCCAATTACTGTCGTGAAAACTGATCCTGCTACTGGAACTAAACAAATTCTCCCTCTTGGTAGAGTTGTATCATTAGAAGTCAATCACAAATCTTTAGAACTTGTCAAGAAGGGCCAGACTAACGCTGGCGTTGCCATGCGTCTTTCCGATCCTACTTCACACCAACAACCTATCTGGGGTCGTCATGTTGATGAAAAAGATAATCTGTATTCACACGTTACTAGAAAATCTATCGATGTCTTAAAGGACCAAGCATTCAGAGACAGTGTTGCTAGAGACGATTGGGTTCTCATCAAGAACTTGAAACCTCTTTTCGATATCAAATAATTTATTTAAGGAGATGTGGTTTCTAGAATGAAAGTATCATTGGGATCATGCTGGATTACTTTGTGTAGATGAAAATATAAATACAAAACAAGTCGTTTAAATTTGCACCAAGCTCTTTTGAAAATTGAGCCATGAAGGATGAAATAAGTAAAATTAGATTATAATGAAATATGAAAAAAAAAATGAAATGCTTGTGTAAAATTAATTTTTTCCTACTTGTTAGGAATGGCCCAATACCCGTTGATAGACGACTTCAACTTCTTCTACCATTTTCTGTAAACTTACAATTACGCTTTGATGAGTAAAACTAGGCAACTTCTTTCTGTGCAGTCCAATCCATTCCACAGGAGGAGTCGCTTCCCCCATATCACGTAACTGCGGATGGGCAATAACAGGAGGAATAAGAGGAATATAGACATATTCGTGATCTTCAGAACCAGGTAAATTAGGGATCTTGATACTGAGTTCTGAAATTTGATTGGGCTCATTTGGAGGCTGTTTAATTTGGATCTCAGGTATCATTGAAGTTGTACTTGAGTTCGTTTTTGTTATTGGCTGACTTCCATCTTGGACACGCAACTCTCGCATTTCGTATGTTTGTTTGCGTGATTCAAACGTCTTGGAATGATTTTCCCACATATCTCTAATGAATTGTACTGAGCCCAAATTCCATCCAACATCAACTCTGCCTCCAAACGATGAAGAAAAAATGTATTGCACTTGATTCGAGCAATTTAAATTTTGAAAAGTTTGCATAGAAATATCACAAACAGGAATACCAATAATAGTTCCGCCTTTTGCTTCCTGGGATCTATTAACATAATCCTGAATTGATATTTCAGGTAATTCGGCAAGTTTACAGATTTGCTTCTTGTATGTTGAGAGACTTACTAAAAGTTCCGTTAATTTCATATCCACGTTGCAAACAAGCTGCTTTTCACCAAGTGGGCTAGCAGGATCAAATTGGTTTCCATCAGGAAGACTAAATTCCGAAGATTTCTTATACTCAATTTCTTGCGAATAACAAGCTTGAATTCCACGTAAGGTAATTGTAAAAACTTGCGTATCGACCAATGTGTCTGGAAAGACATGAAGAGAAAATGTATTGATATTAACATCCAAGAAAGTTCGTAATTTTTCAAACAAATTTTTAATCTTTTTGCTCGAACATCCACATGTATCATCTTTCTCAAGTACGGTCTCAACCTCTGATTTTGCAGATTCTCTCAGAATAGCATCATAAGAAGCATTTGCTTCATTTCTGATTCGCTTCAGGGTGTAGTATAAATCCAAGATGTTGGAAGCTGCTAGAGAAGTAATACAGATAATAGCTCGTTCACAGTGCCCAACTACTGCTAATCTGTCATTTAAGATATAGTTCTGGTCTCTTTGATTGAACATACTTAAATGAAGTGCATTGACAGACACAAGAGCAAAAGAATGGAAATCAAAAGAAACTCTAGATTCTAAGCATTCTACACCAAGTGTTGCCTGAACCAACGGAACTTGGTGCATTCCGCCGTCATTTTTGTGCCACATAATAGCCGTAGATAACTGAATTTTTTTTAAAACTACTACACCACCCAGTCTTCCTTCTGAAAGCAGTTTAATTTCATCGAATCCTAAGACCAAATTTTGCTCCCAGTTGGATGCCTTACTAGATGACACCCAGAATTTGTCTACAGTGAATGTAACTTGTCCGACAGCTTGTCCGAGGTCGCCAACACCTCTCACATTTTCAATTGTGAAATCGAATCTCCAAGGAATAGCATTTGTAGTTGTGACCTTTCTGTATTTTTTCATCACATTACCATCAATGGCCGTGTTTGTGTTAGAAAGTTTGATGAAATCTTCCGAAATCTGTTCTGTAAAAATAGAAGCACTTCTAAATGAAGCAGTTTCAGCATCAAAAATATCCTTGGGAAACCAAATATCTTGAAATAATTCAATGTCTTGACTTTGCTTTAGATTGACTTCAATGTTGATATCTGAAATTTTACCCGCTGTCAATATAGTTTGTTGATCAGAAGAACTTCTATCTTTAGTAGCAAATAGAACAATTGAATCGACAGAGGCCATACCACTCATTTCCCTAGAGTAGATATGTTGAAGTGAGCATTTAAAATTCACTAGTCTAGCTGAAAGAGAATATGAAGTTCGTCTCATTCCTTCTTCTGTACTATTAAATCCAAGGAAAAATGAATCATAAGCGACAGTAGCGGCAACTCTAGCAGTTGGTTCACAACTAAGCATGATCTCTTGTCTAGCTAATCGAACCCTCACATCCACCAGAATATTGCCAAATTGCTCTTCCAAATCGATTTCATCGTTATCTTTAGACTCCATATTTTCCAGTAAATCATTTTCTTTTTGCCTAACAAGAACTTCTTTTTCGCCAGTGGAATTGTCAGCCAAATTTTTAGGTAGGGTGGATTGCTTCAAGATTTCTTTAACCAATCTACTCATTTCAACTAGGCTAGGGACTACCTTAGGATATATTTTGTTATTAGACGATGAGATCAGAATCTCACCACTTAAGGAGTCCCTTCCAGTAATTTTACCTTTGGTATATTCTAAGACAGCGTCAACAGCAGGAGATTGAAGCCAAAGTGAAGGTTCTGCATCAGTCTTCGGGATATTGACAGGCTCAGCCTTTTCAGGCTCTGGAAGATTGAAACGGGTATGAGATGATTGTTTCGGAACTGTTGCTGCAATAATATCTATTGGATTCCATAAACTAATAGTTGCACCATCAAAACCAACTGTTAAATGAAACGAAAATGGCAGAGAATATTTTTTCGTTTTAGAAGGTGATTCTAAATTTGACATTGCAGATTGTAGCTTGTGCTTCTTTTGTAAAATCGAGACTATTGAATCGAAAGTAGTTGAAATGGATTTAAAAGCCGAGACCACGATGGAAACAATTGAGGGCATTATAGAAATCCGAAGTGCATCACCTGAAAGTTTCAAGTCAAATAGGAGTGGTTGACCTTCACCTGGAGAAAACAAAAGAATCACTAATTCAACTTGTGGTAAGTAGCCGGTGTTGACAGTATTGGCTTTGTCAGTTTGAATATGGAAAATGTCATTTTCATTAAACGTAGGAGTTAGGTAGACACCACTGAGAAGTGTTCTACCTTGTAGTGAATTGGCTGCGATGAGAAGTGATTTGTATCCAAACAAAATTCCTTTTGCTGGATGATTTTCAAAGTATCTCATTTCATCATGAGTTTCTTCAAACAACCAAGCAAAGCAAAAATTATTAAATGATGCCTTAAAAGTGATTGAATTGGAAAAATCTCTAATTCGTTCATACATTGCAAGAGGGTCAACATGTTCAGGAGACTCTGGCTTATGGCGAGTAAATAGATCAAGATCGACCAATCCCTCTTCAATATAACTCTCAATTTCGACCATGTTTTCGACAACTCTTTGACAAAGCATAATGTGCAAATGATCACTCGCAATATCAATATGTTTCATATCTCCAGAGAAATCTTCTTCGTTATATTGAACGTGAAGATGCATTTTTAAAATTGTAGAAGAATTCACACTCCATGTATCGTTTCGCAGTATAAAAATGATATCTTCAACGTTAAATCCAACATTAAGAGGTTGCTGCACAAATGCATTTGCTTCAACATCTCTCGAAAACGTAGAAGCTTCTAAATGAACATTTAAAATTTCTAACATAAGAGAAGAGTCTAAAGAAGGCACTATAATAACTGTTTGTAAAACAGAAATATTGAAATTGAATCGAAATGGCTTGGTGGGTTTCGAAACTGACTCTACTAATACAGGCTTTTCCAGCCTTAAGTTGATTAAAGTGTCGTCATTACCGCTCACAACATCAGAGAAATCATCAGATTTAAAGACGCTTTTTACTTTTTTGGCCAAACTTTGAATAGAATCAATCATTTGCACAACTTCATCTTTAGTTATTTTCGACCTCAAAAGTCTAAAAGCAGAAGATAACGCCAATGTTCTTATTTCAAACGATTCGATATCAACCCAGAATTTGGTACAAAACATACTTGGAGTCTCTTCCAAAAGAAATTCAATATGAAAACTGGGTAGGTCGATAGAGCTCACTCTTTTAACCCCAGAGCTTTCCTCATTGTCCATTGATGGATTTGTAACTAGTAATCCAATTTCTTGATCTGAAAAATTAAGCTCCACAACACTTTGAACCAGCGAAGTTGCTAATGTGGATAATGATGCATTAATAACTGTTTCTGACGAGGCAAAATAGAAGCACCAAGACGTCGAGACGTTCAGACGGAACTCTGAGGTGTTGCAAGACGCCCTTAGAAAAACTGGAAAAGTGAACAGAGATTTAGGGTTGACATCTTTCTTGACAACTTCAGTCTTGGTGACATTTGAGGATTTGAACATTGAGTCAAAAATGGGATTCATCACTGCATAATCTAAATCAATAAAGTTGTCTGCAACTCGGGCTAAATACTCAACCGGTTTGTTCATGAGAAATTGAAACTGATCAACAGAACAATTCAAATATTTGGATGAAGTCATTAAGGGACCTGCTTGAGTAAGTGATCCTCGATAATCCAAAACAGAAAAAGTTAAAAGATTAACTTCAGGTTCAAAGGGCTGTAAGTGTTCACAAACCCTGAATTCAGTACTATCGAATTTCAATAATACTGAAGATCCAATTTCAATATCTTTTGAATCACTTAGTTGGTCTAAGAAAGTTGTGAACTCAAGATCCTTAGTTTCGAGTGCAAGACTCAAGGTTTGTGAATCAATTATCAGAGAAGTCGAAGCTAAAAATAAAGTTATAGAAAGCGAAATTAATGGCAATGAACTGCTTTCTTTTTTGATTGGCTTGACTAAAGTTTCTGTAGATGCGGTGGATGCTGTAGAAGGCCGAGAATCAGTCCCCCAACTCGCTAGAAGTTTCATGACTCCTTGACATGCATACAATGTATTGAGACTCAGTCTTGTCCTGGCATTGCTGCAACCTAACGAAGAATCAATATTTAGTTTTTTACCAGTAGAGCCAATCTCTTCCCAAGCAAAAGAGAGTTTCATGTAATCAAAACAAATAAAGTCTTCATTATCAGCTTGATGAAGTCTGATAGCTACTGCTTCTAAATCAGCGACAACAGAAAGCTTAGTAGATAACAATGTATCTTGCAAAGTGGTGGTATCAAAAGCATGTCTAAAAACGTAGCTTCGCTCCATATTCTCCAATTCCCAACTTCTCCAGCAACTAAACACATTCAAAACATCTCTTTTCGCTTCAGCAAAACTTGATATAGACGGAAATGTGTTGTTAATTACAAGACTGTCTTGCTCCATGCGCCATTTCTTAGGTACACTATTCAAAATATGTCTTAAGCGAACCAGAATTTTCCAGCTGTAGTTAGCTCGTGCATGATTAGAAGACTGGATGATATTTGGAGGACGAGTCAAAACCAGAGGGTCTTCTTCAATTTGAAACTTTTCACTTGCAAGAGAGAGAGATCGAAAAACATAAACTGTTCGGTTTTTGACGGTAACTGGAGTTGACGAATATACAGAAATATCACTTTCCCGAAGATGATTGAGTTGATCGATATTTTTCTGTAAAAAGTGGCCCACCCAAACAATGTGCTCATTGACAACCGATAAATTGATACTCTTTAAGCGAAGAGAACTGCTATTTTGTGTCTCGCCTTCATGAATCCAAAACTCAGGACTTTCTATCTGTAGAAATACTGGATGCTGATCCGAATGATGAACTTGATGATGTTCAGATATTATATTCATATCATCAATTCCTCTAAAAATGCTTGCAGACAAATTTTGGAAACCGACATAGACACTCATAAAAGTCGGTTCATCGATTGCAACGCCCTCATTAATAGAAGCAGAAATATCGCGTTCCGGTGTTCCATTTTTTTTTGAACGTAATGCGATCGCAATAGTGTCACAGTTAACTTCAATATGACTGACTTTGTTTTCATATCGGCTCATGATACTGTCAATGTCTTCAGGTAAACCTGTAAGATCGCCATATCTAAAACTGATCGAGGAAACTGCGATGCGGAAATTTTTAATTTCTGGCTTTCCATCCTTCATAAAATTGAGTGCTTTCATAACATCAATTTGAATAGTATCCATAACCGTTTGAAGATCTTGCTCTTGTGATACCCTCAATAACGCAAATACGCCAGTGAGAGTTTTGGGAGAAACAAACCCTGAAATATCGCCAACTTGAATTACAAAGTTATCATATTCAAAAGAAGAGTCGATAGGTGCAGAGGGTTGAACACATTCTTCGTTAGCACAGTATGAAATGGGATTTAAATTGAATGCTGGTATGTACTCTTTAAGATCAGATGCAACTTGTTCAAATTGTTTCCAAGAATCAGGAGGAAGAAATGCATTTCCCTTGACATCTGTTCCGTTGATATTGAATTCGTATTGGAGTTGCTGTTGCTCTGAATCATGACGAGTACCACTACTTTCGGAAGTATTCGAATCATACAAGAAAAAAGACTGATTAGATCTAGATGAAATTGAAGAATCATCATCATCATCTCGAGAAACATTAATACCAACCATGTTAGGATCAATGTATCTAAGAGTTTCATTTGTTACTGGTGGTGGTATCAAAGTAATTGGCACGCTAGGAATAATATTGCCAGTGGCTTTTTTCCCGCGATTTCTATGATTTTTATCCAGCAAAAATGAACATCTATCAAATGGACCATCGTGAAGAGCAATATGCTGCTGTTGTTTTTCTCGATGAACTTTGGCGTTTCGTTTTTGAATAAAGTCAGTAATCATTAAGCTAGTCTCAAAAAAAGATAATAATTCTTTTTCAGCTTGATCATTCTCTGAAAACTGATATATGCTAGCTTTGACAGTAGGAACTGAAATTGTCATTCTGGCAGAGTATCTAGAATTAGCCAAGTCAGTAAGATTTAGAGATACGGAATCAGTTTTGACTTCCAAAGCAGTTTCTTCAACCTTCAACACTAAATGAACTGACACAATATCAACTGAGAGATATGTGACATCATATATTGTAGGTTCTTCAAGACCAAAACAATTTTCAGAGTCACCGTAAGTGTATCCTGCGCATGAACCTATTTGTCCGAGTCTTTGTAAAATATCTATAGACCCATTTATTAGAATGCTTCCAATATCGAAATCCCACTTGCAAAAATATGTAGGTTCTGTTGGAGGTAATCCAAATAGTCGGTTACCATGGATGATGAGACCATCAATGAAAATCGCAGGGTCAAAAGGAGCCTGATTACGAGCATAATCCACTATTTTGTTATGATCTTGACAAACATTAGTAGTTCCCTTAATTGGACTAATATTGACTTGAAGATCCATATAATAATTTGTGAATCTCAAATCGGTGTCAAAAGATGCAAAGTTTAATACAATATGATGCTCAGCAGAATAAATGTTGCACGGTAACACGATAGATCCATTTGAAACGTATACTTGAAATAAAACGTCCAAATCATTCTCTGTTTTAATGTTTGTGAATTCTGTTTTCGGGTCTTCATCCTTATTTGAAGAATTTGAACTTGATTGTTTGACAGTATACTCTTCCAGAGTCTGGAAGTGAATGTTTTCCCCAAAGTAATTTTCTCGAATCTTCAAAAGATATCTAATCAAAAACCCATAGGCAATGAAAGTAACATCAGAACCAAAAATTTCTAAAATGAGAGTGTCTGAGATTCCCGGCTCATTTCTGGAAAAAAAAGTGTAACTGCCATTTAAACCAAAATCATAAGCTCGACCTCCATATTCGGAAGCCATGAAAGAATTAAAAGTATGCCAGGGAGGTGCGCAAGTTACTAAATCAAAACAAGAGGTCTAGAAGTCTGAGTTAGCTGAGTAAATTAGATATGAAAGTTCATTCACTTACTTTGATTGAAAATTCAACAGTGTTTTTTTTTTGGAAAACTTGATCTAATGGAATAGTAGTAACTATATCAAGATCATGCCCTTTGAATGCAATATATGTGTTTTCTTCAAAATCTGCAGGGTTATTGATGATATTGAGGTCGTTAACATTGAGATATATGCCATAACTGTTGTGAATTCTCCAATTCAATTTATAAATAAAAGGCGTAAATAGATCATATGGAGTCGCAGGACCATCAGAGAAGTCAGCAGTTAAATCAGTTAATAACATGATATGCTCCCGCACCAAAAACATTTTGAGATCGTATGAATCAATTTGGAAATCCCAATTCTGGAGCTCGTTCCATTTAAGGGTGCTAGATAAATCTGCAAAAAAAGTGTTAGATGCAATCGACAATAATAGTTCGTGATTGACACTTGTTCTAACTTCGACTTCTTTTATTTCAAGATTCAGTGTTGTTTTCCAGCCCTCTTTGATTGTCGGTACCATAGATTGCACATAATTCAAGGTTGCTAGGCGGGAAGTTTCTACTTCAATCCATCCATAAGCTCTATCAACTTTAGGAGCGTTACTACCTTTATTTGTATTTTCATTTGAATCGACTACTCCCGATGCCGTGAATAAAGCATTTTTGCTGTTTTCTCTTGTAGGTACTCTCACCACAGTATTACCTTTAAATTCCATCATTATTTTGAAATCAGTGTAATCTCTTAATTCACCCGGTTGTCTCTTGCAAGCGGGTTTAAAATGATGAAAGTTTTGAGGAGCAATCATTCTTTGCAGAGGTATTCTTTGTCTATCTGTCCAAGGGCCATAGTGAATAGTAGAATTATTAAAATTCATGTCTACTCCCCATTCTGGAGCACTGCCATTGTTACCAATATCAGCACCAGAGAAGTTTTCTGATCCAGAGGAAAATGTTTCAGGGATATTTCCAGGATTGTCGTAGTAAAAATTAATTGAACATTCTGAAGCATCGACTATCGTGGAATATTTTCCATATTCTTTGCAATCTCTAAGATCTGAAAGGCTTTCAGCAGTTTCTCGGAAATAATCTTCCAATTCGTGATCACTGTCTTCATTCAATCTGTATCTCGACAGCCCGTACCATGACTCTGCTGTATCAGAATCATTACTCAAAGATTGAGAATCTTCTAATTTCTTACCAGTTTTCTTTCTACCCCAACAGCCACTGAATATTTGAAAAAACCAGAAAATAGTTTTCTTTGTAAGTAGACGAGAAATCATATCTCTCTCATTCCAATCTAATACATCTATTTTTTTTTCACCAGAGAATCCTTCTTTTAAATTATCGTCATAAAGAAGATTAGGTACTAATTCAATAACTGGCTTTTCAAAGTCGATATTGTAAATTGACTTGTATTTATCATGAATACTGGCTGACCTTCCACCATCCACAACTCCTAAAGCTGAACCAAAACTAAACACCATTAAAGATGGTGTAGTTCTATTACCAATAATAGCTGCACCTTTAGAGATTTTTAATTGTATAGGAAATGCAACAAGTAGTAAACTTTCTGCATATGATAAAGGAACAGTGTGCTTTGCAGTGCGCTCTTCGTTACTTACAATATCTGTGAATGGTCTAATAGAATCAAAAAAAGATTTATCTCTTCTGTTGATTGGAGTTGGAGGTTCAGATCCATCGTCCGATGTTCCAGGGGTTACTGGCTGTTCTCCATTCATGAGCTTTTCTAACAAGTCAAATGCTGCTGATCTGTTGTAAATAAACCATTCTACTCCTTCTAATCTCAGACTGAATCGTGAAGGTAGTTTTGCATTTTTCAAAATGTCACCATCACAGTGATATTCGCTTGATCTAGTCCGATGAAGCCAGTATCTCCAAGTAAAAGAGCCCTGGACAATTGTCATTGTTTCATTTTGGCCA
The DNA here is from genome assembly GCA_003707475.1 of Geotrichum albidum. Classification (NCBI taxonomy): domain Eukaryota; kingdom Fungi; phylum Ascomycota; class Dipodascomycetes; order Dipodascales; family Dipodascaceae; genus Geotrichum; species Geotrichum albidum. The sequence continues at coordinate 105,684 of PPJE01000006.1, read as the reverse complement.
ATGTATGAAATGTTTTTAAAAAACAATCGTCCTCCAAGTAATGAGAGTTGAATGGACTGGATTTTGACATGAACTCTATACACATGCCACATATAACTCTTCAGGAGCAGAGTAAAGAAATATCCCACCATACGATTGAAGTAGAATAGCATGAATATAACCAAAAACATGATCAAGACCCAATCCATAACAAAAACCCATGAGAACTGACGCAGTCCTATAATGGAGACAGAGTATGATGTAGGACTATTTGCATCCATACTTCACTATATAATGCGGTCGAAGTTTACTAAATCGACAAGTTAGAAGACTTGTATAATTGAATCTCACAATACTCACAGTATATAATTTTATCTGCTAAATCCTAAAACCGATAGATCATGATCATTATAAAAAAATAATCTAAAGTACTAAGCGGTTTATTAATGACACCAGAGTCTATGTTGAAGATATATTGCCTAATCTTGTGTAGACTTTGAAGACAGACTAAATCCCGTTTAGTCCCAAGATTTATCACGTGATATAAATATTTATTTGTTTTGTTTCAATTATTTAGTGTGAGGGGGGGGGGAGGGATGGGGGAGAACGAGGATCACGTTTCAGTTTTTAAAGATAGGACTTGTAACATGAGTAGACATGAACATGTCAACAAATTGATCCTGAGTTGATATTCACTAAATAATTTACTAGAGGTTGAATCAGACTTGCATGATATCTAGTGAATGATATCTACATTCTCAAGGATAGAGTCGTATGTCCAAGAGCATTTTTTATTACATTACAAAATAATATGTCTATAGATAAGAAGAAAAATGAGTATAATGAGAGTACGCATTGCAATACTGGTAACAATAAATTAATTAAAGAATCACTTCAAATAGAAAACCCACTATCACTAGTTTCGGCTGCGGTGGTAGTAGTTGCAGATTCTTCTTGAACTGAATCTCTTTTTCTTCGATTGAATTTCTTAAAGATTCGAGATCCTGGATTTCGTGGTGGAGGTGGAGATGTCGTAGGAGAGAGAGATTGGTCGTAAGGGTTTGCAGATTCACTGTCTGGTGAAGTGAGTGCCAATAGTGATCTTCTCCATTTTGAAACACTTTTGCGAGTGTTTGAAGACTGAGAGATTCCTTGGGACTCATTAACACCCGATGCATGCGAGCCTTCTTCATCTGATTCAGCGCCAATACTTGAACTAGAATCGTTGCTTAGTCCACCAGTGAAAAAGGCCAAAGATCTGTATAATGGAGATGTTGCAGAGGAGCCTTCCATTGGAGAAACAGTACTTGAAAGATGACTTGTTGGGGAGGCAAGTGTAGAATCAATGCTAGTGAGAGGTAACTCACTAGAAGAATTGTATAATCTATGATTGTCAATTTTTCGGAATGCAGCAGATTGACTCAGTGAGAGAGCTGGAGATCCAGACCTTCGATTTAACAAACTGGAAATAGTTCTTCTATGTTTTTTGATTTTGCTGGGCTCATTTGCTTCAGAGGGAGCGTCATTTTCAGACTCTGTTTCTGATAGTAACCCATTTGATGCCAGTATTTTTTCTGATGATCCATTGATATGACTTGTTTTAAGTACTGGGATTTTATTTGGAGGTTCCAAATTATATCTATTAGGCGTAATTGTAACAGCAGAAGGAGATTTTTGAGGTGGTTTGAGATCAGAGTCAGCTTCGATTTCGTCAGCCTCTGAGAGTTGATGGATAGAATTTGGGATTGAGTTAGTTCTGTTGTTTTGAGGATACACTGATTGACGAGAAAGAGAAGTGTTAGAAGTGTTAGATTGGTCCATGACAAACGAGGAAGTAGTAGAAGTTGAGGAAGTTCTACGCCTAGAAAGACTAGCACCACGTTTCAACGCTTGAAAGAATCCAGTGACGGATTTTTCAGACGGAGATACAACTGGTGACAGGACAGCAGGTGAATTACGTCCACTTATGGGATTCAAATCTGATGAAAAAGTTTTGTGGAAGGCCTTACCATGTCTAGAAGAAAACAACTGGTCAAAATCTTTTGGTGTTTCGAGAGTTCCTGGAGGAGATGAATTTGAGCTGAGATTTGTACCCAGATTACCAGAACCTTTAATAATGTCTTGAACATTTGAAGGGATAGTGACACTGCTCATAGATTTACTATGACGCCTTTGGTGATGACTTGGTACTGTTAGAGAATCTTTAGCATCATTTCCAGCTTGGGCAGTCCAAGCTTGAACTGAGTTTGTGAGTTGAGGGAAGTGTTCAATAAGGAATTGAGTTACCGCTCTAGAGAGGTGATATTCTTGAGGAGCCATGTTGTGAGACGGATGGGACAGAATGCTTGGTTGAAAGATGGATGCTAAATTTACGGCCGGCATTAGATTTGATTTAGCTTCCTGGGAGAAAGTGTAGAGGAGGTCTAGAATGTATAATAGAAGCTGCTGATTCAGTATTGGGAGTTCATCAATCAACTCATGATAGTCTTTAACAGCAAGTTTTGTTTCTTGCTTTAGCTTTGTTACCTCTTCAGGTTTATTCTTTAGCTTTGTTATCTCTTCAGGTTTATTCTTTAGCTTTGTTATCTCTTCAGGTTTATTCTTTAGCTTTGTTACCTCATCAGAAGATTCTTTCTTATCGCAGGAATCAGTGACTACATCTGAGGGACTCATGATTTCAGGTTCTTTAGTTAGTGTTTTTTGCTGGGTCATTTCTACACTTGGAGGTGTTTCTGGTTCATTTTGAGTACTATTTAGTTGATCTGTTTGAACAGTTTTTAAGAGCATTGAAGGGATATCGTTAGATTCATCTGTAGACTGAATCATGGGGCTTATAGCAGTAGAAGTTGGTGGCGTGGTAGCTGAGATAGCATTTCCACCTTGCAGATGCTCTATAATTGAAGGGTAGTTGCAGAGAGGTTCTCTAAACTTGTTGTAGAAGCTGAGAGGGATTATGGGTTCTGGCAGGTTATTTAGGTATCTTCTAAGAATGTTTGCAGCATCATGAACTGTATAAGGGGACCAGTCGAGATCTTTACCATATTTCTGACCTGGATCAGTCAGGATCGCTTGGAGTTCTTTAATCCTTCGAGCAGAACCGCTTACCCTAAAGATGCCTTCAGTTTTCGTTGCGTCTCTTTTAAGGTACCTTGCGCAGTTAGCAACAATTGAAGGGATTTTACCAATAACTTTCTGATTTCTCTTTCCTCTCATTTGGATAGTAGCACAGGATTTGTTTACAGATTTTTCGAGGGAAACCGCAAATATACCGTTACCGTTAGAGTCTGGATGCAGTTGAGAGTTGTTTAAAGAGCTGCTTAAAAGACTTGGTTTGGCTTGGTGTCCATAGCTGGGGAAGGAGTTGTCGCTTTGCTTGATAGTTATGATTGCGCTAGAAGATCGGGACATGTGTCGGAGTTTCGGTCGAGAAGCAAACGGGTGGTTGAGATTCGAAGAAGAGCCGTTTGGCGATGACGATAGCAGTCCGTCTTCCCTCGTAGATGGACGCTGTTTCAGTTGTTTTATAAACGAAATGAAAGAAGGTTTCGAAGAAGGAGACATGCTCAAACCTTCAGACATTATTAGGACACAGTTGTGTTTACACTCTGTTTCAATCAAGAGTTTCAAACAATACTGAAGAATAAAGCACAAGGAAAAATAATAAGAAATAGTAAAGAGGAGGAGAAAAAGCACAAAAATAAAATTTTGGGCAAAAGTCCAAGTTCTATCTCAGAAGCAGGTTTAGGGTAAAATGTAAATTTATTTTTAGCTCTGTCAAAAAAACCTGGTCTTTGGGACTAGTCCCACATAGGTAAAACTTTAAATTTTGTGACCCAGGCATATTTGAGTCATGAAGTGGCGAACGGAACCGGACTCGAGGTCACGGAGTGAAACAGAAAAAAACACGGTGGCTATACGGATATTAAAATAGATGGTGGTAGTGGTGGTGATAGTGGTGGTGGTAGTGGTGGTGGTAGTGGTGGTGATAGTGGTGATAGTGGTGATGATAGTAGTAGTAGTAGTAGTAGTAGTAGTGGTGGTGACTAGCATGGTAGTGGCAGTAGCATTTTAGTGACGTTGAGGTAGCATTGTGATGATATTGTAGTAGCGTTGTAGTAGCGTTATGATATAATTGTTATGACATTTTAATGACATTGTTATGATATTGTGTTATCATCATGGTAACATCGTGATATCATAATTATGACAACACTAACATTATAATAATGACAACATTATAATAATGACAACATGATAATAATGATAACATGATAACAATGACAACATAATAATAATGACAACATGATTATAATGACAACATGATAATAATGACAACATGATTATAATGACAACATGATAATAATGACCATAGAATTAGACAACAGCACAATTAAACACATATAACAAGATTGAAAATATAATTAATAATAGGCCATGGATAACTAACTAGATAACTAAATCACTAAATAATAAATCAATAAATCACTGAATAATAATAAACCATCAACTCACTAAATAATAAACCATCAACTCACTAAATAATAATCCATCAACTCACTAAATAATAATCCATCATTAAATACTAATCACCGCAGTTGAACATAATTACCAGGAAAAACACCAGTTTGACCATTGACTTTTCCAGTCCACCAACCATTAGGATCAGCTGTCCGTTGAACAATTTCAACAACTTCACCAGCCTTCAATGAAAGATCTCCTTGAGCTTGGGCCGCATAATCATAAAGAGCAGTACAATATTCAACCCCAGGTGCTGGAGATGCAGATTTTGCGTCACCAAATGAAGGAACGCCAGCAGCAACTGTAGCACCTGCAGGTGAACCATATCCAGGAGGAGCATACGCTGCTGGCGCAGAGGCAGGAGCCTGATAAGCAGAAGGTTGCCCATATGCTTCTGGCTGTTGAGCACCATATGCAGCAGCAGGTTGTTGACCATAAGCAGCAGGAGCAGTTCCGGGCGGATATCCATAAGGAGGAGGAGCAGCAACTTCAGGTGAAGTAGCATTGGCAGCTTCTTGATCTTTACCAAACTTCTTTTTGGTCATCTCCATTTTAGATTTAGCATGTCCAACTCTAAAGTGCGTAATACTAATGGCTTCAGTTTGGTCCTGAATATTTCCTCTCTTGGCCTCAAAAGAAGTTAAAATATCTGTATTCAAATCGAAATAGGGAATTTTCATTTCTTCCATTCGCGTATACAACGTGTAGAAAATGTTCAATTGCATGTAGTAGAAACTTTGAAACAACGGTCTAATGAATTCAGCTTCTAGCTGAAAGAGTTTTGGCAATTCTTCTTTCAACATGTCGTTGTAGTAGTTATATTCTTGAGTAGCAATTTCGACATTGTTTTCAGCTGTATAAATTGCCTTTTCGTCTTTGGCTGAGGGTTCTTTTTTGCTTTGTAGTTTAGCAAGGCTGTTTGTGTGACGGTCCAAGTCGAGCTGTTTGTGATCGCGTTTAGTAGCCATTTTACGGATAGAGTTGATAACTTTGAGCAATTCGTCTGCAGGGCCGATTATTCGTGTTTCAATCATTTCAAGCTCGGGTTTCAAAGTTGCCTGCATTTCAGCAACAACGTCCCTATACTGTTCGCAGGCCTGGATACCTTCCGGATTTCCTTCAGGAATTGCAGAATTGGGGTCTGAGATTCTACCTGAGATGGGTTTATAGACTTCTTCAACAGCCGTAGAGAAGCCTATCTGGTGTTCGAGCATTCCGTTGATTGCCGTGAAGTATTTTTTTGATTCATCGTGGAGCTTTTTTGTTTCGCTTTCCAGTTCTTTGAAGCGCCGTTCCGCGTCAATGTAGACCAGATCCTTTGTAGAAGTACCCTACGTTTGATGTTAGCAGACGGACGGAACCTATGGGAGATTCTACGTACCATATTGAACTTTTGGCGGAAGTTTTGGGGGGCCTTAACCTGTTAGTGCGTGTTCGTACAATGTGATTTGACACTTACTCTGACCACCGACTTTGTGAAGCCTTTCCAACTCATTATTAGCAGATGTTGAGGGCAATTTGTGAATTGGGGTTTGATATTGTTGTTTGCAGGAAGGAAAATTAAACTGCAGGCAAATGAGAGGAAAAAAATGTGCTGTCAGCCTGTCACAGTGCGCTGATTCTAGCTCAGCCTGTTCATTGCATGAACTTAAAACAGAAACTAGCCCTTACCCTTTTCTCTAAGCGATGATTGAGAATTGTTAGAACAAAGGATTGTGGTTTGGTTGTGGTGGTTTTGGTGATGAATGGTTGTGGTTGTGGTTGTTTGATATTTGATGAATGATTGCTTGATTGCGGGATGGCTGTTGATGGTTCAATGCTTTGTAAGTGTCGGTTAATCAGTGTCAAGTTCACGGTTTCATTTGTCTTAAGCAACAATTGCGTTACAATGCCATCTTAAGTCCTTCAACGTCATCCAACGTCATTCAGCGTCATCCAACGTCTTTCAACGTCTTTTAACGTTTTTCAACGTTTTTCAACGTTTTTCAACAACTTTTCTCGTGCTCAATTGCGTCTCTAACATCTCTTCAATCTTCCTACTATCAACATCTCTAAACAACTCTGTTTCAAAACACATACTTTCAACCGTCATAAAGACATGTCACGTGATTTTACTGTTTCTATGACAACAGTTACACAAAATCAAAAGAATTTGTTTGTTTACTTTTCATTTATCAAGACAAAACACTTTGAAACTATATTGTTCTATCATCATGTCTGGTAACTCACCTAGACGAAAAACAATGTCGTTTGTTCCTGGGAATCAAGGAAACAATCCAATGTTTTCTCCTCCAGTTCAAAGACGCGCGCGAGCTTCACTGGTACGTTTTTTCGTTATGAATCATCATTTAGTACTAATCATCTTCAAGGCTCCAGCAAGAAGTATTCTCAAGGGATCAAAAATTGATGAAAACAATACTGTTATTGGAGTAATGCAAGTTACTTCAAATGCAGAGGCGGATAGACGAAGAAGTATCAGACGGAGAGTCAGTTTTGCACCTGAAGCTACTTTACAGTAAGTTCAACTCAAATTTCAATGAATATATTTACTAATTTCTTAGTACTTTTGATCTAGTTGAACCACATAATATACCAGAGCCTCAAATTGCCCGAAGACGTGAATCGTTAAACAAAGATCCCAGTCAGTTGGCATCTATTTTCTCGGCAGCAGCAGCTGCTGCATCTACGGAGTTAAGTCCAAAGAAATCTGCTGCAACTCCTTTGATATTCCAACCGCCAAATATTATTCAAAAAGTAGAGTCAGTAAGTCATTTGGAGATTGATAGTACCGCCGATATTTTTGCTGCAACTAAAGCAAGTATTTTAAAGGATAAAAGTGAAACTGGTCCAAATACCATTACGCAGCAAATCAAAACTAATTATGAATCTGAAGATACTCTTGAATCTTTACAAAATCAATCAAATCAAGAGATTATTCAAGCTGGATCCAATGGTGATGGAGAGGAAATGGAATTGACTGGAGTTATTGAATACCCCATTATTGAATCAAACAAGCTTATTCAGGCTGCAGACCAAATCAGCACGTCAAATACATTCAATAAAGAATCTGATCTTACCGAAGCTAAGGACATGGACTTGACGACTCAGTTGAAATCTCCAACAACAAAAGAATCCAATCCAAACGTTTCCGATATGGATTTTACAAATATTTTTTCAACTTCAACTGTACCTACGTTTCCCGACTTTTCTGAAAGCAATGACGATAAAATGAATTTCGATTCTCTTGGAGCTCTAAATTCTGATTTGAATCCCATTGAAATGAAAAATCATGAATTAGAAAATATTCCAAAATCTCTTGAATCAACAAATACCACTAGGAGTGATCCATTGTCGACTTCAAATATCGAAATAAACAACACTTCTTCTCTCAAACCAGTAGCAGAAGCTGAAATTGAGGAAGAACAAGATATGGAGCTCACAGATGTTCAAAATCCAGTTGTTCAAAATCTAGCCACCAATTCTAGCCCTGTCGCTCGAATTTCGGAACAAGATATGGAGTTCACTAATTTTCATAACGTTGTGTCTACAAATTCAGTTCAAGTTTTTCGTGATTCCGGTGAGAGTCTTGTGGAAGATATGGAGTTTACTTCAGTACAAAATAACTTTAGACCTCAACAAATTTACTCTGAAAATCAAAGTACCAACAATAATCAAAATTCATTTTTCTCATCTAGCCAAGTTGGAAATATCGAATTTCCTGCAGTTCAACCTGGTGCAAGTGCACTGAATAAAGCAGCCGAAGATAAATTGCAAAGCAAATATATCATTGAGAAAATTCCAGTTCAAGCTCAGGATATTGAACTTACTTCAAATAAAAATCAACTGGAAGACATGGAGTTCACAACAGTTCAAAATTTAGTAGTTAGAAAATCTCCAACTCAATTTTCATCAGCAAAACAATTCGAAGATATGGATATTACTACTCAGAGCCCGATGAGATCTGTCAAAACAAGTCAATTTGAAGATATGGATATTACTACTCAAAGCCCGATGAGATCTGTCAAAATAAGTCAACTTGAAGATATGGATTTCACTACATTTAGACCTCAAAATAAACGAAGAATTTCTTTTATATCTGGTCAAAGCATTTCAGCTAGTCTTGACAGTCAATCGAACGAAAATCAAGAAGAAATGAAATTTACAACTTTTCAAAATTCAAGTATCAACAAACCTCAAGATACGGATTTTACGGTAATTCCAAGTACAGGTAGGATCAACGGTGCTAAAGAACTTCAAAGCGAGGATATGGAGTTCACAACTTTCCAAAATTCAGTGCATTCTATCACAAATGTAAATGTAAAGAGTAAAACAGAAGATGTCGATTTAACTCCAGTACTACCACACATTGTGCGGAATATGATTGAAGCTGACGATTCATTCGAATTTCAAGATCGTACACAGAAAGAAAATCAAGGTTCTAGAGAGCCAATAATTACACCCAAAAAACGTCCTTCACTAACTTTACACAATCCTAACGTACCTGCAACACCTACACCTTCAAAACGAAAGCTTTCAAATGCATCACCAGGCAATAGTACAAAACGGCTTAGAATTAGTGGTACACCGCCATTGGTAGCTAAAATGGTTCCACCATTGACTCCTTCAAAAACTAAACAGCTTGAAGATAAAATAATTAGCATGAGTCCTAGAAAGATTGTAAGGACACCAGTAAAAGCCCTGCCAGCCAAAGAGGATCCTTTGCTCACAAGTATTTTGGAATACGGAAATGAACGAGTAAAATATACCCCGTTGAGCAAAATGAGGAAAGAAAGCTTAAAGCCTGCACCATCGCCAACTCCTAAAAAGTCAGAAGATAAAGACAATTATACAGTGCTTAGCAGGGTTTCAGAAGGCGATGAAGAAGAATATGATTATCCATTAATATCACTCAGCGAATTTCTAAAGAACATTAAAATTGATTTTATGGACGGATTATTTTTATCATCAGCCCGTCAAAATAATTTAAAATTGGCTGTTTCTGCTACTCAATCTGAACAAACTGAATTAGACTATATTCTTGCATTACCAAAACTTTTGAAGCTGGATATGTACAATTTTAGTCACAAAGAAATGTTAAAAAATATTTCAGAGGCCAGAAAATTGTACGAGCAGATCGACCATGAAACTGCAACCGACGAAATTCCTTTAGTATTCAAAGAGTTTTTGGAAGCTGGACCAGAATTGAAAGAAGCAATGATTGTCCAATTCAAGCTGATTAAAAACTACTGTAGGCATCAGACTAAAGGGGTTTGGTATGATTGGAGAGCTCAATTGATTCAAGGATTAAAGCAAGGACTACTTAAAAGAAAACAAGTGATACAGAGTGATAAAAACATTTTACAGAGGCGGAAAGCAGAACTCAAATTACAAGAGATCAAAATTAAAGTCCACACAGAACATTCAAAGATGAAGTTTAAGCTAGAAAGGCTAAATCAGCAAACAGCTGAATTACAAAAGTATGATAAGGCTGAAGTTTTGGATTCAAGATCTCGACTAAAATTAATGAAATCAAGATTTCGACAAGCTACTTTAGATGTGCAAAAGGAGAGGCAAAGAATAAAAATTCTGGACGCTAGAGCACAAGAGCTTGTAGCAAATCAAAATGAACTGAATAGACAGATATCTGAGGCCGAACGAATAAAATTAAAAAACCAACGAGTAGATGGATCCGAAATCAAGTCTCTAAGTTTACGATTTACTCAAATTCAGCAATTGACAGGATTTAAATATCTCAAAATTGTTGCACCTGAAGTTTTAGTACTTTCTACGTTTGATTTAGTTGATTTTCATATCAATGTTCGAACAAATAATGTTGAAAAAGTTATTGTCACTCCAAGATTAGGAACTGATTATACATGTTTAAAATATTTTGCTGACAAGATTTCATTGGGAAAATCATTGATAGAAGCTTCTAAAGCAATGAATCAAGCTGTCACTTTCTCCAAAGATATTTTTAAATTGTCACTTTATCACTCTTTGGTTACCAAGATAACTGATGGTAATCTTGTTTTAACCATTAAACTTTACGAAGAAAACAAGAAAGTGATTTTTAACGTTATTACTGATTCAAACATGAAATTTCAATCTGTTAATGTTAAATTTTGCTATCCCAAAACATCTGAAGCATTATCAAGAAAGTATGAGAAACTGGTATTGAGCTCAAAGCCTTCAGATTTTCCATTACTTTTCAAAACTTTTCTAGTGGAAGTTTAACATATATTTAGCTATTCAATACTATTCTAGTGGAAGTTTAACATATATTTAGCTATTCAATACTATTCTAGTGGAAGTTTAACATATATTTAGTTATTCAATACTTTTCTAGTGGAAGTTTAACGTAGCTATATATTTTTCTAGTAAAAGTTTAACGAATCTCTTCATGACCCTTTTTAATATGTAAAAATTTTTGTTTAATTTTAGTTCATTCAAGATTAAATATATTGAACAAAGTTGACTTTTGATTTAGAATATTTCATTGAGATAAAAAGCTAGATGGTATAAAAACACTCCGAAGCAGGGAATCGAACCCTGATTTGCCCGGTGAGAGCGGACCGTGATAGCCATTACACTACATCGGATCAACATAACTACAGGAAAATAGTTTTGTACAGAAAGAAACCTACAAGTTCAATATTACATAATATTTAAAAAAAATTACATCAGCTACCGCATTTTTTTCATCTGTACTGAGATTTACAAGCCAATTACTATGTATGGGTTTGTAACTGTCACCAAGATTTCCCACTAAGATTGACCACGTATATTTTCTAGCATTTTGCCACAAATTTTTTGGCTTCAACCTTTCTCTTCCTTTAAGGTACTTACCAATAACATCAACTTCAATAGCTACAATGGCTTTCAATTTTAACAAATTTTCTCAGCAATTGACTGGAAGTGTCAGTGACTTTTCATCATCTCTCAGTCCATTTGCTAAGCGCACTCAACAGATCTTCCAAGAAGCAATTGGTCAAGTCGAAGAGAAGACTCAATTACCAGAAGAATATCTTGAATTAGAACAAAAAGTAGACAATTTGAGACAAGTTTACCAAAAGTTGTTGTCTGTGTCCAGTCAATTCGATCATGAAAGCTACGACTATCCTCCTAACTTAAAAGAAAGCTTTGCTGACTTGTCAAAGACTATTCAGAAAAAAGTAACCGGATTGTCAAATGTTCAGTCCGCCGACGATGTTCAAAGAGTGTTATTGACTAATGATGGTGAACAAGAAAAGAAGACTTTGTACCACGCCTTAAGTAGAGCTGCTAAGCCTATTCCTACTACTTCTACAACTGAGGAATCAGACCCAATCACTGTTGGATTGACTAAATTTTCAGCTGCTCAGGAAAAGATTGGTGAGAATCGTGTTCAACAGGATGCATTAATTTCTTCCAAGTTCAATAAGAATCTTTCCAACACTTTACAAAACTCATTCAGCATTGTTTCAAAAGCTCGCAAAAACGTTTACAATTCAAGACTGAACTTGGATTCAGTGAAAAACAATAAAAAGTCGAATAGAGTTGATATTGAAGATGCAGAGGATGATTTCATTGTTGCAACTGAGGAGGCTGTTTCAGTTATGAAGAATCTTTTAAAGAATTCAGAATTATTGAAGATTCTTTCTGATTTTGTTGCTGCTCAATTGAACTTTTACAAGTCTTCAGTTGAAGTATTAAACAATCTTTTACCTGAGATTGATGATTTGAACACTGAAGAGTAAATGGAGTAGATGTTTTTGTGTACTGATTTATTAACTGATTTAATTATTTTAATTTTGATTTGACAGTTTAAACTTGAATTGATGATTTTTGGAAATGATTGTAGATTTGATGTCTGTGGGAGTATGATTTAAATTATGAACTTTTCTAGATTTACAGATTTATTTTAGTTTTAATTCAGATTCCAGATTTATTTTAGTTTTAATTCAGATTCCAGATTTATTTTAGTTTTAATTCAGATTCCAGATTTATTTTAGTTTTAATTCAGATTCCAGATTTATTTTAGTTTTAATTCAGATTCCAGATTTATTTCAGATTTGATAAGAATATATCTTTAAATTAAAAAACTGTCAAATTATGTTACTTATAAAACTAGTGAGTTTTTGTCTGATTTCAATTGAAATGAAGAAAGTATTGAATAAGGTGTTAAATAAGGTAGATAAGTATTAAGCTAAATCTATCAGAAAGATAAGTGAAATGGGTTGAGCTAAATAAGCCAAGTTTAATAAGTTAAGTTAAATAAGAAGTTAGATAAGTTTAGTGAGTTGAATAAATTCATCAAGTGTAATGAATTCATCAAAAAATTGAATAAATATAAATTCATCAAAAAATTGAATAAATATAAATTCATCAAAAAATTGAATAAATATAAATTCATCAAAAAATTGAATAAATATAAATTCATCAAAAAATTGAATAAATTCATCAAAAAATTGAATAAATTCATCAAAAATTGAATAAATTCATCAAAAATTGAATAAATTCACCAGAGTTAATTAAGTTTATCAAGCAAAGTTAAATGAGTCAAGTTAAATAAGTTGGATAAGATAAGTTTCATGAAAGATAAAAAGATAAGTAAAAGAAAAATATAGAATTGGAAACAAATATATTTATTAAAAATTGATTATAATTAGAATATTTATCAAGTATCTGAACAAATTAATTAAAATTTCAAAAAATTAAAAATGAATACAATTTCATGTAATAAAAAGTTTTGAAATATTTCATGTTATAGAAAGTCACAAAAAACTTGAAAACCTTGAAAACCTTGAAAACCTTGAAAAATCTTAAAATAATCTTAAAATAATCTTAAATATCTTGTAAAATCTTGAGAATATTCAACTCAAATAAAGATTTTAATAATTCTAAAAAATCTCTACAATCTCTCAATAACAAAATCTTTTAAATCTCTAAATAATTAAATATTGCTAAAATAAATAGAAAACAGTTTGTAATATCACAATTACCCAATTTTAACTCTGAAACCCTTCATTTTCAACCTATCTCCAACCCATCTCCAACCCATCTTCAACCCATCTCCAACCCATCTCCAAAACATCTCCAATCCATCTCCAATCCATCTCCAACTCATCTCTAATCCTCAACCCATCTCTACCCCATAATTCATACAAATTTAATGCTCTTTTTTCATTTTACTCACTTGTTTACATCACATGATATTTTCTAGTTATCGTTATCAAACTTCTATTTTCCATGTTGTTATATTAAACAATTCTAGTTTCTCTTGGGACTTACTCCTTTAACTCCCTCGAAAACCAAGTCAAAGCCTATCTTTAATCTTACATCATGGCTTGGGAGCAACTCTGGATCAATAAACCGCACTTAGCCTACGCCGTCATTGGCGGCTTCATTACAGTCTTTTCGCTCATATCGCTCTTTGTAAAAGAAAAATTGTATATTGGTGAAGCAACAGTCGCTACAATCTTTGGTATCATAGTAGGCCCTCACTGCCTCAACTGGTTCGCCCCAACTTCATGGGGTAACACTGATAACATTACCTTAGAACTCTCAAGAGTCGTTCTAGTCGTCCAAATCTTTGCCGTCGCAGTAGAACTCCCCAAAAAATATATGCTAAAACATTGGTTCTCTGTATTCCTTCTGCTCCTCCCAGTTATGACCTTTGGCTGGCTCATTTCAAGCGTATTCATTTGGAAACTGGTCCCGTCTCTCTCTTGGATCGAAGGCCTCGTCATTGCTGCTTGCGTCACCGCAACTGATCCGGTCCTAGCTTCTGCGGTGGTGGGTAAGGGTAAATTTGCTCGAAGGGTCCCGGGCCACTTGAGAAATCTGCTGTCCGCCGAGTCCGGTTGCAACGACGGCATGGCATTTCCCTTTGCATACCTGGCTTTGCTTTGTATTCAGTATGCGCACCAGCCCAGCCAGGTCGCTTTTCATTTCATTGTTGTTACTGTGCTCTATGAGTGTCTGTTTGGTACTATTCTTGGTGCCTTCATCGGGTATGCTGGTAGGCATCTAATCAAGTTTGCAGAGAAAAAAAATCTTATTGATCGAGAATCTTTTCTCGTATTTTACTTTGTTCTTGCACTCTTCTGTACGGGTGTCGGGTCAATCATTGGTGTCGATGATTTGCTTGTGGCCTTTGCAGCTGGTGCTGCATTTTCGTGGGATGGTTGGTTTGCAAAGAAGACCGAAGAGTCTCATGTTTCAAATGTCATTGATTTACTACTTAATATGGCCTTTTTTGTTTACTTTGGAGCAATCATTCCTTGGGAGCTTTACGATGCTCCTGAGCTAGGCATTTCACCTTGGAAGCTCGTCATTATTGCTATTTTGCTGATTTTGTTTAGAAGACTTCCTATTATGCTTGCTTTGAAGCCCGTAATTCCTGATATTCGTACCTGGAGAGAAGCCTTGTTTTGTGGCCATTTTGGTCCTATTGGCGTTGGTGCAATTTTCATTGCAATTCTTGCTAGAGCTGAGTTGGAACATGATGAGCCTACTCCGTTAAAGGAACTTCCGGATCCTTCACATCCCAACTACATCGTGGTAGCCACTATTTGGCCCGTTGTTACTTTTATGATTATTGCTTCAATTGTTGTTCATGGTTCTTCCATTGCAGTTTTCACTTTGGGCAAACGACTCAATAATCTCACCATTACAATGACGAACACAAACGGTGGAGAGCAAGGCTGGTTAGCTCGTATTCAGAAACCCAGTTCTACAAGAAACTCTTTTTCATTTTCTAATAAAAAAGAAGGTGAGGATGATGTTTCTCCTGTTCTTTCAAACAAACCTGCAAAGCCCATTGGTGGCATGAAACGACGAAAGAATAAGCGTCGTAGCAAGAAAAATCAAGACACAGAATTGAGAGTTCCTGAGCATGTAGAAATTGATTTGAATGCTAACAGACGGCAACGAGAAACTACTGAAGCTACAGTACAATCCTCGTCAAGTTCAAATGGTGAAAAGAACTCGGAAACTATTACTCCCGATACCAATATCCAAGCTTATCAAGAAGGCACAAAAATGATTCTTGAAGATTCGGATGGTGAAGTATTGGATACTATTGAAACAAATGTTTCTACTGATCCAAATACATTGCAAAAATTATCATCAATAGAGTCAAAATCCAAGAGCAATGCCAATGATTACAGTCAACGTGCTTCATCATCAGAGCCTCGTAAAAATAAAAAAGTTGTGGCATACAGGCTGGATGATCATGTTATTATTGAAAATTTGGAAGGTGAAGTCATCAAACGATACAAAATTGCTCCTAATAATGAAGTCACAGACGTTCCTAAACCCCTTGCTCATTCGCAATCATTTCTTACTGCTGGTCTCAATCGTACTCTTTCTCTTGTTGGATTAAAGAAATCAGCTCCTTCCTCAGATTTAGAAAGACAAGATATTGTTCCTGTACTTACAGCCACTAAACCCATTGCTGAAGAGACCATTGACGATGATAAGATCAAGTCACGACTCAAGAAATTATTGTCAAATGATAAAGACTCTTTAAATGAAGAGAAACGTGTCACAAATATACCCCAAGGTCCTTCCAAGGCTGTTTCTGGCTTCAATCCCAGACTAGTAACTAGTAGAGCTAGAAGTCCACCACCACAAGCTAATTTCACCTTGAATCAAGACGCCGATGAAGATAATCCGAATGCTTCTGAAGATGACTATGAAGACGAAGATGAAGACGAAGAAGAAACTGAAATTGAACGTAAACGTCGTCTTGCAGTTTTGAGCAACGTCAATGATTCGGAAGACGAAGATTTTCTTCAACAAAGAGCCAAACGTCATGAAGAACTTAGAAAAAGTTAGACTGCTACTCTTTTGGGTCTTTGAATAAAACAAGAGAAGTTAATACTGCATTTGAATCATGTTTTTCATGTTTACACTTGAATACATTTCATCATTTATCAAAGATGCATTTCTACCAAGATTACTTTTATAGTCGTTTGTCTTTTTTGTTTTAGCATATATAGTTTTATAGCGTAAGCCATTAATTCTCATACACTTATTTTATATCTATCAATCATTAAATACTTTTTTCAAACGCTCCATTAAAAATCTTTGTATCACTCGGCTCCTCTTGAAAGATTCTTTAGAACATTGGAAGTAGCGACAGACCTAACCCTCAAATTTATTACTCCCAAGTTTACTTTTTTCATTTCGAGTTGGCAAGTCTAAAAAAATTTATTTCTCCCAGCTTGAAATTTCGACGTTTTTCACTGGGATTCGGGTGAACTTTTGATCAAAGCCATACATCGCACAGACGAATAAGCTACAAAATGGTCAAGTCCTACTTACGTTTTGAACAGGAAGCATCATTTGGTGTGATTGGATCAAACACAAATTTGGTATGGCTACCACCGAAAAATAACAGTTCGGGATCATCATCGACAGCAGGAAGAGTTTTAACAGGTGCCCTTGAAGATGCATTGATTTGGGATGTCAAGACAGGCGAAATGGCTACCAAGTATAACGAAGGATTGAATCCTGGAATGGGTGAAGTCACTGCACTTGCTGTTTTCCAGGATCAAATGGTGGCAGCTGGATTCTCTGATGGTAGTGTAAGAGTATGGGATTTCTTGTCTGGAAGTTTGGTAGTCAGCTTTTCTGGTCATAGAGCAGCAGTAAGCGTAATCAAATTTGATACAGAAGGTACTAGGTTAGTTACTGGTTCAAGAGACTCAAATATCATTGTATGGGATTTAGTTGCTGAAGTTGGTTTGTACAGATTGAGAAGCCATAGAGATATGATTGTTGGCTTAGAACTGTTAACTAAAGATGATGAAGAAAACTGGCTTTTGTCAGTGGGCAAAGATGGATTGATCAAATTGTGGGATTTGGAAAGCCAGCATTGTACTGAGACTCATGTTGCTCACCGTGGTGAAGCATGGGGATTGGGTTTTAATCATTCTGATAGCGTAGCTGTTACTGGTGCTACTTCGAAAGAACTCAAGTTTTGGACTATCAATCTAGAAGAAAAAGATGGAGAGAGGATAAAGAATATTGGTTCAGTTTTGAAGCAAAGTGGTGAGCGTGCTCACACTATGAAATTCTACAACAATAAGTTTTTAGCTGTTGGTAATAATGATCGATCGATAGAAATTTTCAATATTCGAACACAAGAAGAAATTAAAAAGTCAGTAGCTAGAAAATTGAAGAGACGGAAAGAAAAAGGATTAAACGTTGAAAATGGAGAATATGCTATTAGTGAAGATGATCCTGCTGAAAAGTACATTTCCTATACAGTTCTTCGTACTCCTTCAAAAGTAAGAAGCTTTGATTGGGTTGGTAAGCCTGCTCATAATAGTGTTGGATTGGTTGTTGGACTGGCAAACAACTGCATTGAGAGTTATTCTATCAATGCTCCAACTGATTCTAGAATTAAGAAATCGGCTGGCCCAGCTGATTATACGCGACAATATGGTATTGAATTATCTGGACATCGTACAGATATTAGAGCTTTATCTGTCAGTTCTGACGATCGTATGGTAGCTTCTGCATCAAATGGTTTACTCAAAGTCTGGAATGTTAGAACTCAAAATTGTATTCGAACTTTTGAGTGTGGGTATGCCTTGTGCGCCAGTTTCCTTCCAGGTGATGCATTGATTGTTGTTGGTACCAAAGCAGGAGATCTTGAACTATACGATGTTGCTAGCTCTGCTTTAATTGAAACTGTGCCTGCTCATGAAGGAAGTGTATGGTCTCTGCATGTTGGATCTGATGGAAAGACCATTGTTTCTGGTGGTGCTGATAAAAGCGTAAAATTCTGGGAAATCAAAGTCGTTGAAGAAGAAGTTCCCGGAACTACGAGAAAAGTTCCTAAAATGAGAATGAAGAACACTAGAACATTAGAACTAAGTGATGATGTTTTAGCTGTCAGATTATCTCCTGACATGAAGTTAGTCTGTGCATCATTATTAGACAATACAGTCAAGGTATTTTTCACTGACAGTCTCAAGTTTTTCCTCAGTTTGTATGGTCACAAATTACCTGTTTTGGCTATGGATATATCTCACGATTCAAAATTGTTGGTTACTTGTTCCGCTGATAAGAACATTAAGATCTGGGGTCTGGACTTTGGTGATTGTCATCGCTCTATTTTCGGGCATCAAGATAGTATCATGTCTGTTTCCTTTGAGCCTGAATCACACAATATCTTTTCAGTTTCCAAGGATAAATTACTCAAATACTGGGATGGTGACAAATTTGAAAATATTCAAAAGTTACCTGGACATCATGGAGAAATCTGGGCATTAGCAGTAGCTTCATCCGGTGAATTTATTGTTACAGGATCTCATGATAAGAGTATTCGTGTATGGATGAAGACTGATGAGCCTTTATTTTTGGAAGAAGAACGCGAAAAAGAGTTGGAAGATCTTTACGAAAATAATTTGACTAAATCATATGATGATGAAGAAGAACCACTCAAACGTGGTGAAGGAGATGATTTAGGTGATGGCGAAGCAGCAACTCATGATGATGAAACTCACGTTGCAAGAGCTGGCAAACAGACTATTGAAACACTCAAGGCTGGTGAACGTCTTATGGAGGCATTAGATATTGGGCAAGCTGACCTTGATCTTTACGATACTTTTAAAGATACTCTCCTTACCAACCCTAAAGCCACGTTACCACCTCGTCATGTCATTCTTGCTACTTTGAATATTTCTGCTGAAAGATATGTTCACGACGTTTTATCAAAAATTAGAGCTGCTCAATTAGAAGATGCTTTGCTGGTTCTTCCCTTCTCGAAAGTTATTCAATTGTTTACATTCTTGCACAAAATGGCTGAGCATCGTTGGAACATCCCCTTGATTACCCGAACTTTATCATTAACACTTCGCATTCACCATAAGCAAATTGTAGCAACTCAAACTATGCGACCCACCCTTGAGAATCTTCGCTTCGCTTTACGTTCAGGTCTGGAAGGTCAGAAAAACACTGTCGGCTACAATGTTGCTGGCTTAAAGTTTTTGAAACAAAATTGGGAATTGCATCACAAGAAAGAGTTTATTGATGAAACTAAACAGAGAGAAGAAGACGAAAGAATGGCTAAAAAGAGAGTGTTTGGAACTGCTGCTGTGTAATTTGTATATACATGTATATGAACTGATGATTTGTAGTCAACCATTCTATAGAAATATTATTTAATTGTTTTGGTTTTTAAAGATTTACTTCAATTAAGTTTGTGATAAAGTCTTTAGCTCATCTAACGTGAGCTACCATCAACAGACTCAAGTTTTGGTTGCAGTCATATTTCTCTACCTCATAAAACTTTGTGGAATCTACTTTTTTTATATTTAATTTAGATAACAGTTGAACCTAGTATCCAAAGTTTGATCAGAATAAAACTAGAAACCATTAAGTGGGAAAAAATTTCAGAAAAAAATATTAACAACTATATGAAAATAAAAAATTGTGAAAAAGTACTCCAGATGCTCTGGATTAAAATAATTTGGTTTTTTCAAAGTAGAGTTAAGCTAATGATTTGATCTGTAAAACTCATGATAAATATCAAACGAAACGCATCATTTGCGTTCATTTGATATTCTTCCTAGTTTGTAAAATATAGTGAGATTTGCAAGGAGTACTGATGAAAGAGAAGAAATAAAGAAACACAAATAAAGCATAGCAGAATCGTAATCAAATCATAATTGCGTGTAACATAATAAAGAACAAAAACCAACGAGGAAAACAACAGAACAACTTGAGGTATTCTCTAGTTGTTTTGAAAGAAACTGAAACTCTCACAATAAAATGAGAAAAAAAGGTCGTTAAGTGAGAAAAAAAAGAGTGAATAGACAAGATGGTAATAAAAAGCCGTGAGATATAGGAGATTGTAGATCAATTGTTTGAAGAAATTTAGTTTAGTGTCGTGTACGTCTCTTTGAACGTCTAAGAGCAGCTTTTTTAGCAGCTTTTTGCATTTTTAAAGCCTTTGCTCTATCAATTTCTTCTGGAGTTTGCTCAATATTTTTAGCATCGGAGATATCAATATCTTCAATTTTGTATAAAAACCGTCTTAAGCATCTAACTGGGGATACAACGATATCACCAAACATGTAAGCTGCAACCATAGCAGATAACAATGAAATTTGAATCATGATGATAGAGAATGCAGCACCAGCAAGAGTAACACGGCCCATAAAGTTGAAGGAATCTGTGATAAAATGAGCAATTGTGTGATGATTAGTATTAGATACTGTTGTCACAATGTTATCCTTGAGTGATTTGGCTAACTCTGATGGAGGGAGTAAATGACCCCCTGAAAGCTGTACAGTTTTCAGCTTTTCCGGGTCTGAAATCATGAGCCAAATAGAGTAGAAGATTTCCATGATTCGAAGAGGAGAGTGAATGCTGTCACCAGAAGTTTTGACAACCTCACCGGCCATTTGCCACGAGAAGACGTCGCCTTTAATAAGAGATTCTTCATTATCATCAGGAGATAATTCAGCTTGAAGATTTTCGGGCGCTTGAAGCTCAACTTCAATTGCTTGATGTTTAGCTTTTATTTTTAGGTGTTCAGCTTCAATTACTTGATGTTTAACTTCAATTTTTTGATGTTTAGCTTCAATTGCATGAGATTTAGCTTCAATTTTTTTGAGTACTTGATTGTCAGATTCAAATGCTTCAAGTTCAGATTCAAATGCTTGATGGTCAAGTTCTTGATAATTAACATCAAAAGCAGGAAGAGTTTCTGGAGAAGTAAAATTAGATGACACTTGAGCTGAAGATAGTTGACATTCGGTTTCACTGAGGGTTTCAGGATCTTCTTCGCTTTCAATGGAGCCTTTCCCCAGCTTTTCAATATCGTTTTCGGACATGATGAAAGTGGGACTCACTAAACTTAAACGACGCTGTTTCAATAAAAGAGCGTCCGGAGCAGGTATCACAAGAGGGACGAGGTTTGGTCTAGAAGAACCGACAAAGTCGGCTGACAATTGATTGTGCGTAACTGCACTAGTTGACCGGGTATCTTGAGGGACGTCAGTTCTCGTAGAAATGGAGGCAGGCGCCGGACTAGAAGACAAATCAGGAACCTTGTCATCAGTATTGAAGTAGGGTTGCAGGGATAGATGGCGTTGATGGCTAGGTAAGAACGGAACTTCCGAGGTGAGAGAATGTCTTTTTTCCCTTCGATGTTTCGGAAGAGTACTGAGTTCAAGTCGAGCGTTTTCAGAACGTGCCAGACGCTGTAGTTTTTCTTGTAAAAGTCTTTCTTGTTCGGACATATGTCTTTGATGGTGGCTAGTGGTAGGGCTGTTCGGGTAAAGTTTTGATTTTGGAGGGAGCATTCCATCGTTTCTTATGAGATTAGTACTCATGTATGAGTCCAAAGAATCTGGAGTTGGCGATCTAGACATAATGGTAGCAGGAGTTGAGGACTGGGAAATGGATGAAAATGCACTATTTGTGCGTTTGTGGCCTTTGTACCAATCTATAGAACTGCCTCTACGGTGGCCGAAAGGGTTTCTAGATTGAGGCTCTTCAGTCGGGCTGGTAGGCGAGACAGTTGGATATGTGCTGGAAGCCCATGAGCTACGACTTGGATCATCCGACATATCTAAGGTAAGTTGCGAACGAATATTTCAGAGAAAAAGATAATAAAAAATAAGTAGTAAGAAGGAACAATTTATTAAAAAGAATAATTGCAAGAAGAAAAATAAAATATAGAGAGAGGAAAAGTTAGTGCTAATAAGAAAGCAGCTAGAAAGGCGCACGCCATACATTTTAGGCCAGACTTAAATCAAATAAGCTGTCAAACTTTTACAAATTTTCACTAACTTTCAATGGCGGCAACAACTGACAAGCGAGACAAAAAGTCAGGCAGTACGCTTTTATAAATGCTGTTAAGCGAAGGTTTTCAGGAGGTGCCTTGTTTTAATCAATAAGCAGGAACAGGAAGCACTCAGGCAGGTGAACTATCAGGCAATTAGATTTGAGACGTAAACGGTTTTTAGGCAACAATTCAATTGGTTATGGTGTGAAGTTTAGGTGAGATGGTTTAAAAATCAAAATTACAGATAGACTAGAATAATGAATTTTGGGTTCAAAAACTACATGTTATATGCTTTAAATATTGAATGATATTTGAAAACAATCATGCTGCTTTGCTCAACTTAATTATTATCACTAAACGGCGTTCAGCTACAAAAATCAGCTGTAAAAGTTTACCGATCCTATTGCACATAGAACTGCATCTCAGAGTAGTCAACTTCTGCAACAGTTAAGATCAGTTTGGATCCCATCTTAAATTTAATCTCAGATTCAATCTCAAGATTTCAGTCATTTTGAATATTGCTGAAATTTGACTTGAACTGTCATTCGCTTATATGTACTTGGTTAAATGTTTGTTTCGACCCTCAACGGCTAATAAACTCAAGAATCCGCCTTTTTAACTCAATCCTCCAGTTTATCTTTAATTTCACAAAACAAATCCAAATTAATTATTAAAAATTAAATAAATGTGCTACTATAACGCCAATCGTTATATTTAAATAACCAAAAAATATATATATATACCTAATCATAACTGAAATCAAAAATCAAAAATCAAAAAAATGTAATCTCTGCTTAAATGTACTCAGGTAAACCAAGTCCCTGATAGTCAGGAGTTCCTGAGCTGCAATTAAATGTTCTTTCATATGCAATCTCGGGCATAATTCCAGCATCTCTGGCCTTCTTATAACTCCACTGACTAGATTCAATGGTTTCTGTATCCCAGGCCCAGTAAATAGACCCCCAACCTCCATTACTCTCAAAAACACTCATTTGTACTTCAGCAAAGTCTCTCAAAAACTTTTTATATGGTGCAGGATAATTTTTAGGATCCGAATTGGGAATTTCACAAGAACAGTTGACTCCACCGTTACAAGATTTAGTCAAAATGGCTTGAGATGCATTAGCAGCATTAAACGTACCTTCCCATCTATTTCCCACTCCCACATTATTCAAATAAAGAGTACAATCGTTATCAGCTTGACTCCATTCACCAACAAACGTATTCCCGTGACCAGTTGTTGATGAAGACGATCTCTTCATTTGAGAACTCCATTGGTCACAAACGTAGTTAATTTTAGCAGAGTGAGACATGCCAATCAAGTTAACATCAAAAATTGTGTATTGATGAACATCCAATGCCATGTCGGGATATTCTTTTTCAGGGAAAACACCTTTCCATGAATCAACTCCAATGAAACCATCACCAAAAACAACAGTGCCATTATACCCATTTTGTCTAACTAGCTTGGTTGCAGTTTTTGTCCAGTCAATAACTCGAGTAGCATTTAGATCCATCATTCTGGGCTCATTCACTAGACCGTACATTGTAACAATATTTTTGTATCTGTCTTGAGCAAAAAATTTGGATAATTTGTCATGAACTTCAAGAGTTCTATTACCATACATTTCACCGTCAGTTCCGTTAAGCCATTGTACAACGTCCATCCGGCCACTATGATTCCATCCATTCTGTCCACCAGGAACGGAATGTAAATCAACTTTAACTCTAATACCATACTTTCTAGCCCATTCAACACCTCTCAAAAGATATCTCCAAGAAATTTGAGGTAAGAAATGTTCACCAGCCCAAGTTTGAACTGCCCAATAACCAAATGGAATTCTTACATGATCAAGTCCAGCTTCGCTAATCTCTTTAAAAGTACTTTCCGTAATAAACGTTGAATAATGAGTCTCCATCATGTCAATAACTGCACTAATACCATCAGTGTCATTAACATGCTTAATTAAACTCCATTCGTCAACAATTTTCAAATCTTCGCTATATTTGCTAAAGAAAGATGGAGTGATAAAGGGCTCAAGTAAAAGCCAACCACCTAGATTTACACCACGCATTGGAAGTTCGCCGTAGGTAAATTTGTCTTTGATAGCTGGTACAAATTTATTGGGCTGAACAGAGTCGTCATAAGTAGTATTCAAACCAATGACAGGTAGACCCCCAACTGTTTCACTAGTGAATGTCGTATTGAAGTCTTGTTTATCTTTCCAAGTACTAACATCGTAAACAGTTCCTTTAAGTTCACTTGGTATGGAAGTAGTGCTATTTTGATTATTGCTGGTTGATGAAGTAGAATTGGTACTAGCCAGAGTTTCTGTTGATTTCTCCGTGGAGTTTTTTCCCAGCACAAGAATTCCAACAGGAATCAGTACCGCAGCTAGTATAACAGCTAGAATAGCTAAAATAATTAAGAATATCCATAATTTTTTTCTTCGTTGCCAGGAAGAAGTGTTATCACTGGGAGGAGGAGGAGGAGGAGGAGGAGGGTTGTTTGGAAAGCTTGAACCAGCAGATCCAGTGAGGTCCTCATGTTTCACAAGACCAGTTTCAGTGTGCTGGTCCAAGAATGAATTTTCGTAGTTATTGTTGATGGCAAACGAGTTGGTCGCTTCATTATCACTTGGTGCGTATATATTATTAGCACTGTAGGTCGGTTTTTCAGAGAGAGAACCTGTGCTAGCAGCCAGAACAGTTCCACCGTTCATTTGATGTTGAAATTCAGTCAATTCATATGAATTAGAGTTTTGCCCGGGTGAGTGAGGTAGCGGCAGAGTCGGTGGAATAGCTTTAAGTTTGGAATTAGAGTTTGGTCTGATGGCAGGGTCTTGAGTAAATATGGAGTTTAGATGATCTCTGGGGTTGAGTATTGAGTTAGAATCATCATTATTAGAGGACGCGAAAGAGTTCCTATAGTTGTTATCAAACTCTGAATCACTTGAAGCTGCGCGGATGTGTTCCGCTTGAATAGGTCTTGAGTTTTTAGCAAATGACTGTGATTTGGATTGGCCAGGAGTGTAAAAGCCTTCTGGTGGAGGGTTTGTTGAAGAAGGTGTTTGTACTAGGAAAGAAAAGACAGAGCCGTCATCATCTATGGGGTAAGTTGATCTAGTTGGAGTGCTTAAAATAGGTTGCAGGTTTGGCACAGCAGGTTCGTTAAAGAAGTCCAGGGCTAGAGGTGCTTTTTCAGTTATATATTTCTGAGGAACGGTAGGAGTGATAGTTTGGCCAGATAAGTTTGAATGAATGAACTGATTTTGGAGTTTAGTTGAGTTGTAGTTTTGAGCAGAGTCCGTTAGAGTTGAATTAAATTGTAGTTTCAAGTTTTCTTGTTGTTCTTCGTCCAGAATATCTGAGAGAGGTCTATTTTTTGAAATGTTCTTGTCTCTTTGATGCCACTGGTTGGCAGGTTGGGTAGATGTCATTTTACAATATAGAAAAGAAAGTTAGCAAAACGAGCGAATTAACTTTTATATATAAAAATAAATGAAAATAAATGGAAATATATGAAAATAATTAAATATATAGAATTATATGAAAATTGATAAATAAATGAAAATAAGGAGAATAAACCACAAAAGGTTTAACAAAGAACTGATGCATAAATTTTCATATAAGGAAAAAAGGTCAAAAAGAAGAGCACTCCAAGACTGAAATCAACAATACCGTTGCTACTTCAACAGACTTAAAAGACAAAAATCTGTTTATTGGACCAGATCTTTGAGATTTCTGTTCATGCTCTTTTAGGGGGTCTTTCTTCCTATTACGAAAGGTGTTTCTGCATTAGCCAGCTTTCTCAATTGCCAGATTCAGCGTAAAAACGTATTTTCATTATATGTACTTCTAGTTCTGGCTAATCTTTTGGGATGATTTAATAAGAGTGTGGTAGAACCATTTAAAGTTGGTCTGATCCTGGCTGGCTAACTGTTCTTTCTTCCCAAAAACAACCACCATTTAAAGGTTAAGTCTTTGTGATAATAATGTCCAACCACAAGTATGAAATAAAACAAAGCTTGAAGGATTATTTCACTGTTAAAGAATATTTGGATAATATAGTTTGTAAAATGGATAAGTTTTCGCCAAATTACGAAAACCAGAATACACAATCTCAAGTCCAGCAACTCATTGAATTACTTGGCCAAGTTGAAGCAAAGATTGATAAATTGAATAAAGAGAGCAGTGAATAAACTAGAATGTGAAGAAATTGGTTTACATGGTTTGTTTTCATTGGTTTTGATACATTATTTGATTTTGATTCATGATATAACGTGATTTCATGATATAGTTTGATTTCATGACATGATGTTAATGGCTTTGATGGCTTTGATGACCTTCATGGCCTTCACAATCACGTTCTTGTGTAGACTATATAATGATGGAGAATGACATGGAAATTTTTCCGGATATTTTACTGATATTTCACCGATACTTTACTGATATTTCACCGATACTTTACTGATATTTTATTGATATTTGACAATTTTGACCTCTAAAATCAAACTGCATTGTAAATTGAAAAACGTTAACCTCATATATATGCTGTTTCTTATACTGCCTCTTATATTCCCATGCTGCTTAAACCCAACTCATTGCTTACTACTACTCTTTATGTTGTGCTTGAGTTTGTCTTGTATATTAAATGACAGTTGCATGACTTTCATTTTGCCAACTCAAATCAACTTTCACTAAATTCAATTTCTAATTTGATGCTCGTTCACATTCTTCTCGCTGGTCTTAATGCTCTAATTGACCTTCAATTTTATTCAGGACTTTGTTGAAAAAAAATGCTCAATACTTTAAATACTTAAGTGAAAAAATACAGCAGTGAGACAATCCAAGATTCCTTAAATATATTGCAATATCATGCTTTGATTTCAGTTTTACAATTACTATAAATGATCACTTAACAGCAGCTGGGCGGCTTTTCTGCCGCATAGCTAGAACGCCATTGGGTAGACCTTCAAGACCTATCTCATTGACTTCTTTGGGTTTAATTATGCATTTTTCAACGATATCCTCTATCAGCTCGTTTGGTTGCTTAGAAGCAAATGTTATGCCTCCACTTGATTCAATAGTAGTTCCAGCCACAGGCGATACAACAGGTACCAGAATAGATTTGGACTTGAGAACTTCACTAGAAAAGTGTCTATCAGTGGATACTGCAGTGATGCTTCCACACTGTTCCTGACTTTCAAAAGGTGCAAAATTCTTCTGTAGCTCATATTTATACTTCATAGTTGCTAAACGTTTCATGCTTCCATCTTGATTACCAGTATTAGCACCAGTGTTTTTAGTTTTCTTCCTAGATTTGAATTGAGTAGAGGTATTCTGAGGGCTGCTTGCCTTTGCAGATGTGTATTTTGAAACCACTTTCTTGAGTTTGTTAATGGAAAATACATAGTCAGCTCTGCTCTTGGATTTTGATTTGGTCTTGGGCTTTGCTAGAGATGCAGACAATCGCTTTTTAGAACAAGGCTTATTGATAGACTTGACTTCAACTACACAATTCTTCTTTTGTGGATCTGGTTTGGAAGCTATTTGTTGTCGTCTTTTCTTCTCTTCTTCGCACTTCAGCTTTTTCTCTTGCCAAATTGGATACTCTTTTTCAAGATCTGCTCTTTTCGCACACTCTTCAAAGCTGTCAATATTTCTAAATACGTCTAAATGAGCAGGCTTGTATATCGGTTCGCAATCGATAAGTGTATATGACTCTGTTTGTTTTATTGAAGTACCCATTTCAACTCTTTCTTTGTCAAAAGCATTGAAAAACTCAAGTCTGAAAATATCTGTTGTTGAACTGACCCGTTCTCTAGGATGAAATTTCAAAAATTGGCGAATGGCTGCTTTACAGATATTTGATACAGGAAGTTCAGTTTCAGGAAAGATCAAGCCAGGGCTAGCCATAACTGAAAGCATCTTTGAGCGTACTTTGACTCTGAAAGGTACGTGATTGTGAATGCACTCAAAAAAAACTACTCCTAGTGCCCACCAATCCACTTTCTCTGTATATGGAACACCCTGATGCATTTCTGGTGCCAGGTAATTAAATGTGCCTGAAACTCCGTTGATCACAGGCTGCTCAGCAGTCAACTCTCTTGCAACATTGAAATCAGCAAGTTTGACATGACCAGATGAATCTAGAATTATATTTTCAGGTTTAATATCGCGATGTACAATGTGATTTTCGTGTAGATACTCTACTGCGCATGATAACTCAGCTATCCAATATCGCACAGTACTTTCCGAAAACGAATATTTTGCAACATGAGACCTGAGATCACCAGCTCCTCCCAAATCTAAAACCAAAAAGTAGAATCCATCATCTTGGAAAGCATATCTCAGATTACTGACAAAAGGATGTTGAAGCTTTCCTAGAACATTTCTTTCTTCAACGATAGTCTTTAAAACCGCTGGTGAATGTCTTTTATCGATATATTTCAGTGCAAAAAAACTACTGGTTTTCTTTTGCTTAACCATCATAACTCGTCCATAAGACCCTTCTCCAAGCTTTTTGAGCATCTGGTATCCTTCTAAGGTCAAGTTTTCATTTTTAGAGAGAAACGAAGATGGTGCAACGGAAGATTTTCGCCTCAAGGTTTTCGAGTTATTTTGGCCCATTTTACAAAATCATAGAAGACAACCTGTGCTGTAAACAATTCTCTGATCGTCTATCCAAAGGAATAATCAAAACAGATAAAAACAAGAAATAGTGAAAAATAAATAATTTTATAGAATTCAAAAAAGAAGATTGAGAGGGGATTCAAATTATATAGCTTTAATGATTCTCAAAATCTGCGCTTTATGCAAATGCATTGGAATCCATGTTTAATTTGAAGATGAAGCTATATAGAATGTGGCGTGAAGTTAACTAGTGCTTTTGGGATATATGAATTGCTCAGAGGGTAGCATTTTTGTATTTTGAAAAACCAGTTTTTGATATATATTTGAGAATCTATCATCATTGATGTAAATTCATTGTGTTGATAAAAGATATATACAGTTATCCATAAAATGGGTTTTTGAAGAATTCAGCATGAACTTCCGGAATTTAATTGAAATAATGCGACAGCCTATTGAATAAATAATAAATACGTTGATTTTAATTTTAATCTTTAAAAATAGTTCGATATACTGATTATTGATGCCTTTTAGAACAACTATATATGAAAAAAAAAAGGTAAAATGAACCAATTAGAGGAAGTGCAAGTTGAAATAATTAAGTGAAAGCGGATCAGTTTTCCTAGTTTTAGTTGTATTTTAATTTCCATGCTAATAGTTGAAAAGATCTAATTTGGTGAATTTGCAAAATGTGAAAATTTCGAAGGTTGAAGTTTGTGATTTCCCAATAGGTGAACGTAACTTTCTATTATTGAAAGAACTCTATTAAATTCATAACAAACAGCTTTATTCTTGTAAATTACCATTTCTTTATCTTGAACTCCGATAGTATATTCTTGACTGATTATACAATTGAATCTTTTTAACCAACTTAAAATTCTTTATAACATTTCAACTTTCCAACTGAATACTGTATTTAGGTTATCTATAATCTTGGAAATCCGTGCTATATAGAGATAGTAAAATTGAACATTTCTTGACAGTTCACGTGATTTTCAACACAAAATTTCTCTTGAAAAATTCGACTTGAAAAATCATTTAGAAACTATTTGATACGCACAAATTTCGAAATGTTGGTGAATATTAGTCGTCATGGTAGATATTTCAAAAACTTGAAATCGTTACCAAGATTGGTACGATTTAAAACGAGTTTTGAGAAGAAAGATCTGAGCCATGAAAACAAGCTGGGAAAAGTTTTGGCAGAGACTATCAGAGTGAGTACTTTGAACAAGAGATCAAAATAAAAACTAACGGATTATAACAGTCTCAAGGCCCATTATCTTTAGCAGCATTTATGAGAGAATGTTTGACCAATCCTGCTGGAGGTTACTATATCAATAAAGATCCTTTTGGTAAATCTGGTGATTTTATCACATCCCCCGAGATTTCGCAAATGTTTGGTGAACTTGTAGGAATTTGGGTGTTGACACAGTGGATGCTTCAAAGTAAACCAGAAAAGGTGAGACTCATTGAGTTTGGGCCAGGTAGAGGAACGTTAATGTCTGATGTTCTCAGATCTGCTCGCCCTTTCGGTCAATTTCAAAACTCAATCAAAGAAATCTACCTCGTTGAAGCGAGTCCAACTTTGAGATCTGCTCAGCACAAACTCATTTGTGGATCAAATGAGCTAGTTAAAGATGAATCCAGTGGTCTTTATAAATCGAAATCAAATACTGGAATTGACGTTTTTTGGGCTGAAGATGCAAAACTTTTGCCAGAAGATAGCACTTTAGCCAATTTTATCATTGCCCATGAGTTCTTTGACGCTTTGCCTATTTATCAGTTTGAAAAAGTTTCAGATGAGCCCGCAGGAGTCAACTCGAAGTTACCAAGTTTACAGAAAAGTTCATGGAGAGAGTTTGTTGTGGATTACTCTTTGAGTAAACCTACTGATCTCCAATCTTCAGTTTTACTACCTAATCAATCAATTATAAAGGCTTCTAGGGAAGGAGTTGTAGAAGAAAAACCCAGTTTCCAGTTATCTCTAGCTCCTGCTTGGACTCTAGCCTCTAAAATTATTCCTAAAACCCATGAACGTTATGATAAATTGCCCATAGGATCCAAAATTGAAATCTGCCCAGATGCTTGGGAAATTACTGAACAAATGACAAGCCGTTTATCATCTGGTAAAGGAGGAATTTTGATAGTTGATTACGGCCCAGCAGATACTATTCCTGTAAATAGTCTCAGAGGTATTAAGGACCACAAACTTGTTCCACCTTTTGAAAAACCTGGTGAAGTCGATCTTTCAACAGACGTTGACTTTCAAGCTATTAAATGCGCAGCTTTACAACATCATGGTAGCGTAATAGATGTTCACGGACCAGTAGAACAAGGAAATTGGCTTCATACTCTGGGAATTGGAGCTCGTGCTACAGTACTTGCAAACTCACAAACTACTGAGGAAGGGAAAAAGAGAGTTGAGCAGGCTTACAATAGATTAACAGAAAGAGGAGGAGGAGCTATGGGTAAGCTGTATAAAGTTATGGCAATTGTACCTAAATCCGAGCTCAAACCTGTTGGATTTGGAGGCGAAGTGTGAATAATCATAAATTAATGAGTTGTATTTTGATGCGGTAAAGATTGTAGAGATTTGACCATATCTGACGAAATGTTTATAGAGCTCCAAGCGACACAGTAGTGAGAAAGCAGTAGCCTTAGTTCTTCGATTTCGTCCAAAAATTCCAATTTAGAAATGCGGGCCAATTCAATTTCATCAATCCAATTTTCGTACATGAACATCATATCAGCAGCCTGTACGGAACCTAAGCCGTGATCTGAGAGTCTTTGAACCTGAGACTGGAGAGTTGGGAATTTTTTCAAAGTTGGTAGATTGAGGCCACGCATGGCGAGGTTTTGAATCATGACCTCGCCAAAGGAGTCGTTTCCACCAATTGGTTCATATAGAGCAAAATTGAGTCCAGAAGCAGTGAAATGTCGGGTCAGCCATGAAAAGACAGCATCAGATTCTTTTGGTTGTAGATAGCAAAGACAGCACTCTGAAATGACCAAAGTAGGGACTGATGATATCATTCCTTGGAGTAAGCCAGATTCTGGAGACAGTGAACGTAAATCGCAAGCATGAAGATGATAGTTAGGACTGTGGAGTTCGTTAGGAGAAGAGGACGAGATATCAGAGATGATGGAGTTTAGTTTAGGGGTATTTATGATAGTTGATGCTTTACTTTTTGTACTTTGTTCAAAGTCAATTTCATGATAAACGATTCTATTGCCATATTTGCTATTCAGTAGAGCAAAAGCGCGGGTATCAGAGCCTGCACCTAGGGAGATGATTTGGCAGTTTTGAGTGTATTGAAGCAGAAGGTCAATTAACTTGTTTACAGCTAAATGTCGGACATAAGTGCCTTTAATAATGGATTAGAAGAAGATTTGAAGAACTTGCATGATCATACCTATATTGATGACGGGGAGTTTTGGTTCGAATCTTGCAGCGAGTTTTGGATTAGTGGCGGTATACGCTGGGACTATTGATTCAATATATGGGTCTTCCAAATAGCCCTTTTTATAGGCAGAGAACTTTGATACCAGCGCATCTAGATCAGTTAGTCGGACCAATTTATCACGGTAAGCAGACATTTAGTAGATGGTTGGTGGTTTAAGAAAGATTAGGGTTGTTGACTCATTAAAACAATCATATAAAGTTTCAATATAAATGGGATTTTTTCAACTTTTTTCCATTTAATTTCATTCTTACAAAACCGTTAAAAACACAATGAGTCCTACTAAGAAAGCTGGTGTTTTAGGAGCCACAGGAAGTGTCGGTCAACGATTCATTCTTCTTCTCTCTCAGCATCCTGACTTTGAGCTCTCAGTACTTGGAGCCTCCAAGCGATCTGCTGGAAAAAAGTACTCTGAAGCAGTTGATTGGAAACAAACAAGCTTGTTTCCAGATTCTGCAGCCAACATGATTGTTCAAGAATGTACCGCCGATAACTTTAAAGATTGTGACGTTGTGTTTTCAGGATTGGATTCTGATTACGCTGGACAGATTGAAAAGGATTTTGTAGATGCTGGACTTATTATCATTTCAAACGCCAAAAACTATAGAAGAGAAGCTCATGTTCCTCTTGTTGTTCCTACAGCTAATCCTGAACATTTGGACGTTTACAAGACTGTCAAGGAACAAGCTGGAGACAAGAAAAAAGGATTCCAAATCTGTATTTCCAACTGTTCAACAGCTGGTCTAGTTGTTCCAATGCGAGCCTTGAAAGATGCTTTTGGTCCTTTAGAAGCAATTACTATCACTACATTACAAGCTCTTTCAGGAGCTGGATTTTCTCCAGGTGTTCCTAGTATGGACATTATTGATAATATGATTCCATATATTGGTGGTGAAGAAGACAAGTTGGAGCTGGAACCTCTCAAGATTTTAGGATCTGTCAATTCTGATGGTGTTACTTTTGACAATATTCCTCAGTCTGAAATGAAGATTTCAGCTCAATGTAATCGTGTGGCTGTTACTGATGGCCATACTGGATGTGTTAGCATTAAATTTGCTAAATCTCCTGCACCTACACCTGAAGAAGTCAAGAAAGTATTATCTGAATACACTACTCAAGCACAAGAGTTTAACACTCATTCTGCTCCCAAGCAAGTTATTCATGTTATGGAACAATTAGACAGACCTCAACCTCGTTTGGATCGTGATAGAGATTCTGGATATGCTGTTTCTGTTGGCCGTATTAGACCTGATCCTATCTTTGATATCAAATTTGTTGTTTTATCACACAATACTATTCTTGGAGCAGCTGGATCTGGTATTCTTATTGCTGAGCTTCTGTTGGCAAAGAAGTTGATTTAATAAGTACAATAGGATTTTATAAACATTGAGACAAATTGAGATCAATAGAAATCATCTTGACAAAAAAAGAGCTACTTAATATATAGAAACAATATTGAAAACATTTTAGATGTATGGAAATTATCTTGACAAAAAGAGCCAGTTAATATCTAGAAACAATAGTGATCTGTATGTATGAAAATAATATTAACACTAAAAAAATTGATAAAATATTGGAACTAGTTGATGAAAACTAGTAGATGAAAACTAGTTGATATGTAGAGATCTTAAAACTATTTGATTAAAATATACAGTTGATATATAAAATAGATAGTAAATAGTTGATGAAAACTAGTTGATATGTAGAGATCTTCAAACTATTTGATTAAAATAAATAGTTGATATATAAAATAGATAATAAATAGAATGTTAAAAATAGTTGATGAAAACTAGTTGATATGTAGAGATCTTGAAACTAGTTGATTAAAATATATAGTTGATATATAAAATAGATAATAAATAGAATGTTAAAAATAGTTGATGAAAACTAGTTGATATGTAGAGATCTTGAAACTAGTTGATTAAAATATATAGTTGATATATAAAATAGATAATAAATAGAATGTTGAAAATAGTTGATCAAAACTAGTAGATAAAAACTAGTTGATTAAAATATATAGTTGATATATAAAAAATAGATAATAAATAGAATGTTAAAAATAGTTGATGAAAACTAGTTGATATGTAGAGATCTTGAAACTAGTTGATTAAAATATATAGTTGATATATAAAATAGATAATAAATAGAATGTTAAAAATAGTTGATGAAAACTAGTCGATAAAAACTAGTTAATATATAGAGTAATTTATACAATGTTGAAAATAATCATGTTGAAAATAAAATAAAATATCAAAATAAAACAGCAATTCAACTTGCTGTTGATTTAATAAATATTGCAAATATAAAGAAAATAATAAAGGGTTAATAATTAAATGCAAAAAATAATAAAAAACAATAAAAACGTCAAAGTCATTTCAAAAATTCCATTAAATCCATAGAACCATCATCGTCATCACCATCATCTTTTTCATCATGTTTCTCAAAATCTACTCTAGTAGCAGTTGTCATAAATACATGATCGTCAAAATTTGATTGATTGTGATGTGAATGATGATTACATTGTGTTGAATGTGTACTTGATGATTGATTTGCTGTTTGATTATTGTTTGTTCGATTAAAAGGTTTATTGGTTTGAGTTTTGATACACTTTTGCTGGCCTGCCAATCTTTCCAAGTCCATGTCAAATGCGTTTAATGCTTGAGTAGTATAATTAGGGAGAGTGTCTTCAGTTGTTGAGTCTGAACCATTTGCAGAGTCCGAGGTATCATATCTGTCTGGCTTGTGTGAATTTTCTTGTTGTTGGAGTTGTTTTCTAGACGTTGAAACACAGCAGAGTTTTGACTTTATCCAATCGCCATTTTGTTTTGTAAAGATTCGTTCTTGTCGGTCAGCCCAAGGCTTTTCCCTGATTACAAAAGCCGCAGTATCTACAACGCAGTTAAATGGCTGCATAAACGCAGCAATAGCACCTATCCAGAAAACGGGGCCATTTCTAAGTTCGTAGTCAAATTGTAAAATGTGAACTGCAAAAGGGGCAATCCATAGAAAGACGTAAGCAATAGGATATAGAAAGATGGAAGTAATTTGACGTTCAATCATAGTTCTTCTATCTTCGAATTTTGCAAGAGAATCACGCTGAAAATCTCTAATCGCTCTTGAACGCGGGTCCATAAGCTCGTTATCATTGTCGTTTTGAGCAAAAAGCCTTGAGGGCTCCAAAAAAGAGAACCCAGGAAAGTAGGATATGAATCTCAGAATAGAATGCAGAACACGAGTAGCGTACCGTTTGATGCAAGTTGAAAAAGAGGCCGAAGTTGGTGGTTTTTCGTCCAGTTGATTATTATCAGTAATATCTTGAATAGTGAGTACACCACCTCCAGTACTATCCGTGCTACTGTGCAGGTAGGTCTGGCTCTGTTTGTATTCAGAAACTACCTTAGAATACTGAATTTTGACATAAATGTAGATTGAGACATAGATTGCAATGATGGACACAAATATAATATAGCGTGGTACCCACGACAGAACCAAACGGTACCAAACGGGCTTTAAAGGTAGATAGCACCAAGTAATCAGTGGCACGTAGGAGTTTCTTCCATTATCAATAAAAGCCAAAGCTGCCATAGTCAGTGGTAGTAATATATTTATAGCGTAGACATAGTATCTGTATCTGTAAAGACCACCTTCGTGGCCGGAGAACTGTCTAAAAACAAGCAGAGCCGTATGAATGGCAAGAGCCAAAACTGCCAGGTCGGCACCTTCAATAAAGGCCGATGTAAAGAACCCGACTACGTCACAAAAGTTGATATTGTTGTAGGCGGACTGAACCAGAAGGACTCGGGCCGGGTACCATAGTAGGACAAGAGCCTTACCAAAGTCAAACATGAGCAACAGCAGGATGAGATGGTGCCGGAACACTTTGACTCTCATGGAAATGTACAAATAAAAGGCAGCCAGGCCCGCCGCTATAGAAAGGCTTGAAGATGTGACGGAAAGAACTCTGAGAATATAGGCTTGGTGTGGAGTGAAAGAATTCACTTTTTCAAGTGCTTCCGCAGCATCTAAACCCATTTTTACCTATGAGTAAGGTGTACAAGGCGTTATTGTAACGGAGAAAATTAAAGTCGGAATATTATTGGCAGAAAGATGGTGATCTACAATGTTAGAAGGCGGTTTGGTGGTGGATGTCGAATGATGGTCTGTTTATATGGTGGTTTGGTTATTGGAACGGACAAAATTGACAGCCGCAAAAATTAGGTGTAAAAAATGGGAGAACAAAATATGGAAAAAAAGAAAAACGATTCAGGTCCAGGACCATCACACAAAGACTGTCGTAGCCACAAAAGAAATAGAGTTTGACTAAAAAGATCGATTTTTAAAATCTACAAATGTATCAAAGTCGAAGTTGTTGTCTATTTAAGCTGGCGAGATCGATTAGGAGCAGTGCTACAGAGCTAAAGATGCAGCGTATTTTTAGTCACGTTTTGAATTTCTTTTTTTAAAATTTTACTTTCCTCTTCTAGTATTGTGTCTGAGGCATTTTAGGCTCTTTGACACTGCAGGTACAATATGGTCATTTAAGTCATGTGATTTAATTTTGAGTAGTCATTTGAGTCATGTGATTTAGTTTTGAGTAGTCATTTGAGTCATGTGATTTAATGTGATACAATTTAATCAAGCAATGTTCATTTAAAAATTGATTCTGAGTCATGTGACTCAATATAAATTGTGTTTTTGAGTCATGTGTTTGTTTAAATTGTATAAGTGAGTTAAAGGAATGGTTACAGAATCTTGATATGTATTGTGAATATAGATGAATGAAAGACAGTAGATTGATGTTTACAGAATGGTAAAGTTGGTGATGAAAAGTTATGAAAGTTCATGATGAAAAGTTATGAAAGTTCGTGATGAAAAGTCATGAAAGTTCGTGATGAAAAGTCATGAAAGTTCGTGATGAAAAGTTATGAAAGTTCATGATAAAAAGTCATGAAAGTTCATGATGAAAAGTTAATGAAATATTGATATAATATAAATAATATATTAATATAAGTAACAGTTGATTTAATTTATTTTTAAATTCGTTATGATTGTAAATATTTTCCATGATTAATAGTTGATATAATAGTGACAATAGTGATTTTTATAATTAAAATTGAATAAATATATCAACCCCTTCTACTCTTGTACAAAACTTCTATCAATTTCATCTCTAATATTCGCTTTTCTTCTCCTTCATATGATCCACCATTTTCAATTTCATGTTCCAACTCTCGTTCGTAATCTTCAAGCATCCCAATTAACTTTACTGCTGCTCGTGCTACTCCTTCGCCTCCAATACATTTGGTCTTTTTTTGCACTGGAAACATTTCTTCAGATGATTCAAGTGACCGTTTGCCATGAGATGCTTCGTACAAATCACACAACTCTTCTTTCAGTCCTGTTGGAGCAGCCAATCTTGCTTCTCGCATTCGGGGTGGTGTCGAGCTGGGTGGTTCTGCGGGATCTATTGGTTCTGGAGTTGATTTAGGAGGAGATGAATGTATTAGTTCAGGTGGAGAGTCAGCGTAAATTGTATTGTTTTCTTCAAAAGTCGTCATCTTTTCAGTGTCATTGATGGTATTATCTTTGTCATTTAAGCTATTGTTTTTTTCGTTGATTTCGTTTTCAATCTTATCTGTAATGCTGAAATCGGCCTCGTCTATAATATTGAAGTTGGTTTCATCTATGATATTGACAGCGTCATCTTTTGTATTCTTGTCAAAACAACTCTCAACTATGTCTGACTCATGTTCATGTCCTTCAATATGCAGAAAAATTGGGCCAGAATGAGCTTCTTCAATATCTTCAGTTTGACCCGGTTGTTCTAATACATCAACTTTTGTCTTGTCTGGCTTTGATGTCTGTACTGTATTCTTTTCTAAATTGTCTAATTCTGTTTTTTCACCATCCTTTTCCTTGATGAATTCTGTTTTTTCACCATTCTTTTCCTTGATGAATTCTGTTTTTTCACCATTCTTTTCCTTGATGAATTCTGTTTTTTCACCATTCTTTTCCTTGATGAATTCTGTTTTTTCACCATCCTTTTCCTTGATGATTTCTGTTTTTTTACCATCCTTTTCCTTGATATTTTCTACCTCTGTTTCATCAACAATCTCAATCTTTGTACGCTTCCTTCCTTTCTTCACCGTGGTAACTATCTTAATAATCTTACAATCAACATCATTACCAACAGAATATCGCCGATAACTAGTCAACCTTCTTCCACAATCTCCTTCTTCGTCTTCTCCTTTTAGTTTCTCACTTTGCTTTAATTCTCCCAAAAGTTCAATTATTCTTCGAGGGACAGAGTATTCACTGTTTCGCTCAATAAATCTTTTCAGCATTCGCTCAGCAATTCCACCAACTAATTGTGCCATGCCTCTATCATAATCACGTAGTTTCAGTGCCTGTTCAACAAAATGAATAAGAGACGTTGACCATTCAAATCTCACAGCTGGAATTCGTGTTCCTTTTTGGTCCCGAATAGGTCCAAGACGTTCAAATGATTTTGCCCAACCAACATAGCAGTCAATAACTGCATCTTTTACTTCCTCACTAACACTCAGTTCATCAACATTCTTAGAAGCATCCAAAAATAATTCAACTCCAGCTGATGGTATTTGGGAAAAACGGTGCTCACAAATATGAACTTGCATAATACCGAAAATTCGAATCTGAGTAGCAGGTGCAAGAAGATTGAACCAACTCGACCCACTAAGCTCACGAATCAATATACTCAATTGATCGTATGAAATTTCGCACAAGAAATGAAACAGTATCTCACAGTGTGCTAGTGAACCCAAACTAGCTCCAACAATTTCAGAATACTCTGATACGTGACCAAGTAGTCCAGCCCATTTTAAAAGTGATGCTGGCTCTTTCTCGAAATATGATCCGTTACCACTCTCAAAAAAGTCTCCATTCTTCATTCTTTCAACCATTTCTAAATAAGAAATTCCTTCAAATCCAATCATTAAATGTAACTTGACCAAGTTACTCAACACAAATACCTTTTCGTTTGCATCAAATCTATCTTTATCAGCCATGAAAGCATCAAAGAGCCCATCCCATAGTTCTACAGTGATGAAATTCTCAGCTGATATCGCACTCAATAAAGTAATTGTGATTTTAGACAAGAGATGCCTAGACATTGAAAGAAGTTCTAAACAAATTTCACTCGAACTACTGTGTTTAGTT
Organism: Geotrichum albidum; assembly: GCA_003707475.1. NCBI lineage: Eukaryota > Fungi > Ascomycota > Dipodascomycetes > Dipodascales > Dipodascaceae > Geotrichum > Geotrichum albidum. Next base: position 66,105 of record PPJE01000006.1, on the reverse strand, counting down.
ATAATTGTCCATAACAGCATTAATGGATGTATGCTATACACTTCTTCTTGTTCTTCTCCCTCGGTCAACAATGGCGAAACAATTTGCAGTGTCGACGGACTCACTCGATATGTATACTGATCAATAACGCTCATATCCAAATGTTTAATACTTTTTATCATTACTGATACAGACTCAGTATATCCATGACCATAAAGTACCAGAGTTGAATTGATAATGGGAGCCAAAAGATTTGGTTCTCGAACAACAATCTTAGTGAAAGCACCCCATAGCTCTGAAACTTGTTCGGTACTACATCGAGAAAACAGTTGGTTTGTTAAAAAATTGTTGATTTTCGCAGCATGATTTATCACCCATTCCTGTGAAACCGTTGGTATTAAACAAACATCAAACACTGAATCACCAATTCTGTTGATACTCCATTTGTGCTTATTTGCTTCTGTTCCATTAACACCTAACAGCTTGCTCCAACATTTAATGACTTTTTTGCAATCATCTTCTAGCAACATAGTATCGACCAAAGGTCCAATCACTAATTCCAATTGTAAATCTTGAATTGTACCATATACCATTCGAGCCCATATATCGGCTGCATCATTTTTTTCTTCTTCTTCTTTACATGATCCCAAAACCATTTTTTCATTCCAAACTGGTGTTACTCTTGAAGCTGCGCAAAGGTCCAAATAATGCTTTATATTGGCCGTTGGCATTTGAAGCCAACGATCTCTCAACTCCCAGGTATCAAATGCCAATCCTCCCATAGCATCAAGCATAGCTGTCCAAACATGTTGATCTGATCTGTCTTCAAAAATGTCAATTAACATAACACCTGCTCCCGAATCATCCAACGGTTTACGAAATACATGAATAATTGTACGTGGAACACGCTGTGAAGGCACTCCTTTGAGTCCAGCAAACACTTGTAGGGCCTTATTGCGAACCTGAACAGACGAGTCTACCAATGAGTAAACTGTTCGCGGTAACCAATCTTGAGGCCGCTGCAGCAGTACGGGTGGATGATTGTGTAAAAATGCTCGAAATATTGATAATGACTCAGAAATTAAATTGTGTGTTGAAAACCTGGCGCAAGTTGATTGGATTGATAAGAATGAACTCACTATCTGGGGTGTCAATGTAATGTGCTGATTTGCAAACAAATGGAAAAATCCAGCAACAATTGACTACAACAAAGTTAGAAGTAGAAAAAAAACGAGAATTAGTTATAAATACCTTTGGACTCAAAGGATCTCCAAGAAATTGTACAGCTTTTGAGTAAAACCACAGTATCAAGCTCCGTTCAACATTTTCAATCACGTCCTTGATGAAAACGACAAAATCAACAACACGAACAATCAAAGCAATCTTTTTGCAAGCCATTTTCGCGCCGGTTTCGTAATCTGCCTCTGCACGAGACAAGTCACGTTTGGCAAATCGAAGTAAACTCTCACCTCTTGAAGCCAGTAACGCCATTACCGCTGGCGTTGTCCGTCGTAAATTGCGAAGAGACATGTAAAGCGCTCCGTAGACAACAAGAACATTGAGCTCAGATGTTTCGTCTAACTCAAGTTCTCGAAGAGCGGCTGACATTACTTGAGAAAGCAATGGCTGCTCTGCACAACATGACGCGTATACTGCTGAAAGTAGCTCTGTGCACGATGAACCAGAAGGCGGAGGTGAAGGTGTCGGCGTGATATTACCAAGAATAGGCGATCGTTGCTTTAGAATTGACTTGCAAGGAGTGCTGGGACCAGATGGCGTTGCTGGAGGATAGTAAAGTATGTCCGAAAACCTTGTTCTTTTCGCAACAGGAGTTAAAGAATCTGTCATGGTGATGCAAAGTGTAGAAGATAAAGGAGAAAAAAACTAGTTTGTAGAATGTTTTACAAACGCGTCGACAACGTGAAAATTTTTGTTGTTTTGTTTCTTTAAACCGTTTCGCGTTTTTTTACAATCATGTGATCACATAAACCGTTGAGATTGGATAGATATACAGGATAAACTAGTGAAGCTTATTAAAGATTAAATCGTAACATCGTGATAATAAATAAAAATGCAAGAGAGCCATCAAGTGCGGAACCGCTTGATTTTAGTTGGCGGTGTAGATACATGCTGCTGCGAGTATTGCTTCTTGATTAGTTCAAGTGCTTTACGATTACGTTTGAGTCTGTTTAAGTGCCAGTAGTATTGTTCAGACTGGGGTTTTAACAGGTGCGAGTAGTGCTTGTGCAAGAGGTCTTCAACACGTTCGTGTAGGGGAGTTGTGTAGTGGAAAAAGGCAGGATCTGAGGGATCAGTGAATAGCAGTGGAGTTGGAATGAATTTGTCAACGATTTCAGGGTGGATTGCAATTTCCAAAATGTTTGAATCGTCGGATGCTAGTAACAATGGAGAAGGAGGGTCAAAGTTAACGTCGATTTGAGTAAAACTAGAAGGAGTAGCTGGGGATAAGCTTTCTGGAGAGCTAATACTTGTATAGTTTGAAGAGTGACATGATTTCAAAGTGTGCAGTGATTCATAGGTATGAGATGATTTATAGGTATGAGATGATTCATAGGTATGAGATGATTCAAACGTATGAGATGATGCAAACGTATGAGATGACTTTAAAGTACGACATGAATTTAAAGAGTGACAGGATCCAAAAGTGTTACTGGAAGTGTAAAGTAAGTCTGAAGGAGATATAGGCATTTTGAATTTGGAAAATACTCGAGATTGAGTTTGATATAGTAGATTTGGTGTTTTGAGATATACTCGAGTTGATGATTGATTTGATTAGATTGAGTTGATCAAACGGATTCGATGATTTGATCAAACTGATTGAACAGATTTGATGATTTGATTTGATCAAACAGATTTGATGATTTGATTTGAACAAACTGATTTGATGATTTGATTTGAACAAACTGATTTGATGAATTGATCAAATTGATGATGACTTGATTAAATTGATTAGATTAAACTTCACTGACTTGTAATGATTATACTGGATTGAATCCTGATTATACTGTTTTGACTGAATCGTACTGATTAAACTGATTCAATTAATCTTTATCACGATCCTATAATCAATGTTCACTGTAATGATCTTAATTAAAGCATAAAAAAACAATTCAAACTCCCTATATCACACTAAAATATCTAATTATTTTCGAGACTGGATAATCAAGCCCTTTATATACTTTTCTTAATCATGTACTCTGCACACCTATCCAATGAGGCTGGTAGCATCAAGTGGGTATAGTGCGGACGAGTGGACATTATCATGTGATCAAGTTGCTACCAATTCGAGCAGTTGACAATCGTGTGTGGCTGTTTATCGATAACGATCCCTTATCAGCCAATACCGTCTTCTAGGCAAACCCACGTAGCCTGTACTGCTGTCTTGATGAAACACGCTTGGCCTGTTGTTCCAAACACACTAAATGTTTTTGGATCTGCCAGGACCATGTTTCGATCCGTTTCGATTAGTCTCGTTTAGCACCAACGCTATTATTGGAGCTATGAGCGGCAATGTATCTATGCAAGATTGATCGTGACCCTGGAGTCATACGAAGCGGCTGTCATCGTTACACTAATGTAACAAAGTCATGTGATGAAGTTATTTTTAAATTTATTTACAGTTGTTTTAATCATGTGATTTGTTTTAAAGTTGTTTTTATCATGTGATCTGTTTTGAAGTTGTTTTCATCATGTGATTTAAAAACAATTATGTAATCACATCATGTGATGTTGATGTAATTTGTGAATCATGTGACTCATCCAAACATCTCATAATTGTCTAATCACGTGACTAAAAATTTCAAATTTTATCAGACTCACAATTTATATATCGGATTTTCACAATTTTACTTCCCTACATCATTGCAATGAAGGTTACTGTTGAATTCACGTGAGTAGTAAGAAAGAAGTAAAGAGATGAAAAGTTAATAAAAGGAATAGTGGAGGGCTAGAAACTCTTTTTGGCAATGTTAGCAAAGAGACGGTTGAAATCACGACTCCTAATGCAATTTTGAGAGATCTTATTGAGTTGTTAGTTAAACGAATTGATGCTGACAGGAGTGAGTTGTTTGTTATTGATGGTTTAGATATGTGAGTATTAGAGAATTGTGATTGTTATATAGCTAATTGGATAGACGTCCTGGTATTTTGGTGTTGATCAATGATTCTGACTGGGAGTTAGAAGGAGAAGAGAATTATGAGCTTCAAGACAAAGATAATATTTTATTTGCTTCAACTTTACATGGAGGATAATTTGGTTTGGTTTGTTTGGTTGGTTGGGTTTGCTTGTTTGGTTTGGTTGGTTTGTTTGGTTTGGTTGGTTGGTTTGATCTGTGCTGATATAGGTCTGTTTTGATTTGGTTCGGTCTGTTTAGGTCTGTTGATTTTAGTTTTGTTACAGCCTTTTTAATCCTAGCTTTGTTTTAATTCTAGCTCTGTCTTATTCTAGGTCTGTCCTACCTCCAGCTTCTTCTAGGCCTGTCCGACCTCCAGCTCCTTCTAGGCCTGTACTACCTCTACCCCTTCTAGGCCTGTCTCCAACCCTACCTCCGTTTTATCTCAATAAATATATTTGTAAATCTCCTAACCCACACTATTTTGGAATCACCATATTGGGATCATTCATAAACACCAAATTTTCATCTCAAAACACACTACAATGAAACATAGAAATGCTCGAAATATTCTATCTAATGGACCCAAACTAGATCCTGCCATTAAAGATGGCCGTCTAGACGTTCCACACTTTCTAGCTGCCCGAAAATCTGAAATCTCCCATCTGGAAACTGCAATGCGTGCTGCCCGCTATGCTAACAAAACAAGAGCCTTTCAGACTCTGCCAAGATGGCTTAGAAGAAGAACTGCTAGTCACAACATTAAACGCATTCCTCAAAGACTCAGATCAAGAGCAAAGAAAGAAATGGATCACGACCAGCCTTTAACTCTAAAAAAAACCCGTCTCAAAGGGTTCCTTAAGAAAAAAGCCATGATCAAAGAACGTTTGCTTCAAAAAGGCAACCCAACTATCTCCTACAACGCACCAGGCATAAACAAACTCGCTATTCCTCCTCCAGGTAAACGAAAATTCCAACACCGTCAAAAAGATAAAATTTGGCTACCAACTCACGTTTGGCATGCAAAACGCGCTCACACTGAAGTTAAATGGGGCTTCAAAATTGCTAAACGACCAACCTTAAAGTCTTACCGTAATACTCACAGATCAAACTCTCTCGCTGGTGCTATAGCTTGGGACGATTCATACTTTGGAACCCTAATCATATCAGCAAATGACAAAGAAACCCTCTTGTCACTGATCAGTGATATTACTCATGCTGATATCACAGCTACTAAAGCTTATATCCTTAACGGAAGCAGATCCTGGGAAGGCCTTCTCTACGCGAAAGATCAATTGCTTGGTCCGGGTCTTATCTACTGCCCAAATGAACCTGAATGCAATAAACTCCTCGTTAGAATTCATCCAGCCATCTTTAACTCCCTATTCGAATATCTTGACATGTCCAACAAGGAAAACTCATTTTCCCTCTTTGATCACAGATTCACATTTGGTTCAATTGATATTTCAGGACCTCTTAGTTTGGCTGCTTTGTTCTCAGTGCTCCGTATATCTGCTGGAGCTTCAACAGAACTCCGTGATTCATGTAGAACGCTGGCTGCCGTTAGTAACGTCAGCTCGCTTCCAAAAGGTGCAGTATTTGCATTCAAAGCTGATGACCCTCGCTTTACTTATCCTCCTCGCATTTCAACGACTCACAATGTTGATCAAAGCGAATTGGTTAAGTTGATAACAAACTGGCCAACTCCTGCATTTACTCTGGCTCCTGCTCTTTTTAACGACTCAGCTATCTCTGCTTCATATCGCTTGCAATCTACACAAAAGGCAATTGAGCGACGTAAACGAAGTTTGGCTCCTGGGGCTTCCATTTCTTCGCATCTTGAGTCAGATCCTGCTATTCCTATCGTAGTTTTAAAAACAGCTGCCAATTCTTTAACCGTCATGTTGCCCTGGGGTTGGGTTTTGCCGGTCTGGCATGCTCTTATGCATTTGAATGCTATTCATATTGGGGGTCTTGAACAGAAGCATCAGCTTTCTTTCGAGTCAGGCTTACTTTTCTTCCCAAATGACTTTCCTTTTACCAGTACAGGCCTTTTAGCAGAACGAGAGCGTAGCGATGTAGCAAAAGCTACGTGGACTAGAAAACCCACAGGTAAACGAGTCGAGTTTGGCAGGTTAAAAGTTAGAGGTGAGTCTGGTGGAAGAGGTGAAGATGGATGTCCTTTTTCTTGTGATTGGACATACTTGCAGGATCTTCATGGAAAAACTTCTGTGTGCCATTCTTTGACTCTTCAGCAAGAAGACAGTCTTGCTTTGACACCTGTAAAAGTTGCCTACGTTAATCGTGGTTCTCCCGATACTTGTGCCCGGATATATAGGTATCCTAAAACAACTGCAGTAGGACAATCGTATTCTACTCCGTCAGTAAGAGATTTGATTGGTTTTGTTACTACAGGAGCATTCAATTTGAAGCATGGTTCAGGGTTCGGTATAGCTAGTATTCATATCAAAGAAGGCGAGCCACTTGAAGGATTTTGTCTTGTTCGTAATGTGGGATCTGGTGTTTGCAGGCAGGCAAAGTATTCTGCAATCACTTTTGGTTAATGATTGTTTTAAATCAAAATTTAATTTTTTAGTCAAGATTTATTTAAGATTTATTCAAGATTTAGTCAAAATATAAGTATTAGTAAATATTCGATTTCAGTTAATTTTTAGAATTAGTTGATATCAGTTAATTTTTAGAATTGATTGATGCCAGTTAATTTTCAGTGAATATGAATATTAGTCAATATCCAGTATATACTGATTATCAGATAATATCAGTGAATTTTCAGTAAATATCTAATAATATTTAATACTAAATATCAGTAAATATCCAATATTAATATTCAATATTTGTAAATATCCAGCAAATTTCTAGTCATCCCAGTCGAATTTGAATACTTGATGATTTTTATGTCTACATGAAAATTATTCGTAATTCAGACCAATATCAGTGAATCTTTCAGTTAAACTAAATTTTACATAACCTGGCTAGACATCCTTTCAATTGTAAATAACTACTGACACCTTCCAACACTCGCATATGTACAAATCCAATAATTCGAATCATTTCCAACTTTTTGCTTTCATCAACAGGTAGTGACTTGCAAACTTTAAACATTGTCGTAATTATGTCTATAGAACTGTAGCCCTTTTTCCATAATGAGTCCAAACTCTGTAAAGCAGCATCAATATCCTTCTGTGTACAAGCTTTGAGCATAGTTTGAACGACCAATGGATGAGGAGAATCCACAACTTTAAACACATTCTCACCATTGACAAAATCAAAGCCAGAAACTGTTGATTGCAAATTATTAATTGCTTGACGCATATCTCCTTCTGCACTAAACACCAGCGCACTCAAACCATCGTCACTATACTTTACATTTTCCAACTCAATAATCTCTAGCAATCTCTTTAAAACCTGCTGATCCTCAAGCTTGGAATATCTTAACACAGCACACCGTGATTGAAGAGGTTCAATGATTTTAGAACTCAAATTACAAGCAAATGCAAAACGAGTAGTACCAGATGCCAGCTCCATAGTACGTCGCAGTGCTTGCTGAGCACCGGCAGTCATTGAGTCGGCTTCGTCAAGAATAATCAACTTTTGACGGCCGGGCGGTAAAGGAATTTTTGTTGCAGCAAATTGCTTGATTGTCGACCGCACAACGTCAATTCCTCTTTCATCAGAAGCGTTAAGCTCTAGAACCGCTGATTTGTACATATCACCAAGTAAACCACGAGCAAGACAGTGAACAGAAGTTGTTTTACCAATACCTGGAGCACCCTACAAAAAAGTTAACTTTAAGAAAGCTTCATCTACTCTATCAACATACTGAAATGATTAAATGGGGCATATTACCATCTCTTGCAATAACTTTCAATCGCTCAATCGTCTCTTCATTACCAACAACATCTTCCAGCTTTACTGGACGATACTTTTCAACCCTATTTTCAAGTCAGCAAAACTAATTTCTTGTTAAAATGTTTGCGTACCATGGTAAATCGTTGTTCTTGGGAGCAGCTTTTGTAGTCGATGATTCAGATGTCATGTCTACTGAAGAATATGTTTATATATGAGAGAAGAAGCTTCTAAACACCATTTTGGGAATTAAAAACTGAAAAAATAACAGTGGAAAATCACAAAAAAGATCACGTGAACTTATAAAAACCGACGAGTATTTTTCCATTTTTGCTATTTGTGAGATGTTCACTGCAAACAAGTATATTTATATGAAAATTTAATTTAAAGAAACCGGCTGAATTCATAAAGAACAAATTTTTATAAAATCTAATAGAAAAACAGTTATAAAAATTTGATAAAAATTCATTTTTGACAAAAATAAATTTGATTAAAGAAACATTTATAAACTAAATCTTGACATAGAAAAACATTTATTGATTGGAACTCGGTATAAAAAACAACTGTCGACTAAAATTTGATAAAAAAACATTTAATATTCAAATATTAACGAAAAATAAAAATTTTGACAAAAATTTGATATAACTAACAATTTTCAACTAAAATTTGATATAAAATACAATTGACTAAAATTTGATTTCAAAAAAAATTGAAAATTGATACACGGATAAATAGACTTTTTTTAGTTTTTTCTGGTTTTACCAGCACAAATCGTTGATTGGTGTTAAAGCAGAAAGTTATCGAGATACTCAATTTGTTCATATTCTGTTGATTAGCTGCTAGTATAGCAAAACTGTTGATAATGAGCAAAATAGTGCGTTTTGTGAACCACAAACCACAGTGAAAGGTAGCCCAATCATTGTGTGAACAGTTCTTGATAACTTGCTATTGTCTATTCAAAAATTACAAACCTCACTTTTAAAAAATGTTATTTTCAGATGAATAATGTAAGATCAATTCAGCTAATATTTAACGTCATATGTTTACTGTTATTGTGACTGAAATACACTGATTTACCCAAAGTTATTTCACTAGTACTTGATTCCATGAATATTACCTTAAAGAACATGAATCAGCCACTATCTAGCTTATTAACTTGTATTAAAAAAAAGCATTAATTCTCTTCAACAATTTTCTAATTGCTATATTATAAATGACCATGGAAATATTTAATTTAAAAGTTTTTTTCATCTTCTAGGCGTTTAAAAATCTCGTTAAATCCAATTCATTTTATATCTCATTTCTTCTGGTTTGAAGTTACAGCTCAATTCACAAAAATGTCTTCTGTTAAAAACATTCACAGCTTGAATCTACCGATTCCTTCTGCAAAGCTCCCTGCTTTACCCTCTGCTTTACCTTCAAAGCTCATGGCACCTGAAATATATGATCAAAATGTCAATTCTCCAACTCTGTCAACTCATAAATTTGACCATAATGCTCAGGACTCATTATCCTTGCCATCAAATCTGATGCTTCCACGATTACCTTCTACTCCTTCATTACATAAATTACAACCCGAGCAGACTAATCAACAATGTCAGCAACAGCAGCAACAGCAACATCAGGACAGAATTCCTAGATCTAGTCCCACAAGCGAATACTCTAATATGACTTATTTAGATCTTTCAACTAATTTTCCAGTCTTGGACATAATTGCAAATACCGGTGGATTGCCTAAATGGATGAAAAAATGCACAAGTTTGCAATACTTCATTGCTGAAGACGTCGGATTGGTCGCTCTCGACGAATGGGTGTCTGATTGTTTTAAAGACTTGAAAGTGCTGCGTTTGAGTAACAACAATATCACTACATGGCCTAGTCATTTAGCAAAATTACTACCCTATGGTAAATTAACGGTTGTGGATTTAGAAGGAAATCCTTGTTTTACTTTGTTTTGTGAAAGATGCCCCAGATTTGCTTCTGAATATGCTCTTGCTGCTGGATATATCTCCAAAAACCAAGCTGGTGATTTGGAGGCAGTAGCCAACCTCAAGCCTGCTTTTTTGCAACCTGCTTTAAACCAAAAACCGTCAAAATCTAGTTTCAGTTCTTTATACAAAAATCAGCCCAAGAAGACTAGCTTTTTCTTTAGCAGCTCAAAGAGTAAAAAGAAAAAGGAAGAAGCAGCAGCTGCTCCTCCTGTTCTTCCACCTCCATTATTTCGAGTTCATTCAACAGCTTCTTCAATCTCTTCTGTTGCTAGTACAATGATTAGGGCTTCGGTTTTACCGTCACCAGCAGCAAGTACCAGTCCTAGCTCTCCCAGATCACCATCTAGTTTGCAATTCACACAGTTTGACAAAGAAGATGACAGTGATGACGAAGAAATGTTGACTTCATTGGCACCAGTTGCTAGACTGAGTACAATTGCCAATGATGCTCGTGCAAAAAACTCGCTCAGACGCTCTATGGTGTATAGCATCTGCAGTCAAGAATCTTTAAGTCCAGATAAATGGGCTCAGAAACGAATTGAAAGAACTGAGATAGAAAAGACTAAAGTTCTTATGAATCTGCTCCGTGATATTTGTGAATTGTGCATCAGCAGAGAAATCAAAATGAGAGTCAAGAAAAGAGCTAGCTATGTCATTAAAAGTTCACAATTTCAGTTTCCTTCTGGTCCTTCCAAGAGAGGAGCCCCCAAACTTGAACGTAAAAATTCTCTCGACGTTCTTGAACAATATTTGGAAAATGATGGATCTTCAGACACAATTACCATCATTCCTGTACCTGATTCAAGTGAAATCATTGACTTACTTACCAAGGCAGTTCTAACTGAAAAAGAGTACGTTCAAAAATTGCATGATTTAATTACCACTTTTATGAACTCCAAAAAGCTACCAGCTAAAACAGCTAAGCTGTTTACCAATATTCCTAAATTGCATGAACTTCACTTGAATACAATGCTCCATTCGCTCCAAAATTGCTTGGATGCATACAAAAGCGATAATGATCCTGAACTGAATAAAATGACAAAACTCTTTGAAAACAACATGGAGGAGTTAAAAATATATGTTGCGTACGAGACTAGTATTGAAGAAAATATGCGATTGGTTAACTTTTGGAAGCGAATTGCTGCTATTGAAGCAAAACAACCGGCTACCCAGTATGGTGCTGCAATTCCTGGTTTAGTTGCAGCCCGACATGCTGATGCTTATATTACAGAATGGATTAAACAATGCCAGAAAAATGGCCCTGGTAAAGAATCTCTATCAGAGTACCTACAGTGCCCTCTTTCTCATCTAGAATCATATCGCACTCTGTTAAATAAACTTGCCCCTGTCTCACCATCTTTACGACAAGCAAATGAACAATTTGAAGATCTTTGGGCTGAAATTGCTGACAAGAAACCTAGAGCGGCACAAGCTAGAAAGATGAACGATTTTGATCAAGTCTATAATTTGAAATGTTCCTTAGCCCAAAATCCCAAAAGACATTATATTGGAGACGTGGTTATTTTGTTAAAATCCGAGTTGCGACTTGATTTGCCTTCAAAGGCGCATAAACCTGATACAATTCAGTATATCATTGATGAAGAACTCACTCGACCTAAACCAGTTTCCAAAGTGGTCAACAAATTTTTTCACAGGGCCAAATATATTCTTCCTTTATATCGATTGATAGTCTGCAATGATGTTGTGATTCTCACAGATGAAGATAAGAAAAAAGTTCTCAAAGTTTTAGACAGAAAATCTATTATTGTATCTCTTCCTTGGAAATATCCCGTACATCATCGGGATAGTTTTGACAGTGGTCTTACAGAATACAACCAAAGTTACAAAAGTTTTAGTATTGCAGAAGCTAATGATCCTCCTATCAGCAGCCAAGTAGCAGCCAATGGAGCAGTTAGAATCATGTTCCGTGATGAGCCTTTATTATGGTATTGTACCATGCGTGCACACACAGGTCCCCAAAACCCAGCTGAATTTAATGAGCCAAGGGTAAAAATGGTTGACTTATTCAACATTGAATAAACCCTTTTGTATAATTTTTAAATAATATACATAGCAAGCAAATGATGAATATATATATTTTGTTTGAATTCACGAAAAAATTAAATGGTTTCAGGTAAAGCAATGATCATTACAATCAAAGAAGTCCAGCCCAAAAAGTGTTTCACTCCTTGTCCTTTGCCTTTAGCTGAATCATATTGCTCCCATGCAAAACCAGTCTTTTTCCAGTTTTTGTGAACATTTTCAACCAGATTTAGTCTCAAATCTTTATAAATACTAGAAGCCTTAATTTTAAATGATTCTGGGGCTTCAGGATGCTCACTATAATCTTTAAGAGCTTTAAGAATCATGTAATTAATATTAATCCAAATTGGTCCTCTCCAATAATTTTCATCAGTCCCAAAATATTTGTTAGACTTGGACAATGATCTTATTCCATATTTTGTCCATAATTGCTTAGGGTCTGAAATAATATCTAATAGAGGCTCCAACTTTTCAGTTGCATCTTCTATTGGAACAAGATTCAGCAAGAATGGAAACAAAGTTACATAGCCTTTGTGGCAAACGAATTCGTTTTCTCCAAAGTCGTTAATAGTCAAATCACAGTAACATTTGTCTTTAGGACTCCAGTGCAAATCAGCAATATTTTTAGTGATTGCAATTTCAATTTCTCTATATTCCTCAGCGTCATCTTCCAACTCCAAAAATTCGGCAAGCTCTTTCATTGATCTAGTCATCATACCAATCCAACTGATTAAATCAACGTGTAATTCGCCAGTATGAGGGGTATCAGATCGAGGATAATCATCTAGACCACTAGTGAGACAATGACGGGGTGTACGACCTCTCCATCTATAACCTTCCTTGGGTGAGAATGATTCACGATCCCATTCTCTGATACCTCCTTTTTGAGTGCGTCTAAACCACTCGTAATGAGATTGAAGTTCAGGATATATATCTTTCAAATATTCTGTTAATGATTCTTTAGATTTCCAGTGTGTAGTACCAGCTAAAATAGGATTGTTAAGAATCTCTTCATTATTTCCGCTGTTTCCAACGGATTTTTCAAATTTGAATTGCTCTTGTTGTTGTCTTTCATAAAAGTCATTTTCCAAAGATTCAGCTTGAGCAGCTCTATATTTGTTAAGAATATCAGATAGCAGCAACATGAGAGTGGGAGGGTTTGCATAATGTGGGTACTGAGTTTGAAATTCTTTTGGAACTTTTGATCTTGCTTCGGGTCCAAGAATTTGCTCTCTGGCAATCCATCCATCGCTGTCAATGATTGCAAACCATGATTTTAGTATTTCCAACGAAAGATCAGCATCATACTCTAAAATTGGAATCAAGTTAAAACCTTCATCCCAATAAAACCCTCTAGGGAAAAATGGTCTACTTGGTACAGTTGTCAACAATTCGGTTGGGCCCTCTTCTTTGGCGTTTGCTGTACCATCTTTCAATGACTGCTCAGCAGCTTCCCAGAATCTTTCTTCGTCTTCATCATAAGCTTCACTGTACGATCTGTCTACCAGACTAGTGCCGTGAAAGTATCCTATTCCTCCAATCAGGTTTGAAAACAATTCTTTAGAGAAGTTGCCATACTTTTCAACAGAGAATGGAGGATGAAAAGAAAATGCTTTTTCGAATTTGGATTCAAAAACATTCAGAGCCTTGTCTAAAAAGGTCTGGAAATTTTGGCTAGTAACTTTTTGATTTGACTTTTTTTGATTGAACAAGATATCAAACTCAAAAGGGCCCTTGAAAGTATTTTGAACCAAATGCAAATTGCCCTTCATTTTGTGAATATTTTCGATAGCAGTGATAATCCAAGGAGAAAGATCAGCATCTTTTTCGTACTTTTCAAAATATTTTTGAATTGAGTCTTGCATCAAAGTGACAAATACATCTCTAGCCATCCAGACGTTATCGTCAGGAACATTTAAAGATAAATGTCTTGACTTGTGTGCAGGTCGACTTTTGGCCAGAACGTGCTTACTTTTGGGAAATTTATTATTAGGACTTTTCTTAACGGCAATGTCAAAAGTGCCTAGATCTTTAGATTTACCCTTCAACTTGACATCACCTTCGACACCTCCAGTTTCATCATGATCCCCTAAGAATTCCAAATGCCCTTCACCTTCTAAACCAGCATAAAAAACCAAAGTTGTAAGGCCATCTTTTTTGTGAGGTACACCCTTAACTCTTATACCCCAGCTATCAGCAGTTTTAACAAACTCGGTGGTCAATTCAACTTTTTGTTCAGTATCGTGAAACACTTGAACACCGCCCGTTCTAGGATCATATTTCTCCCATCCATATCCTTTAAGATTATCTCCAGTGTCACAGGCATGACGGATCTTGCCCAATCCCTGATAATCATCAACATTATACCATAGCAGACCAGTCATTAGAGAGTGCGGTAAGCCCTTTGGACGGACTCCCATATACAAGTTTGATCTATAAGGACCCCAGAGCAGAGAATCATCTTCAGTAGCACAGGACACTGCTGCAACAAACAATGTACAAATGCACAGAACCAATTGATTTGAAAACATCTTTCTATTCAACATGCCATCAAGACTACGCAGAAAACTTAGTAAACTTTCCAAATGAAAAGTGTCAAAGTTTTCACGTGACTTGGAACAAACTCTGAATTTGAATGTAGAAATGCAGGTTAATTTCTGTGCGCATTAATTCAGCTGGCTGGATTGTAACCCATCATTTTGATGATGACGAAATGAGCTGATAAGCATATTTTTTTTTAATTCTAGAAAGACTTTGATTCTTTTAACAATTAACAAAAATGTATGGATCTGGAGTATTATCAGCGGTGTCTAGTATTACTATAAGTAATTCTACAGTGATTCTTCAGCCTTCGCCTCTTAGAGAGGCTCTTGCTGGAGTGTCATCATCCACGAGTTTGGCCTGTTGGATTGTTCTACTACTACCGCAACTCATTGAGCAATGGAGATTAGAATCTTCTGAGGGTCTGTCTATTGGGTTTATTTCTATTTGGTTTATTGGTGATCTTGCAAACTTGTCTGGTTCAGTTTGGGCAGGATTACTTCCCGGAGTGATTCTTTTGGCTGTTTGGTTTTGTCTGTCTGATGGGTTGCTTATTGCTTCATACTTGTACTATAAGAACAGTGGAAAATCAGGTAAAGAACAAAAGAAGCCAATTTCTGATTTAGAGACTGAGCCGTTACTTAATGGTGAGAGTTCTGAGAGTCTTCGTAGAAAGTCTTCAACTAGAAGACGAGAGTCTCTTGTTTCTATAGTTGAAACACCCAATGTTTGGACCCAATATGTTTTACCTATTGTTTTTGTGATTCTTGCTGGTGCAGTCGGGTACTTTTTTTCTGGTGATAATAAGGATACATCTTCAGGTGATTCTTCTCCTATGAAAACTGGTCCTCAATTTCTGGGTTATCTTTCAGCAGTTTTATATCTTGGTGCTCGATTCCCTCAAATTTATCAGAATCATAAGAAGCGATCTGTGCATGGTTTATCTTTGTTATTTTTCTTATTTTCCATCCTTGGAAATGTCACTTACGCTGGTGGTATTTTGCTCTATCGTAGCGATTCTGAGTATGTTATGAATTATCTTCCATGGTTATTAGGTTCACTAGGAACTGTTTTTGAAGATTTGATTATCATTGCTCAATTTTACATTTATTCGTTGAGTAAAGATTCTACTGTAGTATTGGATGAATAGTTTTATATATTGGTAAAAATTAAACAATTTCAATATTTTCATAAACATGAATATTTCAATATTTTTAATGTTTTTAAATGTTTTTTATTTTAATTGTATTTTTTGTTTATTCCAATGTTAATTCAAATGTTATTTTTAATATAATTTCAGTAGTAATATTCAGTATATGGAGGTTTTTGTATTGGATATATTGATTTTTATATTGGATATATTGATGTTTATATTGGATATATTGATTTTTGTGTTTAGTATATTGACTTTTGTAATGAATATATTGACTTTTGACTTTTATATCCATATATCAATTTCTGTATTCATATATTGATTTTGTAATGAATATATTGATTTTTATAATGAACACACTGATTTTTATAATGAATGTTAATTGTTATATTAAATATATTGACTTTTGTAAAGTATATTGATTGTTTTGTTAATATACTGACTTTTGTAATGAATATATAGACTTTTGACTTTTATATTCAATATTATTTTTATAATATAGACTTTTATATCCAATACCAATTTTATAATACAGACTTTTACATCCAATATCAAATTTATAATATAGACTTTTATATCCAATATCAATTTTTATAATATAAACTTTTATATTCAATATCAATTTTTCATTGAATATATCGCTGCTTTTTAAAAATATCTTCACCACTAACCTTCAAATCATTCTTCAATTCTAATTTACATTGATTATTATACATTTTCAAACCAAATACCCAATTTACAATTCATCTCTAAAAATTCTTAATCATTTTTCAATCGATTGGCCAGTATCAAACGACAATTATATTACAAAACTAATCTGTGAATCTTTTTTCTCATAAAGGTGGTTTTTTATTGTAGATGAATATGGCAATAACTTTCAAAGCTGCTGTGTTTATTTGAGAAGCTTGAAAAGAGTACCGGCAGTGTTGTCGTTAATGCAATGCTCAAGGTGAAAAAACTCTTCGACACAGTCTTCCTTGTAATCAAGGTCGGCGTAACCTTCTTGTTCTTGAGCAGTTGTAACACGCTCAACACACTCATCAAAATGGTGCTTGAAAGAGTGGCAGACACCTTCAGCAGCTGCTTCTTTAAGACCGGGAAGAGGATCCTCAACTTCATCTTCATCATCGTCGTCTTCATCTTCCTCCTCTTCTTCTTCTTCGGCTTCTTCAGCGACTTCAACTTCCTATAAGGTGTTAGTAACACTTATCAAAGTGTCGAGGTGTTACATACTTCTTCTTCTTCTTCGTCGTCAGCGAAAGCAACAGTTGGTAATAAAGTCTCGACCAAATCGGACCAGAGAGATGTGATTGAGGTAGACATTGTTATGTGGGCGTACTGTTAAAATAGGAAGCTGATTCAATAAGAGAAGAGGGAGGGAAAAAAACAACAAATTCGTAAAAATGGTGTTGAAAAAAATGTTTAAAAATTGAAAAAGAGTATTGGTGATTGGTTGATTCTTGATTATATAAGGATATTTAAATGATGATGTAATATAAGGTTACCATGTTTGTGGGTTTTCAAGAGTTAAGATTAGAAGGTAGAGAGTAAAGTCTATGATTGAGTAGAGTTTAGTATGTGGTATAGTCTCAAGTATGGAGTAGAGTTTAGTTTAGTAAATAGTATGGTCTTTAGTAGCCTTTAGTAGTATTTAGTAATCATTAGTATGGTCTTTAGTAGTCTTTAGTGTGGTCTTTGGTAGTTTTTAGTAGTCTTTAGTATGGTCACAAATATAGTATATAGTATATAGTATAGTCTCAAATATGGTATATAGTATATAGTATACTCTCAAATATAGTATATAGTATAGTCTCAAATATCATTTAAAGATTACTCTACAATTTACCCCATAGTTCTGATATAAAACATCTCCTGCTAAACAGGTCTTCAACTCAAAAGCCTGACTATAGATCAATGACAGACTCCAGATCGAAACAGCCTCACCATCTAATGTTGACCTAACCCCCTATGTAATTTAGTAAATGCCCTTTTTCTTCACCCTATGTATATATATGTCTATACCACTTCCTCATTCAATCATATATTAATGGCCGCTCAAATCAGACTTAAAAGAGATATTAAGAATATCACTAAAGATGCACCTGAAGGTATAAGAGTTTGCAGCATTTAAAAATCAATTCACTAACTGATTACCAGGAATCAAATTGGTAACAGAACTCTTAGATGAATCCAACCTAAGAGAAATTTATCTTGATCTTAACGTGTTTGATAATCCTTTATATGAAGGTAAAACTTACAGACTACGATTTAGGTTTTCTCCAAATTATCCAATGGATGTTCCTTGGGTCCAGTTTGTAGACCCTGCAAAAGGAATCATGTTTGATAAAACTTGTCAAAGTGATATAGCCGCCAAACGAGCAATGGCCAGAGGAAGTAGCGATCCAATCTTACTAGATAAAATTCCTGTACATCCGCATGTTTATGGTAATGGTCATATTTGTCTAGATTTGCTAGGTGAAGGTTGGTCACCAGTACATTCAGTTTCTAGTATTGCCATCTCATTACAGAGCATGTTGGCTGGAAATCACAAGTTCGGTAGGTTCAATATATTTTTCAAAAACATATATTAACTGGTTTTAGAATCACCTCCAGATAATAATGATTATGTTGCTAGAGCTCCGCTAAACCCACATCAAACAATGTATGTATACCTCTTTTATTCATCTTTTGTTCTAACCATCTTTACTAAGCTGGTCTTATCATGACGACTCTATCTAAATTCTTTGAAATCTTGGTATTGGTAAAGAGCTACTTTATACACCTTGTTTTCATAATCTTAATTAAATGCTATTTTTTTCGTCTTCTAGTTGAAGGGCCAGTTGTAGATGTAGCTTTTCGCTTTCTAATTGTTTTCTTTTTTACTGTACTTTTGGCCTGTTTTGAGTTTTGATTAACTCTTTCTTCACTCAGTCTGACGAGAACTTCGCGAAACGATCCATAATATTGTTCAACTTGTGTTTCTGTGATTTTTTCCAATTGTGAAAAGCCTTCCAAATCAGTTGGTAAATTTATTGCCATTTGACGAAGAGTTACATCTGAAACAACTTCAATCACATTTACTAGTTGAAATTGGTTTTTCAGTTGTAATCTCTTCAGCTCTAATTGGCCATAACTAACTTCTTGAAAATCTGTTAGAGTCGTGGAAGACTTTGGTAATGTAGGGGCTTTTGATAATGAAGAGGCTTTTGGCAATGAAATACGTGCTGCCTTTTTCTTTTGTTCCAAAGTTTCGTCAGTTTCTTTATTCAATACCAAGCTTTTCTTATCAAACATCATTTCAACTCTTCTTTGTCCATTCAATACTCTTTGAGCCTCTACTCTGGAAACCCTGATATAACTGCTAGAATAGAGACTATGATATACTGAATACTCCTCCAAAATATCTTGTCCAACTAAATAATGAAAGATTCTATCTGTATCGTTCTTGTCTTCTCCTTTTCCAATGCCATAGTATTGATTTTGATGAAAATTCTTCTCTGTAAGTTTCTTATTTTTTGACCCTCGATAAACTTCCACGCATTGGGCTACAGTAATGTTGCAGTTGTGAAATCCCTGAACTAGCCTGATCATCTTCTTAGCAATTTCAGTCACGTCTCTTGCTTGCTTTGTACTGACACGTCCATTTTTGCAATTATCGCATTGATTTCGACACAATCGTACGTCAAATACTTCATTGAAATATTGTAAAATTTGTTTTCTCCGACATTCAGTAGAGTTTTCGCAAAACGAAATAACTTGCTTGAGCATCTTTTTTTGATTCTCTTTCATAAAATTGGGTATATCATCCCGTCCGATAATACTTTGCATGGTCAGCATATCTTTATAATTGTAAAACATGATACACTCTGATCGGAGTCCGTCTCGTCCTGCCCTGCCTGTTTCTTGATAATATCCTTCCATATTTCTTGCAATTGTCAAATGAATCACAAATCTAACATTTGGTTTATCTATTCCCATCCCAAATGCTGTAGTGGCGCAAATAGCTTGTAGGCGATCATCCTGCCACGCAGCTTGTACCTTACTTCTTTCATCAATGTTCATTGATCCGTGGTAAAACATTACTCGAAGTCCTGAATCGTGTAGCTGCTCTGCAGTTCTTTCACTAGATGCTCTTGAGTGGCAGTAAATAATGCCGCTCTGATTTTTAAACCTACCATTTAAAACTTTTTTAATTTCTTCAAAAGCCTGAATATCTGACGATTTTTCTACAACACTGTAGAATAAATTTTCTCTATTAAAACTCTGCGTAAGAAAAACTGTGTTGCTCCGAAGGCATTTGAATACATCCATTCGTACCTTTTCATTAGCTGTAGCAGTCAATGCCATAATTGGTACATTTGGGAAATCCTCTTTAGCTTCTTGCAACAGTTTATAATCTGGTCTAAAATCATGTCCCCAAGAACTTACACAGTGTGCTTCGTCGATAACAAGTCTTGCCAATTCACCATGCTCACCCATTTTTTTCAACAGGTTTTTCAAAGTTTTGTTTTTATTCAGCATTTCAGGTGAAATATAGAGTAATTTGACTTTACCTTCTTTGAAATTGTTCAAAATGATCTTTCGCTCTTTCGCATCAATACTAGAAGAAATCATCTCTGCTGAAATAAATTTTGTACGAAGTTGAGAAACTTGGTCTTGCATCAGCGAGATTAGTGGAGAGATGACAATTGTACTACCTCTTCGAACACCAGAATTAACCAATGCAGGAAGCTGATAACAAAGTGATTTTCCGCCACCTGTGGGCATCAAAATGAAAACATCTTTACCTGATAGAGTCGCATCAACTGCTTTAACTTGATTGTGTCGAAATTCCTTCAATTTAAATACAGACCGTAAAATTCTATTTATATCGTTGGTCCATGGATGAGTTGGAGTCGATTTGAGTAGAGTTGCAGGCTTTGGTAAGTCTTGACTTGGAACGTCAATTTGCATTTCTTCAACTTCTTCAATTTCAATATCTGACGAAATAACTTCAAAATTTTCTGAAAATACTTTCTGAACATTGTTGATTGATATTTCTTCGGTTTCAGGTTCACTGTCGCTTACTGCATCTTCAGATCTAATTGAAATGATTGCATCTCGATTTATCAAGTGCGGACTCATTTGTTTACTTCCTGACTCTCTATCTTCAATCTCAAACCCATTAGATAAATATGATGATTCTTCTTCATAGTCGGTATCGACTCCGACCTCATCGTCCACAAATGGCAAACCTGAATGGCCTTCCTCTTCTTCTGCTTCTCTATCGGAGAAATATGGATCATCACTGAGATGTGGTTCTGGAATGAACTCATCACCACTATCATAATCTACCACATCTGGATACTTGTAAACTGGTCGAGGACGAGGTGAAGAAGCTTCAACATTCAAACTTATTTGATGACCAATAACTTCTTCAACCTGGGATTCAGTTAATATTTTCATGGCATGATCGCCATGAGCATCTTTTTCAGCAAAGTTTTCTTGCGGTTCTTTACCGGACTGTTCAAAAAGCTCTAACCCATCACTCTTGTTTTTTATATTAGTCGATCCAGAAACACTGTTATGGGATTTGTTTTTTTGAGATAGTTCTTCTTTACTAGAAAAGTCCTTCAGTGTTTTTAAGCCATTACACTGAGAAATTGCAGGTTTCAAAGCAAATTCATATCGATCTATTTCGCTTTTGTAGCTCTCGAATATTGCTTGATTGTCGTCAGTTAATTGTGATTTTGGGAAAAGTGATTCATATAAATTTAGTTGACCTTTCAGCAGTTCAATGATCTTAGATTGATATAATGAGACCGACTGATAGGGTTGGTCATCACCATCTGACATGACAAAAATTGTAGTCAGAAATGGAACTGAAGGTCAAATGCACCAAGCTTTGATCAGAATTACAACTTGAAAATGCCATAAATCTTCTGGGCTTGAAGATGATTGTCAAGTGAATATAAACGCGTTTTATTTTTTTAGTTTTTTTTTCATTTAAATCCGTCTAGAGAAAAAGTTAGACAAATTACATAATACACTATTTATTAAGGAAATATTACAAGTCTGCAACTGTATAAGTTTCAAGATAATTTTTCAATAAGATGGTATTTTTGTAAAAAATAATTTTTTACAGTTTCTAAAAGGAGGTGAAAATTCATTAACTTTTGCTTTGATGCTTCTTCATCCATCTGTCGTTTACAACTTCAGGTAATTCTAGTCTCTCTCGTTCAAGTAAAGGCACATATTTCGTAAATGTCTTGCCCACGCCATTTCCTAAATTGAGAGAGACTCTACTACCTCCGTGTCCCTTTTTCTTCTTGGTATATACTTGCTCTGGAGCATGAGGTAAATGAGTTGAGGTAGTGATTGATTCCATCATGGTTGAAGCTACTTCATGCTTTATGTATGACTCGTGCCAAAGATCGTAAACACGGTCAAATAATCTAGTCCTGCTCTGGTGTGTTTTGAAAGACTTCCATTTGACTTCCGATGAATATTTGCAATCGTATAGAATAAGAGGAAGGTCTGAAGCCATTTCGTAAACCGGACGATTTGATATCTTCACAACATCTAATAAAGTAGATATAATTGATGGAGATTCCAGTTTTTGGCCAATAAGAAATAAAATTGCCATCATTGAGCGCACTTGATGCCATAAAAATGCAGAACCAGTTAAATCAAAGCAATACAATCCTGGATGCCCTTCCACAGACTTTATTGAGGACTTGAGCATGTATCGTTTGAAGTTGGTTATCTGTTTAGAGCCGTCCACTTTGCAAAAATTCCTAAAATCATGGAGTCCCACATACAATTCTGCACCTTTTTGCATTGCTTCTAGGTCCAACTCGCTATTCTGGACTCTAAAAAAATATTTATATCTTCTCCATTCACAGCTGAATCTAGCATCAAAACTGTCTGGTAAATTTAATGCCACATCATAGAGTCGAATATCTGATGGTAGCACTTGATTTAATATATGTAGATAGTCCAGTTCACTTTTGTCATTTTCTTCCAATTTTTGATCTTCTTTATTGAACAAAGATCTGATTTTGAGTGAAGCCACTTGTCTCATTGCACTGACACCCTTATCTGTGCGTCCACAGCGACTGAACTCACAACTATTCAAATTGGGCTCATCTATCATTCGGGTTCTGTAAAGAGCTTTTATGATTTCTCCTTCAACAGTTTTTACACCATCATGACTGTTTGGCTGATCTGCTAATCCGTTGTAATTCCAGCCTAGATACGCAAAACGAATAGCAATGTGTCGAGTATATCTATTTGGTTTTCGTGGTGACTCTTCTTCTAATGGTACTGATTGCGGAAGCTGACTGATATCCTTGGTTAGTGAACTTCTCTAGTACTATTGATCCTGGAATATCTACCTTTCCAACAGCCGAATCTTTTTTATTAAATCATCCTTTGGCCAAGTTCTATAATCAGTTAACTGCTGACTGTAAACCCGTTTCCATATATGGCTGCTCAATCTTGATTGTACTAAAACAGAGCCCCTTATTCTGAATCCAAAGCTGAACTGAAGCATTCGAGAAACGTTGACATGGAGTTTCTTTATTTTCAAGTCATGAAAAAATCATGATGTGAACAATTGGGAGTTTTCAGAAAACAAGATGGTCCCAACTTGTAAAACGAAAGTTACTGTGCAAGTAAAATCATAGAGATATATACGATAGTAATTCAGATATAAGGTATAAAATGGTAATTCAGATATAAGATGGTATTTCAGATATATAAAATACTGAAGTTTTTTCAATTAAATTCTCCATGTTTGGGTAGCACTTTTAATACCATTATAAACAACTAGATTATCTAACAAAGAATATTGATGAGTGAGCATCTACAATTAAAAGTTAGCTATCTGCTAGAAAATACTGAAAGTTCAACATACCTTGAGAACCTCTTGAGAGCCAATACCGCCAACAAGTGAAGAAGTATTGTGCAATTCAAACGCACCAATTCGAGAGCTATCAAAATTAGTATCTTTAAAGATATTAAGAATTGGATAATACTTACATTTCACCTAAAATGTCTTTAGTGTATGGAAGAATACTGGAACCTCCAAATTGTTTCGCAATTGAAGAAGCAATTTGTTCAAGTCTCTGTTCATCCAAAGTGCTGACTTCATCTCTTCCAGGAACATGACCGAATGTTTCATAAAATTGTTTGAAAGCTTGAATGGCAATAAAAATATGAAAATGCTCTTCTGAAGCTGAATTTTTTTTGTTAGCACCGCCAAAAACTCTACATGAAGACAACTTACTGTGATCAAAGTCTGAAGAAAATTTGTTGAAAATATTTGAAAGCTTTGAGCCATTTTTAACCGTTAGATGTGAACAATTTTTACAGAATATTTCCACATCATCGTCAGTAACTGAGTTTGAAGGCTTATTAATTGATTCAAGAATTGAATCCAAATATTTTTTGAATTGCTCTCTATCAGCAGCTGCTTTAGCTCGATAACTGCTTATGTTAGTTGATGATTTCAAAAGTATAAGATGACTTACATAGCTTGTAGTCCAAGAAAACCCATAGTATCAGCTTTCATATCAGGTAACACTCCAGATAGAGGGAGTCTATTATGAGATTTAGACGACAAAACAAATTTTTTAAGTGCTGCTACAAGTACCCAAAATTTTGGAGTCTAATTTGTTAGATATCAACAAGATGAATATCCATAAATCAACATACTTTTTCAGTAATTGAAGTGGTTTTCTCATTATCAATTATCAATTGTATATCTGAAGGAACTGAAGAGTCTTTAAAGAGATACCATGAATTTGCGATTGCTTCTTCATAATTTTCTTGATCCGCACCTTTTCGCTTGGAGCTGATGAAAGATTTAAATTCTCTTTTTTCAGATGGTGTTGAAGGAATTTCATTATCGTGGGATAATTTCCATAACTCTAAATACTTTACCAGTAACACGGGATATGGGACATGAGCATGATCTACTTCATCAAGAATTTCTAGATCATAGTTGTCAATATGCTGCTTGAGTTCAGGCCAGACGCTATCAAGACGTAAGTCCACTAGTGAGATTGGATGTGATTCAATGACTGTATGCTCTTTAACTGAGATTATTAAAGAACCAAAGAACCCCATACTATCAATAACTATTAGAGGTATATCAAGATCCCAAAGTCTATCAGAGAGTAGAATGAGTTCTGTTGGAGAGCCTCCAGATACTATCACGACACTAAAATCTTTCCAAATCGTCAAATCATTAGTTTCCAGTAGGTGAGCCAAATTCTAAAATTTGAGTTAGTATTATTGACAAGATTGGTTTTGTGCACATACACAATCAATTGCAGCCCCTTCAGAGTCTTCATTCAGTTCATTGAGAAGGCACTTGACAATCTGAGCTTTGGGCTTACCCAGACTGTCGTTTTCGACAAAAAAGTTGGTCGCAATGTCTTCTTTTGTCACAACTCCATCATCAATAATAGTAAATTTGCCAATATTGGGTAGAATCAAATCCTTTAACAGCTCACAACCAACTGTACTTGCTCCAATAAGTGCTACATGAGAATGCTCTAAAGCAAACTGCCCTGAAGCTGCCCAGAGTCTCAATTGACGATCGTACCTTTTGTCTTTTTCTGATGGTGCCATTGTATCCTATGGAGTAATAGTTATCAAAATCTGAATGGCAAGAAATACAAACACAAAGATTCACGTGATACAATATATTTCTGTTTTTTGAATTATTTGTATTGTAAATTCTTTTTTGAATTATTCTTATTGTTAATTCTTTTAAATTCAATTTATTGTAGAATGTGATAATTTGTAATGTTGGTATTTGTTAATTGTTTCTATTGTTGGTTTTAATTTTTTCTAATTTCTATTGTTGGTTTTTGGTTATTTGGTTTTTTCTAATTTTTTCTAATTTGTATTGTTACTTATGATTTAAATAAAGATCAGTCTCTCAACATAATGTGCTATAATTGTGTTTTTACACAATGAGAACCTTCTATTCAATCTGAGTATTGTAGGCATGATTGTCATAAAGAATGTAGTGTTTCTAAGATTTATGCAGACAGTTTATTTAGAACCAATCCAACTTGAAAGAGTTCCCCAAGTAGTGTAGATCATAGCTCCAAGACCAAAAATAAGCAAAATAAGGTCAGAGAGCTTAGCCAAAGGAGAATTTGCAACACTCTTCAAATGAAGAAGAGGTGGGTACACGTAAACTAGAGGAATACAAGCAAAAGATCCAATTAGAGCAACAAATCTGTCTAAATCATCAGCTCCTCCCCAGGCAACGAAAGCAGTAAAGAAGACCAGAACAAATCTAAATATGTTCTTTTGCCATTTAATCTTTGAATTGAATTTACCACTGCGGATAAAGATTCCATTTTCAAGAATGCGAATGGCAGGGAAAAGTTGAAGAGGAGTACTTAAGAGAATGGCTAATGAATATAGCAATTGAATACCGTTAACAAACTTACTATCTTGAGGAAGATTGAGAATAACAACGGTTTTAACATTACTACCATAAGCAGCATAACAAAGAGCTCCCATTGAAACGAAAATAACGGTGATACCAATCATGACACCAGCCAAAACAGGTTGGAATTGTTTTGGCTTTTTCATTGATTCCTGAATTGGAATGATGAGACCGATACCTTCAAAAGTAAAAATTGCAGTACCAATGAATAAGGTCCAGTCTTTAGGATTAAACAGTTTGACGTCTGAGATACCATGAGTAGCAATAGTGAGACCTCCCCAGTAATACAAGTAGAGCAAACCGAGCAAAATGAAGAAATCAGCAACTAACGCGGTTCCAGATAGTTTAGCAATGTTTCTGACCATTGACAATGGGAGGAAGATCAAGAGTTGGAGAAAGATAAGACTTTCAATGTTCATGACTTTACCAGTTAGGGCGACGATTAAAGCTTGCAGATTTTCCGAAGTGAAAACAATGTAAGCAGCAGCAAAGCCAATTTGAGAAATGACGATTGAGGTAAGAATAATTCTTCTCATATGTTCACCATAAAGAACACCGCCGATATCACCAAAACTGCTCACTCCTACGGCTACTCTTGAGCTAATCAAGAGCAAGAAGCACCAGTAGGAGAGAGCAGAGACGAATATAAGTACCAACGAAGAGAACAAGATACCACCGTTTAGATAAGCCTTGGGAAGAAACAAGACGCCTGTGCCAACGAAACTTTTTAGCAAGAGGAGGACAGCTTTAGTTGCAGTAGCTTTACCAGCAGCCGAGACTTTTTTCTGTTTACCTGGAGGAGCTAACAAAGCGGTTCTCTCGTTTGGAGAGGCTTCTTCATCACCGACGGCGTTTTCGCTGAGGACATCATCGTCATCATCTTCTTCCAATTCTTCACCAGCGAAATGGCCATAGATGCTTAAGAACTCGATAAAGTTACGAGCTAAGAAAGTTGGTGGTGCCGCTTCGGGGCATGCTTGGGCGCGTGCGGCGATGAAGCTTCGTCTCATTCCACCCGGGACTTTAATATCCTGAATGCTGATGTGGTCGCCATCGTTGACCGAGTTAGAAGGGCGATTTGACATGTCAAAGGATTTTGATCTGTGTCTGCTTGAGCCTTGTTCGTGATCTTTTTGCCATTTATAGAGCTGTCTAGTCATATCACCGCCTTGGAGTCTTAAAGAGTCGAACTGGCCATGGTGGTCTGCCAAGTCAGGGTCTACATTGTTATCATCTTGGACGAGATGGCGGCCTACCACTCTGACGACTTCTGGATCAGGGTTGTCCACGATGTTTACCGAGTGGATGGAGGGTGTCCCACTGTCTGCTAATCTTGAGACTGACCCGGGGGGCGTGTTATTAGCTGAGAAGGGGCTTTCTGAGTAATTGTAGTCATTGTTTCCTGTTAGCAGTCTTCCGCTATTTTCTACGTCGACAGATGAGAAGCTGGGTCTGCCACTGAGGGAGCCGTTTGGTATTCTAGCTGCTTGTCTGAAGGGAGATTCGCATAAGTTTTGGTTTGACATTCTCCTGTTAGAGAATGAGTTTGAAGAGTTTATATTTCTTGGAGAAGCCATGATTAGGGCTAGATTGTTTAAAGTAATGGGGAGAAGAAAGGAAGCAGTTTTTTTTTTTTAATTTTTGATTATTTTTGGTTTTATTTTTTGGTTTTATTTTTTGGTTTTATTTTTTGGTTTTTTTTTGGTTTTTTTTAGTTTTTTTTTAATTTTTTTAATTTTTTTAATTTTTTTAATTTTTCTAATTTTTCTAATTTTTTTAATTTTTTTAATTTTTTTTAATTTTTTTAATTTTTTTAATTTTTTTTAATTTTTTTAGTTTTTTTAATTTTTTTTAATTTTTTTAATTTTTTTAATTTTTTTTAATTTTTTTAATTTTTTTAATTTTTTTAATTTTTTTAATTTTTTTTAATTTTTTTAATTTTTTTAATTTTTTTAATTTTTTTAATTTTTTTAATTTTTTTATAATTTTCATTTATATTTATATTTATACTTCCATTTATATTTATATTTATATTTATATTTATATTTATATTTATATTTATATTTATATTTATATTTATATTTATATTTATATTTATATTATACTTCCATTTATATTTATATTATACTTCCATTTATATTTATAATGAGTATTTGAATAGTTAAAATTATTGATTGATTGATTGATTTCCATTTATATTCATATTTATTAATATATTTCCATTTATATTTATATTTCCATTTTTCTAATATATACATAAATCCATTTTCTTAATATATTTATACACAAATCCATTCTCCTAATATATTTATACACAAATCCATTCTCCTAATATATTTATACACAAATCCATTCTCCTAATATATTTATACACAAATCCATTCTCCTAATATATTCATATATTTCCATCTCCTAATATATTCATATATTTCCATCTCCTAATATATTTCCATTTATTCTCATGGGTAAGGAAATATCATTGGGCCAAAAAAATTTCTCAATATAAATCTCATCCATTAACCAAAATGCCTCCAAAAAAGAGATTCAATAAAAAGGCTGCACAAACGTTCACAGTAGTGCACCGTTCGATTGAAGATCCATTGTATCATGATTCGGACGCAAATCAAAATGTGCTTGTTCCCGTGGCGACAGTAGTCAAAGCAAGTAAGAAACCGATTGTATTCGACAAGAAAGACGATGAAGAGTTTAAACGACAAGGAATTCGAGATAACGAAGGAGAAGCAGCTAACTATGGCATTCTTTATGATGATTCCAAGTATGATTATATGCAGCATTTGAAGCCTATTGGAGCAGCAGATGCGGTATTCATTTCTAAGCGAGACAAGGAGCAGAAGGACAAGAAGCAGGCCGGGTTAATGTTGAATCCGGACTATGCTGCAGCCAACAACATTAATCTTCCAAAGGACGTGCTTCCATCTGAGGAAGTTACAAAAAGGACGTATCAAGATCAGCAGAATATTCCAGATGCTATTGCCGGGTTTCAGCCGGACATGGACCCTTCGTTACGAGAGATTTTAGAAGCTTTGGATGACGAGGAGTATATTGGTGAAGAGGACGATGATTTGTTTAATGAGCTTTTAGAGGGTGGAGAGGCTGATGAGGATTATTCTGATGACGGATCGTTTAGTTCTTTTGGGAATTGCAAGCCTGAGATACACATACCGCCAACATCTAGTAAAGATGAGCCTGAGCAGGGTTGGGAAGCAGCGTTTAGAAAGTTTAAGATTGATCAGGCTAAGGCATCTTATGATACAGATAGTGAAGCTGAAGATGAGGTAGCGTCGTTGAGTGTTGTTGCTAAGGGCACCAAGAAGAAGAAGAAGAAGTTTGGGGGTCCTGGCACTGAGTTGACTGGACTTTCCATGTCTAGTTCAGCTAATTATAGAAATGCTGGGCTTGCGTTTCTTGATGATCGGTTTGATACTATTGAAGAGGAGTATGCTGATGATTATGTTGAAGAGACTCATGAAGCGTTTGATATAGCAAAAGAGAGGCCTGATCTTGAGAGTATTCTTGATGATTTTTTGGATAATTATGCTATTGATGGTAAAAAGCTTGTTAGAAAGTGATTTTGGTTTTGGAGTGAATGGATGATTGTTTTGGAGTGAATGGATGATTGTTTTGGAGTGAATGGATGTTGATATTGTTGATATATTGATATTGGTGATATATATTGATATTGTTGATATATTGATATATTGATATTGTTGATATATTGATATTGTTGATATATTGATATTGTTGATATATTGATATTGCCCAATATATTGATATTGCCCAATATATTGATATTGCCCGATATATTGATATTAGTACCCTTTATAGATAGTTGCATTGAATCAGGGTAATTTCAAATATTTTGCGTTGGGAGTTTATTTTTAATATAGTTTTTTAATTTTTTCAACCTTGTCAACAAACAATGCCATCATTAGCTGAAGAACTATCATTACTGGCGAATCCAAAGCCTGTTGGTAAGTATTATATGAAACAAGTAGAATCCAGCTAATAAATGATTAGATTATGATCCTGAAGATCTTGAAAGAGGATCTAGAAATGTAGTTGATTCTGATGAAGATTTATCTAGAGACCATTATGTTAATGTTGAGTAAGTATTTTGAGTATTTCAAGTGTTCAAGTACTAATATTGGGTAGAAAGAGCAAGATAAGAGATGATGGTATTGAGATTAAAGGAAAGCAATATGAAGGGTCCAAAACATCTAGAAAGAATTTGTATGATTCTGGGTCTGAGTCTGAATCTGGGTCTGAAATTGAAAATGAAGCTGAATCTGGGTCTGAATCTGGGTCTGAAATTGAAAATAAAGTTGAATCTGGGTCTGAATTCGAAAATGAAGCTGAATCTGGGTCTGAATTTGAAAATAATACTGGATCTGGGCCTGAAAATGAATCTGAAAACGAACCAGAATCTAAACTAAATGATGATAAACAAAACAAATTAAAAGCCATTTTGAACCGTGAAGAAAAAACACTTGCTTCAGAACTCTCTAAAATAGCCCAAACTGAAGCTGAAAAAGGTGAATCAATACAAAATCAAATGGAAATTTACGAATCAATCTTGGATGCTCGAATTAAAGTACAAAAAGGAATCGCTGCTAGTAACTCTTTACCATTAACAAAAGAAACAACCAAAGAATTCGAAACTGCTGAAACAAAAGAAAAAACTTATAAACTAAAAACAAGTTTATACAAATTACTAGACCAATTGACTGATATGAGATATGAAATGATGAAGACAGACGGAGTTAATGTT
Source organism: Geotrichum albidum (assembly GCA_003707475.1). Taxonomy (NCBI): domain Eukaryota; kingdom Fungi; phylum Ascomycota; class Dipodascomycetes; order Dipodascales; family Dipodascaceae; genus Geotrichum; species Geotrichum albidum. The sequence continues at coordinate 35,156 of PPJE01000006.1, read as the reverse complement.
GAAGGAGTAAAATTATCTCAAAAAAGACGATTAGAAGACGCATTCAGCAATGCGAAAGAATTAGAAACCAAACATACGCCATACCGCGATGCAGTTTTAAGTAAATGGTCAAAAAAGATCCAAGCAGCATCAGGAGCATCAGCATTGAACCAAAGTAAATTCTCAATCCAGAATCAAAATGCACAATTGCAAGTTGCTACAAATTTGGCAGATATGGACCGTCTCGTTAAAAGAACTAGAATCAATCGATCAAACTACAAAATTCTTGGTGAACAAGTTGAAGAAGGAATTGATTCACAATTAAAAGAAAGGACTGAAATATTCGATGATACTGATTTTTATCGATTGCTACTAAAAGATCTTGTTGATCGTAGAATGGTTGATTCTGGTACTACTACAGGATTAAAATGGACAAATGTGAATCAAAAAGTAAAGAAAAATGTTGATACAAAAGCGTCAAAAGGTAGAAAGTTACGATATCATGTCCATGAAAAAATTCAAAACTTTGATGCACCTCGTGAAGTTATTCAATGGAATGATGATCAAATAGATGAGATTTTTGCTGGTTTATTTGGAGGTAAAGTTGAAATCAATGAAAATGTTGAAGAAGAAGTAATAAATGATGGACTTCAAATATTTGGTTAGATATAAATTTAAAATAATTTTTGACATGATCATGTCATAGTTACTTTTTGTTGTTATATTAAAGGTACTTATATTAAAGGTACTTATATTAAAGGTACTTTTTGTTATATTAAAGGTACTTTTTGTCGTTACCTATAATAAAGTCACTTCTCGACGTTACTACTCATGTTTAAGTAACTTTTAAACATAACTTATATCAAAGTCACTTTCGTCGTTACCTATAATAAAGTCACTTCTCGACGTTACTACTCATGTTTAAGTAACTTTAAACATTACTTATATCAAAGTCACTTTCGTCGTTACCTATAATAAAGTCACTTCTCAACGTTACCACTCATGTTATAGTATCTTTTAAATATTACTTTTATCAAAGTCAACATTGGCTCTTATGTGAAAGTCACATGACTTTTACAAAAATCACATGATCGTGTTCAAATCACCTGACTACACCTCAGAACATCACCGGACTACACTTTAGTTACACACTTACATCAACACGTCTGTCATCACATGACCACATGGTCAATCGTTGAATCACCGCCCACTAACGCCCACTATGATTACCATTTGTACCGTTACGATAAGTACCATTCATATCACTATTTGTATCATTACCACCAGTTTTAGACCCAATTGTACAAACACCATTCCCAATCCCGCAAAATGTTGCCGGCCGACTCCGAGCCTTTTTTGTTGACAAATGAAAAACGCGGGGGCTTTAACGTCAGTGTAATTAATTTTTTGATTAATTGGTCTCATTTGATTGGCCAAAAATGTTATACCAAAAATTGTACTCCAGAAAAAATCTTTTCCTCTTTTTAATTTTCTTTTCTTTACCTTTCAAAAGACCCTTTGAGAACTATCCTTTGAGAAGAAACTTGAGTGTCCACAATGTTAAGTGCTTTAAGACGTTCATGTTTGGTAAGTAGTGTCTGTTTAGTTTAGTCAAGGTTCTAATGAGTTTACAGAAACAATCCAGATCTTTCCATAGTTCTCGTGCTATTGGTAAAGTATTTGCTGAAGACGTAAGTGATATTTCAGTTGGGTTGGGTGGGTTGGTTGATTGGGTTGGTTTTGGTTGATTGGGTTGGTTGATTGGGTTGGTTGGTTGATTGATTGATTGATTGTTGATTGATCGTTGACTGTTGATTAATCGTTGATTGTTGATTGAGATTTTATTAAAAATTGATTTTATTGCTTAAGGGATTACATTCATCGAGCAATGATTAATCTAACTTGATTTGACTATTTCTTGATTCATCTACTGCCTATTTGGTATTCCTGGTTATTTCTCATCCTGATCATCCCTGATCCTTGTTATCTCTCATCCTGATCTCCAATAGTCCTCGTCATTTCTCATCCCGATCAATAATCCTTGTTATCCCCCATCCCGATCAATAATCCTTGTTATCCCCCATCCTAATCATCCCATCCTCGACCATTTCTCATCCCATCCCCACCATCAATATTCCTTGTCATTCCCTACTAACTAATTACAGCACGTTAAAGGTCAAGAAGCCTCTTCCCACTTGTCAAAAAAATACGCCGTAATCGATCACGAATATGACGCAGTCGTCGTGGGTGCCGGTGGTGCCGGCCTTCGTGCCGCATTCGGCCTCGCTGAAGCCGGTTTCAACACCGCCTGTATCTCAAAACTCTTCCCTACCCGTTCCCACACCGTCGCCGCCCAGGGTGGTATCAACGCAGCTCTCGGTAACATGCACAAAGATGACTGGCATTGGCACATGTACGACACCGTCAAAGGTTCCGATTGGCTCGGTGACCAAGACTCCATCCACTACATGACCCGCGAAGCTCCCAACTCCATTATTGAACTCGAACACTACGGTGTCCCGTTCTCAAGAAACGACGAAGGAAGAATCTACCAACGTGCCTTTGGTGGCCAAGCCAAGGACTACGGTAAAGGCGGCCAAGCCTACAGAACCTGCGCTGTAGCTGACAGAACCGGACACGCCCTCCTCCACTCTCTCTACGGACAATCTCTCAGACACAATACAAATTTCTTTATTGAATACTTTGCCATGGATCTCTTGATGCAAGATGGTGAATGTGTCGGTGTCATTGCTTACAACCAAGAAGACGGTACCATTCACAGATTCCGTGCTCATAAAACCGTTATTGCCACCGGTGGATACGGAAGAGCTTACTTTTCTTGCACCTCTGCTCACACTTGTACCGGTGACGGTAACGCCATGGTGACCCGTGCCGGTCTCCCTCAACAAGATTTGGAATTCGTCCAGTTCCATCCTACGGGTATCTACGGTTCCGGCTGTCTCATCACTGAAGGTTCCAGAGGTGAAGGCGGTTACCTTTTGAACAAGAATGGTGAAAGATTCATGGAAAGATACGCTCCTACCGCTAAAGATTTGGCTTCAAGAGACGTGGTTTCTAGATCAATGACTCTTGAAATCAGAGAAGGCCGTGGTGTCGGTCCCGAAAATGACCACATTTACCTTCAATTATCTCATCTTCCCGCCTCCGTTCTTCACGAACGTCTCCCCGGTATTTCTGAGACCGCAGCTATTTTCGCTGGTGTCGACGTCACAAAGGAACCCATTCCCGTTCTTCCTACCGTCCACTACAATATGGGTGGTATCCCTACCAAGTGGACTGGTGAAGCCATCACCGTTGATGAAAACGGTAACGACAAGGTTATCCCTGGTCTTTATGCTTGTGGTGAAGCTGCTTCCGTCTCTGTACATGGTGCTAACCGTCTCGGTGCCAACTCATTGCTTGATTTGGTTGTTTTCGGTCGTGCCGTTGCCCACACTATCCGTGATCAACTTACTCCCGGTCTTCCCCACAAACCTGTTCCTGCTGATATCGGCAAGGAGTCCCTTGAGAATCTTGACCGTTTGAGAACTGCTGATGGTCCTAAGTCTACTGCTGAAATTAGACTTGCCATGCAGAAGGTTATGCAAACTGACGTTTCTGTCTTTAGAACTCAAGAGTCTCTTGAAGATGGTGTTCGTAGAATTACTGAAGTAGACCGTTTATTACCTCAAGTTGGTACCAAGGACAGATCTATGATTTGGAACAGTGATCTTGTTGAAACTCTTGAATTACAGAATTTGTTGACTTGTGCTATGCAAACTGCTTATTCTGCTGTTGCTCGTAAGGAATCTCGTGGTGCTCATGCTAGAGAAGACTATCCAGATCGTGATGATGTTAACTGGATGAAGCACACTCTTTCATGGCAACACAAGCCTGGCCAGGAAGTTGAACTCAAGTACAGAAATGTCATTTATGAGACTTTAGATGCCAATGAGTGTAAGTCTGTTCCTCCCGCTAAGCGTGTTTATTAGAGGATTACGAAATAGTTGTTTATAGTTTTTTTACGGTTGTATACAGGAGGATTATTTTGATTTAATTAAGCATAAATTCATTATATTTTTTTTTTTTAGTATTTTTTTTATTTTTAAATTATATATTCAAGAGTTTGTGATTTTTTAAAATTCTTTTATGATTCTTTTATATTTAAACTGAGTATTATATGATTTATATATATTTTTATTTTCAATATTTAAATGTTATATGATTTATATATATTTTCATTTTCAATATTTAAATGTTATATGATTTATATATATTTTCATTTTCAATATTTAAATATTATATGATTTATATATTTTCAATTTCAATATTTCAATATTAAATAACTTTAATCACTATCTGATGAATTAGAAATATAACTAGGTGTAATCGTAGAATTTACAATGGGTTTAACATTGTTTATAGTTTTTGAAAGTTCATTTTTGTTTTCAGTTGTTTTTGAAAGTTTCTTCTGTTCAAGATTGTTTTCAATTTTCTTCTGTTCATTGCTTTCAAGTTTCTTCTGTTCATTGCTTTCAAGTTTCTTCTGTTCATTGCTTTCAAGTTTCTTCTGTTCATTGCTTCCAAGTTTCTTCTGTTCATTGCTTCCAAGTTTATTCTGTTCTTTATTGCTATCAAGTTTCTTATCAAAATGCTTACTCTTCTTTTTTGAATGCTTTACCTTTTCAAAATCATTTGATGCCAATTCATACTTGGGTTGCTGATTAGAATCAACATTTTGTTGTTTCAAAACCATGTTTTCTATTTCAAGTATCTGACAAAAATCATCTGTTTGATTATTGCGAACAAACCCAGATACCTTTTTCTTAAAAACACGTTGCCCTTCAGAATTGGATATTGTTATCTCTGGAACAGCCAATTGTTTGAAATTAAGTGGAATAGAAAAGTCCTTAATGTTTTCTCGAACCCAATTTCGAGCAATATCTATTTCTTTAGATAATTCAACTGTTGTAGAAGGTGCAGACAAATTTTTAGATATAGGATAATACTTGTTCATTGCCTTGGTTATGCTGAGCCACTCAGGATCATAACAAAGTTTACTACTAAATCCTTCTGAATCTGACAGTGATGAATTGGAGGAGTTAGAAGACCTTCTGTTTTTGCGTTTGCTTTTTGACTGATTTGGAATAATTTGACTATTGCTTCTAATCACCAAACTTTCTAGAAAATGACGTCGAGGTAAACATTTATCTAATGCAAGAAATTTTGTTGTCAAGACTTTCTCAGACTGTTGCAATTTTTTCTCAGAGTTAGGGTTCTCTTGAGGATTCGTATCATCGAGATCAAGAATAATTTCTTCAGAGTTTTTTGATTCATCCATGGCAAATTCAAGATCTTTGTTAACTTCAAAAGAATGATTTTTAACATTTAACTTGATTTCAGTTTCATTGACTTTTTCATTGATTTGTGCTTTGTTTGAATCAATTCCACTTTTCAAATCAATTCCATCTTGACTTATATCATCGATTTCCAAATGAATCTCATCTTTGTTTCCAACTTCTATATCATCAATTTCCAAATGAATCTCATCTTTGTTTCCAACTTCTATATCATCAATTTCCAAATAAATCTCATCTTTGTTTTCAGCTTTAATATCCATCTCATTTTTTTCAGATTTCACATTCAAATGAATCTCATCAGAATTGCAAATTTCTATTTTAGAATCAAAATCACTGAAAGCTGACTTCACCCTCTGTTTAACATTTCCACTATCCAAACCCTGATGTTTGTAAGTTGCAGAGAATTTGACATGTAAATGAGCACTCAACCATCTAGCAGGTTTAACATGCTTTAAAATTTCCATAGCAGGAGGAGATCCTAAATTACCAGTCTCAACATCGTGTCTAAAATACTTTTTTTTCGATAACAACTCTTTTAAATTTCCATGATTCTCAATTCCTTGAGGCCAATCATGGCTCATCATTAAATCAACCTTTGAATCTTTAAGAAATTTTAACTTGTCAACTTCATGCTTTCTTATATGATACACACTTCTCACTTCACCAGGATGATGTAAAGGAATGATTTCTGTACGATTTTTCATGTAATCATACTTGCCATATATTCCAGAAAGACCAGATATTCTAAGTGAATTCTTGTATATCACACTCCCTGAAGCACCTAAATAATAGATATTTGGAGCAACCCAACCTCCATAATACAATTCTTGTAAAAATCCTCCAGATTCATGATTACCTCCAATAAAAATAGTAAGAAACGGAGCTTTCTTCTTGCCCGAGTAGTACTGGTGAAAATCGCCTAGTTGACGGTACTTTGGAGGAACCGCCATGGATTGAAGATCCGACTGTTGTCGAATAGCCTGAAAATCTCCTCCAATTAAAACCAAGTCAATCGACTTATTCAAAAGCTTAACATGATGATATATACTATCTAGCGTTCCATGACAACATCCTTCAAATGCTATATTGAACGATGGCATCTTGTTACCTATAAATGTATCAAAACTCATATATTAATTGTCAATATATACACAAAAAATTTGTCAAGTGTCACGTGACTCATATAAATTTGATAATTTATTTGATTATATTGATAATGAGATAGAGTCTCACCATGGAACATCCCACTGCTCACTGGTACAGTATGGTCAATAATTCAATATGGATGACATGACAGCTTCAGGATCTAAAGGACGTCGTAGAACAAGAGTTTTTAAACGAATATTTAAACGGAGGTCTGGAGATGAACCAGAAACTGACCCTCATGATTATGTAGAACTACACCCAGAAGATGATGATTCTCCGTATCCAGAAGTTAGAGCGTCTGTGCCAAATGTTGATGATATGACTTTACCACAGAACACAGTAAGAATGTGGGTTATTGGACTGTTAATGACAACTATTGGATGCTCGGCCAACGTTATTTTTTCATTTCATAGTCCTGTTTTTGCCATTTCAACGTTTGTCAGTGCAATCATTGCTTGGCCGCTCGGTAGACTCTGGGATAGATTGGTACCTAACGTGAAGATTTTTGGACTTGGATTGAATCCTTCTTCATTCAATTTAAAGGAACACGCGTTGATTACAATCATGGCATCAGTTTCATTTGGTTCTGGTGCGGCATACATGACAGACATCATTATTACTATGAGACATTTCTACGGGCTGGAGTTTGGATGGGGGTTTCAGATAGTGGGAATGATTGCGACACAGGCAATAGGATATTCTATTGCTGGCCTTGCAAGAAGAATCTTGGTGTATCCAGCAAGTATGATTTGGCCCTCAAATCTAGTTACTACAACATTTCTCACTAACATTCACTTAAATATTAATCATGTTGCTGATGGATGGAGGATATCACGACTTGGGTTTTTCTTGATTGTACTAGTTTTTTCATTTGTTTGGTTCTGGCTTCCAGGCTTTTTGGCTCCATTTCTTTCAGATTTTGCATTTTTGACTTGGATCACTCCAAACAATGTTGTAATTAATCAAATGTTTGGTTCAACTTCGGGCCTGGGAATGATGCCAATTACTTTTGATTGGAACCAGATTGCTGGATACATTGGGTCACCTTTGATTCCGCCATTTTTTGCCGTTGGTAATATATTTGCATCTCTAGTGCTCGTTTATTGGATTATTACTCCAGTATTACATTACTCAAACGTTTGGTTTGGACGGTATTTGCCCATGTCGGATGTTAACTCTTATGATAGATTTCAACAAGTATATAACTCAGCAAGAATTTTAACAAAAGACAATGTTTTTGACGCTGAGAAATACGCAAATTATTCACCCCTATTCTTGCCTACGACTTTTGCAGTTTCATATGGAATGTCATTTGCTTCACTGAGCTCCACTCTAGTTCACACTATATTGTTTCATGGTCACCAAATTATCTACTACTGGAAGAACTCTAGAACAGAGCCTGACGATGTACATATGCGACAGATGAAAAACTATAAAGAAGCACCAGACTGGTGGTTTGGTATTTTGTTTGTTGTTTTTTTTGTGCTCTCTATTCTTTGTGTTGTACTCTGGGATACAGGAATGCCACTCTGGGCACTTGTATTTGCTTTAGGAATTGCATCTTTTTTACTTGTTCCAATTGGAATGATTTACGCATTGACCAATATATCTGTGGGGCTGAATGTTATCACGGAATTTATTGTAGGATACTTGGTGCCTGGGCGGCCCATTGCAATGATTTTTTTCAAAACGTTTGGATACATTACAAATGCACAAGCTATTAATTTCATTCAAAACATGAAGCTTGGTCACTATATGAAGATATCTCCACGAATATTGTTTATAGCACAGCTGGTTGCAACTATTTGGGGAGGGCTTGTTCAATTAGTAGTTTTAGCATGGTCAAGTCACAACATTAGTGGCTTTTGTGAGCCTGATCAAGTTGCTAATTTCACCTGTCCTGCTGCTCGTGTGTTTTACAATGCTTCAATTATTTGGGGAGTAATTGGTCCTAAAAGACAATTTGGACCTGGAGAAATGTATCATAATACATTATTCTTTTTCTTAGTTGGTGCAGCATTGCCATTATTAAATTGGCTATTTTTGAAAAAGTATCCCAAATCCATTGCTAGATATATTCATTGGCCAGTGTTTTTTACTGGGACAGGCTATATTCCTCCTGCTACTGGATATACGTATGGAACGTATTGTGCAGTGGCGTATATTTTTGGATATTGGATAAAACGAAAATATTTTGGTTGGTGGGCGAAATACAATTATAGTTTGAGTGCAGGACTAGACATTGGACTGGCACTGGGTTCATTATTTGTATTTGTTATGAGTTTAAGTCCTAGAGTTGTTCCACCGCAGTGGTGGGGAACTCAGGTTGTTCGACAAACGGCTGATTCTAAAGCCCTACCGTTAATCAAATTACCAGATGGTGAAGCTTTTGGGCCAGAAACGTGGTGAATATTTCGTAATAGTTTTTAGTATCGTTATTTTGCATATAAGTATGGTGTTAATTGTAATAGAGTGTATGACTATCAATTAAAGAGAATTCTGAATATGACGTGAAGTATATTATCTATGAGTATCACGACACAAAATCTATAAAAATAAATATGACGATATAATATAAAATATTACAATATATAGAAAATCACAAAATATAAATCTTCGCAAAATATAAATCACCACAAATCATCAAGTTAGAGACTTTGTGTAGTTTGCAAAAACAAGACCTACAACAATTTCAGTTGCAGCTAAAACACTATCAATGATGACAATATCAGTACCAACAGCTTCCTGTACAGCTTCATCAAGACCTGTTAATCCAGCACACCCAAGAATCAAAGCTTTGGCTCCGTTTTCAACTGCTTTGTGAGCACAGTTAGCCAATCGCTTAACTACAACACTTTGATCAGCTTCATGAATTTCCAAGACTCCAAGACCAGTAGTGTAAGTACCTTTGTAACCATGACTCGTAGTACCTAGCAAGGCAAGAACAGCATCATCCAAAAGTTTTTCCCAAACTGTTGCGGTAGTTATAATAGCAAACTGTCTACCCATTGCAAGAGAATGGAGCACAGAAGCTTGAAATATTCCCACTACAGGTTTATTAGTGATTTCTCTCAACATGTGAACCAGGGGATGGTCAGAAAAACAGGCTACAATGAACCCATCATGTTTAGAAATGAGATTTTTAGCCAAAATATCTTGATAGCATACGGATGCAGAGAGAACACTTGTTGTATATGAATCAATTTGAGCTGGAGCAGGACTGGGAGCGGTATAGAATGAATAAGTAAACGTAGGAGGGGCCTCAAACTTTGTACTTAGATTATCCGAGATAGAAGCTGAAGAGTTGGGATTTATAAACAGAATTGAAGGCATTATGAAGTTGGATTACAAGATTACAAGAATAAGAGGTTTATATATATGTGTTATCGCATCGACTATACGATAACAAGAATTAAAGTTGATCGTCGGCGACCGACAGAAGCCCTTATTCATGAAGAGTTAGGGTTTTTTAATAGCAGGGTAATTTAAAAAAAAGTTTAAAAGCGCACAAATTTTCTATATAATCAAACTTAACGACTTCCATAGCAGATAAAAACTGTAAGTAAAAGATTTGACAGGACAGAAGTTTATTAGATGATGATTCCAATCAAGCATAGTTCATCCGAGGTTTACTAGACCTGTGATGATACAAATTTGAAATTAGTCTTTCGCTCCTATCTGATTTTTAATAATATCTGAACTGTTTTTGAGTGAAAGTTAGCAATTACTAACAGTATAGGTTAATTGTAATTTTTTTTAATTAATTTATTTTTATTATTTTTTTTTTATTTTTTTTATTTTTTTTTTATTTTTTATTTTTTCTATTTTTTTATTTTTATCATGTTCTAAATTTTTATTTTATTTATATTTTAAATTTCATTTTTTATTTTTTTATGTTCTGAATTCTTATTTTATTTATATTTTTATTTTTATTCTATTTTTTAATTTATTTCAAGTTAATTTAATTTATACTAATTCATCTTTAAATTATCATGATTATATTTTAAAATACTTTCAAGTAGTTTAGGACATTCTTAGTTGAATTTCAGTACAGATCCAAGTTGAGTTCTGGAACTATTTCAGTACAGATTTTAGGCCAAGTTTTAGGATTTGTTATATAAAACGATAAGTATTTGAATAGTTAAAATTATTGATTGATTGATTGAAGTTTTAGGACGATTCCCAGTATAAATCCAAGTCAAGTTCCACAACAGATTTTAGGTCAAGTTCAAACCAATTCCACGCTGAAGCTCAGTAAATGTCCTAAGTCCAGAACAGACTTTAGGTCATGTTCCAGAACAGATTTTAGTCCAAAACAGACTCATAACAATCATCTTAGCTCACCTAATGTTTACATAAAATAAACCATCTCATTATCACCATCTTGTCATGTGATTGAAACTCTTCTCGATAGCTCAGTCCTCCACCAGATTTTACGGCTTTGTTGATTAGAAAAAAACCTACAAGCCACCTAACCTTCTTTCTTCCCTCCTTCTCAATCACCAACACCACCGACTCTGTCCCTAATGTCTTCGCAATTACGTTTACTGGACTTGGTAAAACCTTTTTTACCAATCTTACCAGAGGTAGAACTCCCTCTACGGAAAGTCCCATTCGATGAAAAACTCGTTTGGACAGTAGTTACTGGCCTAGCATTTTTTGTAATGTCTGAAATCCCTCTGTACGGTATCTTCTCTAGCGATACCAGTGATCCATTGTACTGGCTTAGAACTATCCTGGCTAGTTCTAGAGGAAGTCTTATGGAACTGGGAACTACACCCATTATAACAGCTGGATTGATCTTTCAATTATTGGGAGGAGCACAAGTTTTGAACGTTAACTTTGATCTTAAAAGTGACCGTGAACTGTTTCAAAGTGCTCAAAAGCTCTTTGCAATCTTGTTGACTACTGCTCAAGCTTTCGCTACTGTTTTTTCTGGTCTCTACGGATCACCTTCTGATCTTGGTCCTGGTGTTGTTGTTTTGTTGATTTTGCAGCTCGTTGGTGCCGGTGTCTTTGTTATCTTGATGGGTGAGATCTTTGATAAAGGATACGGTATTGGTGCTGGAATTTCGCTTTTTACAACTTTGAGTGTCAGTCAACAAATCTTTTGGCGTGCTCTTTCTTTCACTTCTAATGATTTTGGTAGAGGAACTGAGTACACTGGTGCAATTGTTGCTTTTTTCCATTTGATTTGGACTAGAAGAGATTTGAAATCTGCTATTGTTGAAGCTTTTTTCAGAACTCATCTTCCAAATCTTTTACAAGTTTATGCCACTATTTTCACTTTTGGTTTGGCCGTTTACTTGCTTTCTTTCAGAGTTGACATTCCTGTGAAATCTACAAAAATGCGTGCTGGTGCCACTACTTATCCCGTAAAGTTAATGTATACTGGTTCCATGCCTATTTTCCTTGTCACTTCATTCACTGCAAACATTTCTCTTCTTTCTCAGGCTCTTTTCAAGCAATTTCCTAGTAATTTGCTTGTACGTCTTTTTGGAACTTGGGAAGCTCGTACTGGTACTACTCAATCGTTTGCAGTTTCTGGTCTTGCATACTACCTTCAGCCTCCATTTAATGTTTTTGATGCTATCTTCCATCCTGTGAAAACTGTTTTATACGTTGTTTTTATTGTTGTTGCTTCATCTGTATTTGCAAAGACCTGGACTGAGATTTCTGGTTCTTCTCCTCGTGATATTGCAAAGAGTTTCAAGCAGCAAGGAATTGTCATTATTGGACACCGTGATGTTTCAATGACAAAAGAGTTGCGCAGAATCATTCCTGTAGCTGCTTCAGTTGGTGGTGCTATTGTTGGTTTGATTGCTGTTTCTTCTGATATTTTGGGTTCTTTGGGTAGTGGTACTGCTATTTTGGTTGCTGTTACTACTATTCAAAACTACTATGAAATTTTGGCACAAGAAGGAGGAATGCTAAACAACGCAATGTCTCAAGTTGTTGGTGGATGATTTCAATTTGTGTAAATGTTGAATCAATGATGGATCTGGAGAATAAATGTTGTGTGGTATGGAGAATAAATGTTATGGTGGTGTATAAAAAATAGATTTCTAGTATATATATATATAGACTATTTTGTATATAAAGTATTCTAATGAAACATCTTTGTTTATATCCATCCTTTGCAATAGTCGCAAACAGTGACGCAAGATTCAAATCCCACTTTTTTCTGAGGAACGCAAATTTCGCCAGAGATTTCAGCTTTTCTACAAGTAATGTAGAGGTCAAGAATATGACCGCATTCGTAAGAAGTGATATTTTTGATGCACATGGTGATTTAGGTTAATCAAAAATATTTGGTGATTGTTGTTGATAATTAGAAAAAATAGAAAGTTCATGTTCTTTATATAATAATTATTTAGACTACAAGATTTCTTAATTCATTATCACAAGAATTTATTCACAAGTTTGTTATTGTATTTTAAAAGAGAATTCGTGGAAAGATTAATTCTCTTTAGATCATCATATTCTTAAGGTTTAAGTGTTTTTGTGGTTTTTGTGGAATTCTTATGATAGCCTTACAAAGTTTTGTGGAGTTTTCATGATGGACTTGTAAAGGTTTTGTAGAATCTTTTAAATCTCTCATGAGGTTTTTTGAAAATTAGCATATATTCATGGGTAAAGTATCTAGTTTTAATCTATTTGTTTCAAACAGTCTTTATATAAGTTAATTTCTTGTCTAGCCACAGATACATGAGTTTTCGAGTATTATTAATTCAGTAATTCAAGATGAAAATTAGAAATTTGTAGTGTCCAAAATAAGAATGAATATGAAAGAAATACCTCTTTCAGTTTAAAACTTCATTGAGTGTAACTGGTTTTTAACTAAAGAGATTTTTCAACAAATTTTACATGAAAAATGAAACGGAATTTATTAGTATTGATAGAGGGGTCAGAGGGGGTCATTATTGAATTATTGAATCATTAAATTTTTCAATTTTTCAATGTTATTAAATGTTAAAAAATCTTGACAAAATCACTAAAAATCACTAAAATTAATGAAACAATCAATAAATCACTACAATCATCATCTTTAACTCATCCTATTCAACTCATTCTAAAAAAATTTCCCTTCGCGTTCGCGTTTGTGTTCGCGTTTATAATTTATTTAATTCACCCTAACCCTAGAAAATTCCGAATCTTAACAATATTTCAACTCTTCTTTCACATCCACCCACCGTGAATCTTTGATAGTTTTCTGTACAAACATTCTATAATATCGCTACCATTTTTCAAGTTAGTAGGGATACCATTTTTTTTGAATATTGGTTGTTGAGCTATTCTGTCCTGAAATAATTTGGTCTCATCATTATCTGAAATGGCTGAAGAAAGTACTCCAACAACTCCATTTAGAGGGAACGATCGTTCAAGATTCGATGAAATTCACCTCCAATTCTCAGTATGTTGGCTGCTTTTTATATGAATTGTTAACTAACTTGTACTCCAGCCTTTGAACTTGAACGCAGTTTCGATTGCTTCTTCGTTCTTATCGTTAAGTGCATCAATTGTGTCTACTCTTCCTGAGGCTGTTTTGAAAAGTATTGTTACTCAAGCTACAAAGTTTGAAGAATTACAAAGTCAAAAAATTCTGGATGACATCTCTGCAAGTATGTTTTGTTAGCTTTTAAATATAACTAAACTAACATATATTAGAACAAGCAATCAATATTGCAAGCTGCAAAATTAAATCTCTTAATGACCAACTGGCCACGCTGAACTCCGAATCAGTAGATCTCAAGGAAACAGTATCACAATTATCCAAATGTAAAGATTCATTAGAAAAAAATCTGGTTTCTACAAAGCAAGAATCCAAGTTGGCAACTGAAGAAGTCAACTTGCTAAACGCTAGAATCAACTCTCTGCGATACGATAAAGTCCAGCTGCTACAAAGAATCGATAATAAAAACACCGAAACTAAAGATGTCCAATCTGAACTTGAATCTATTCGTAAATTAAATGTTTCGAGTCGCAAATCAATTATCGAATTGGAAAATCAACTGCAGCAAGAAAAACAAAACCTCAATTATGCTAAATTAGATTCACAAAAATTACAACAACAAGTGCTTTTACAAACTGAAAGCAACGAATGGTTGAAATCTCAATATGAGGCCAAATCTTCAGAATTGACAAAGTTTAGATCTGAAAAGTTTGCTCTTATTTCAACTCTTCAAAATGATCTTGCATTACTTCAAAGTTCACATCATACCTTGGAAGGTTCCCATGATAGACTCAGTGAACAATATACTCATACCAGCAAAAAATTGGAAGATTCGCTAGCTAAAGTTAAATCCCTCCAAGATGAAAAAGCAACTAATGAAGAAGCTTTCCGAACAGAAATGGCCTCTCAAAGACGAGTTGTCGAAATTTGGGAAAGAGCTGCTAATGAAGCAAAAGCAAGAATAATTGAGTTTGAGCAGCTTCTTGAAAATGATCGTGAGAGTTACCTCGAAGATATAAGAAATTTGGAAGATGAATCTGAAAAAGACAAGCTAGAAATTGAAAAACTTGGTCAAAAACTTTCGGATTACGAATCGCTTCTTGAATCTAACTTGTCTTCTAATGAAGATCCTTTTACTTCAAATAAAAAAATTTCTACATCACGTCTTTTTGCAAATATTGACAAATCAGAGGGTAAAGATAACCATAAAGAATTGGTCACTCTACGGATATTAAACATGAATTTGAATGAAAAATTGGTAGAGTTGACAAAAACTTTGGAAGAAGTTGCGTCTGTGGAACAAACAAGTGATAGAGAAACTGATGACGCTTTGGAATTAGAAATTACACAACTAAGCTATCAGTTGGAAGCATTTAAAAAAGAAAAAGAAAACTTGGAATCAGTTGCAAAAAAGAACGGCATCCAACTTTCTGATTATGCACGCGAATCTGAGGCTTTGAAGAGACAAATCAAGGACTTGTCTCGACAGGTTCAACATCTTTTAATTCAAAATCAACTTTTGTCTGATACCTCTAATGCAATCACAATCGATGAACATAAGAGTTTAAAACGACTTTTGAATGGAGAAGATCTTTCGGAATCTCCAACTGATAAGCTTATTTCTGAAAGATTGGTGGTATTCACCAATATAGTTGAATTACAACGCCAAAATGAGAATCTATTAAAAGTTACTAGAGAATTAGGTTCAAGAGTTGAATCAGCTGAAGCAGAGGCTAAGAATGGTATCAACGAAATTGAGTCTACTGCTGTTAGTGAAGCGAAAGAAGCGATATTGATGTTACAGGAAGATTTAGAAAAGTTACATCAAGATTTGGAAACTGTCACTCATGAACGCGACGTTTTTAGAAAACTACTATCGGCGAAGACAGATAACGGCATTTCGTTGGATCAATTATCCAATACAAGTGCTGAAAATGTTGCATCTCTATATACACAACAGCTTATCAAACAGAATGATGAATTATCGCAATCTTTGAAACAGATGAATTCAGAATTAGAGGCCATCAAAACAGAAAGTAAAACTAATTCAAAAGATTTTGAAGAAAAAATCAAAACACTTTCTACGGAAAAATCTGCCCTACAAGTTCAATTTGCAACAACCAAAAGTCAGCTTGAATTTTCAACCGAAAAATACAATAATCTTGACTCAAATCATCAAATATTGCAGAAAGACCTTGATCAATTAAAGGTTAGAGCTTTGACATTACAAGAACAAATCACATCTCAAGAAGCTAGATACCAACGTGTTGCAGAAGAACTTTCCACTTCTAAAGCTGATGCTGAAACTCTTCGTATTAACTCTTTCAACTTTTCCAATGATCAAAAGTTATGGGCTAACTTGGAAACTCATTTGAAAGCGAAAATCACTAGCCTTGAAGAAGACCGCAACCGTCTTAATTCTTTACTTGTCAATTTCCAAACTTCTGAAGCTGAAAGGAACGCCTCTGTTAGTGAAAATCAGCAGCAGCTAAATACAAGAATTGCATCTTTTCAGGAAGAAATCAATGGCTTAAAATCTCAACTTGAAACTGAAACAAAAGAAGTTAGATCACTTACTCAACAGCGTGTAATTCAAGCCAGTGAATATCAATCTCGTATTGATGATTTGATTAATGATACAAAAAAAACAAATCAACAATTAATGCAGACTAAGGATGAAAAGTATGAGCTAGACTTGAAGCTGCGTGAAGCTTACGTTGAGCTGAAAAATGCAAATGAAACGTTGGATCTTGTCAAACATCAACCTTCTTCAATGAGCTCTGAAAGTCTGGCTGGCGACAATAACTCCCTAGGTTACGAAATCATTACCCTGAAAAACCAATTGAATTTGGCCAATAATGAAAATGAATTGAGTAAGAAACACATTTCTGAGTTAAAGGTAGTGAGCGAAAAGGCTGAAACAGCCTTGCAAAACATGATTCAAGACTTTGACAAGTATAAAGAAGAGTTTGGTTCTACGACTGCTGCTAAAGAAGCCAAGGTTGAAGAGTTGAAGAAAGAACTTGAAATCGCGCAAGAAGATTTGAAAATTACACGTTTAGAACTTTCCACTTTGAAAGAAACGAGCGAAAAAGAAACTTACAAGTTTGCAGCGGAGGAAGCCAGATTGAAAGGATCTATCAGCACATTGGAATCCAATGGTACAAATCTCCGAGAATCTCTTGAGAATCTAAAACAAGATATTGAAAGACAAAAAGAAATAGCTTCTGAAGTTCAATCCAATTACGACAAGGAAGTTAACAAAAATTTTGAACTCACAAGTTCTTTAGCATCGATACGCAAGGAGCATAGCGAATTAAATGAAAAAGTTTCTGAACTTATCAGTGCTGCCAATATAGCAAAGGAGCGTCTCACTACTTCAGAAACCAGTTGGGAAACGCAAAAGTTTGCATATGAACAAGAAGTAGATCAACTCACTTCTCGTACTGAAAATCTTTCAAGTCACAACGAGATTCTTCTAAGTCAGCTGGAGTCCTTGAGCTCCCAGCTTGCTAATCGTTCTGGACTACCTCCTACTTATGCTGAATCAACAGAATCTAAAGCTTACTCTGAGGAACAGTTATTGGAGATTATTAATCACATGAAGCGCGAGAAGGATATTATAGCCGTTAAATATGAGAATTCTTCACACGAACTGAAACGTCTGACACAGAAAGTTGATCATACCAATGCTGCTCTAGATAGAGCCAAGTTAGATCTGGAAATGGAGAAGCAGAAAGAAGGTGATAAGCTAAAACTTGCAATTGAGCATGACAAGGTTCTAGCTCAACTGAATGACATGAATATTTTGCGTGAAAGTAACTCTACATTAAGACAGCAAACTCAATTCTACAGTCAGAAACTCAAATCCTTGGAAGGAGAATTAGAAAAGTTGAAATCCAGCTATGAGCCTTTAGATGGCAAATTGAAGATTTCCGTTGCGGAACTAGAAACTAAGAAGCAACAACTCAAACTAGCTCAAGATGATAGCGCCAGATGGAGAGAGAGAGTTCAACAAATTTTGCAAAAGTATGAACGTATTGATCCCCAAGAATTGAAGAATTTAGAAGAAAAGGTTGAACAACTTCAAAAGCTAAATGAGGAACTTACCACTAAAATCCAAACTATTGAAAATGTACACCAGAAAGCTACTGGAGAATTGGAAGCTAAATTGAGGGAGACAGAAGAAAAAGCTAACAAATTACAGGCTGACCGTGATGCTTTTGAACTTCGATTCACGAAAATCAAGAGTGAGTTTATGGAAAAAATGGCAGCCAGACGTCGAGATAACAATTCTTTGAAAGAACAGTTGGCTGCTGCTTACAATAAAGTTTCAGCTCTTACCACTGAACTTGAAGCAGCAAAGAAGACAGCTGGTACTGTTGCTGCTGAATCTGATACTTCTGAATTGAAATCAATTCAGCAAGCTCTAGAAAAAGCAAACAGTGAACTTGAATCTACAAAATCTGCCTTGGAAGAATCCAAAGAATCTTTACAGGAATTCAAGATTGATTCTGAGTCTTCAAAATCCCAAATTTCCAGTATTTCAAGTGAATATGAATCTTTCAAAAAGACTGCTGAACAACAAATTGAAGCTAAACAAAATCAAGCTGAAGAGTATAGGCAAAAGCTGGAGGATACTCAGCACCAGCTGCAGATTTTGCAATCTACCTCTACTGAAGGTTTTGACAGTGCTTCCAAGATTTCTGAACTTGAAACTGAGATCAAAGAACTTCAGGAACGATTGGCTTCTGAATCAGTACAAACTGCAAATCTTGCTTCTACTGAGGAACTCAACAAACAAATTGAATCTGTTCAAAAGGAAAAGCAAGAATTAGAAGAAAAAATTCAGCAACTCGCAAGTCAACATGAAACTAAGATTCAAGAAATTACAGCTGCTAATGATGCCAAGATTGCTACTCTTAAAACTAATACTAATCAACGCATGCGAGAAATCATAAGTCAAAGAGTAGAAACGAACAAAAAAGCTGTCGAAGATGAGTTTAAGGCCAAGTTAGAACAGCTTGAAAAGGCAAAGAAAGAAGCAGAAGAACGTGCACAAGTTCAGTCCACAGAGATTTCATCAGCCGATACAGAAATTTTCAAGAAGACTCTCGATGAGAAGTACAAATCTGAGTTGGAGGAGGCTCAAACGAAAGCAGCTGAAGAAAAGAAGAAGGCTGTGGATCAAGCTCGGGAGAATACTAGAAAAGAGATGGAAATGAGAATTAAACTAATGCAAATGAGAGCCGAAAAGGCTGAAAAGGCGAAAGCTGAATTGTCTGCTCAATTAGCATCATCTGGCGGTCAGTTCAACAACGGATCTTCATCCGCTCCTCTCTCTATGCAGCCTATACCCAAAGGTCCTTCAAACATGCAACAACAGTTCAATAATCAACAAGGGAATACAAACAATAATTCACAGTCAAACCGAAGTGGCAGGATGGGAATTAGAGGCACTGCAAATCAAAATTTCACCCGTCAACAAAACAATCACCAAAATCAGAACCAGAACATGATGAACCAGAACATGAACATGAACAAGAATCAGAACCAGAACCAAAATCAGAACCAAAATCAGACCCAAAATCAGACCCAAAATCAGACCCAAAATCAGGCCCAAAATCAAAATCAACACCAAAACCAAGGGCCAGCTGAAGCGCAATCTCAGCAAGAATTGAGTGTCATTCAACAACAGCGTATTGCACGATTTGGAGGAACTGGCAACAATATGGCAGCTCCAAATCAACAAGCTTTGAAAAGACAAAATGAGAATTTGGACGCCCAAGAAGCTAAAAGAAGAAAAGAGGAAGAGGAAGATAAAAAATTCATTTGATTCAACAAATTCTATCACGATTTTAAAGCTTAGCGTTTATTTGTTAAAATATATATATAAGAAGTTATACTGGCATTTTTCAATTTTTTTCTAGTTTTCTATCTCATTGTATTATCAATTTTTTTGCTGATATTGCACTTGTATGTTACAGTACATTTATGTTTTTCCTTAAATAATGAAATATCTATTTAATTAGTATATATGGGTTTCCATAAATTTTAACCTCTATTTAATTAGGTTGTTTGGTTTTCCATAAATTTTGAAATTTCTATTACATGTTTCCACTAGTTACAAAAAAATGGAGATAAGAATTACTACTGTTTCTATTTTGTTTTTTTATCACTTGTTTGTGATTCCTTCTTAATGAGCTTGATTCCACTGGTTAAAACACCAGATAGGTATTCTAACAAAATCATAAATAGACACAAGCAACTTGCGATACTAAAATGAGAAATACCTGTACCGATGTCTAGCCAAGATCCTTCATCAACAACCAGATAGAAGAAGTTCAAAGTAAGAATATCAGAAACTGACAATACAATACCAAATAAAGCTGATTTTGGAAGCCCAAGTCTAATGTTGAGAATACCAAGTGTAACTGAAAGAACAATAAATGGAGCAAGAAGTTTGAAAATCAGTAATGCTCCCATAGAAAAGGGATCAAAGATTGGAATTAATCTATAAACTGAATCCAGTGAGAAAGATGAAATTGATGCAATGTTACCGATACCAAAGAATCCGATTTGTGACAAGTAGAAAAAAAATAAAGCTAATCTGATTTCATTCAACCCTATTTTTGACTTTGAGGATTTAACAACTCCAGCATTAGAAAAATCGTTTTCAAGTTGTAACCAGACAACTAACAGAGCTACAAAAGCAATGAAAAATAAGCCTTCATAAGAAATTGTGAGAATAATGAATGTAGGTGCAAATGCCATGTAAATAGCTAAGATTCTAAATCTATAATCAGAAATTGGTTGAAAGTAGTATGCAAAAGGAACGACAGCAGCAGAAACAAATGTGATCCAACCGACGACTTGACAGCCCAATGGAAGACCCTGCTTAGCTTGCAAAGAAATTACTGATTGCCTAGTCACAGTTGTTGCTAGTGCAATGAGACCAATTTGAACTCCTGCTATAGCACGAGTCAGACTGGGTAAGACAATCACCGCAGTCAATCGAGCAATAATGAGACCACTGGTAGTAACCATGATAGCTCCACCAGCCATTATCTGAGTCAAAGATTCCTCTTTGTTAGCAGGCAAAAGAGTGAAAACACTTAAGATCAAGCAAAGTGCAACCCAAGCGAATGACATGAGTCTGTTTTGCATGGCTAGCTTGTAATTTTGAATAAATGGCCATGAAGTAGCAGCCCAGAAACAAACAGAAAAAATTTCTCTATGGAAATATCCATATACAATGGATTCCATTATTCCAATACAGAAAACAAGGTATCCCAAAGATGTTAAATATGGTGTCTTTGTATTTGTACTTTCAACCAGAATTTCCATTCCTTTCTTGAAAGTCTTCCAATTTCCAAAAATTTGTTCCCAGAAGAATACTGGGAATATCGCGTACAAGTAATAATTCTTTGGAGATTCTTGCTTGTGTAAAAATGAAACCAGCACTACAAGAATGCTAGCAAATAAGGCTTTAATAATAGGATGAGACCCTTCAGATACAGCATCATCAGTAACAATAAATGTGTGCAAAAACGAAAGAGTAGCATATCCAATCCATCCAATGTACCCAAGTGTTACTAAAGATCTTAATAATAACCAGTTGTAAGTCTGTAAGTATCTTAAACCTTTAACTGCTTCTTTCATAAGCTCCTCTGAGTTGATGATAGCTTGTTTATAATCACCTTTTTCAATAAGCTGTTGAATACCTTTTGCTCTCAAATTAATACTTGATTTAGCAAAAGGAGGATAGATTTTGTAACGTAATTGAGATGAAGCAGTTTTATCTTCTTTCACTAAATATTGCTCAACGATTGACATGGAATTGGCGAAAATTGTCTCTGCCTTAGCCTTGTCGGAAGCTTCTAAAAACGCTAAAGGAATTTCACCAACAGAGTTAGAAGGGTAGTTCAAACCAACTAAATAAGACATTAAAGATGCAATATCAGCTTGGTTAACATCGTTTCTCTTAACCGAGTTGAGATCCCAAGGGGCAGAATACTCGTCATGATTTCCGGGTTCACCTTTGATTGGTTTAGCAATACCAGCGCCCCAAGCAACCATAGGAGTTCTAGTGTTATCTGGATGACCGTCACCATGAGAACCCCAATCGCTCATGCCGTGATCAGCAGTAAAGACATAAGCAGTTTTATCATCATTGTAAAATTCGTCAAGTCTTTTTACAAAAGCTCCAATTTTTCTGTCAATGTACTTAATATTGTCGTAGTATTCAGCGGAGTAGGGTCGATAAGAATGACCTGCAGTGTCAATACCTAGCAGATGCAAGAAAAATACAGTTTTATCTTGTCGCAATTTCTTATTTAATTCTGAATCATTTTCAGCATCGTCGAGTAATTTTTCAACTTTGTTAAAGACAAATTGGTCCAACTCAATAGAAGATTTAGTAAAGTCTTCAAATTCATGCCCATACATGATAGTGTCTATACGATCTTTATCTGAGGCACCTTGTGCAAACATTGGCAGAATATCCGGTGAACCATAAGAATATGTGTGTCTTGATTGATTGAAAACTGAGTCAAAGTCAACTGGATTTTCTTTCCAGCCCTTAGTGACTGCGCTGACATCTTCGTAAAATCCCGCGATCATTGCGACGTGGCCAGGGCGCGACTCGGTTGGCATTCTAGTATGAGAGATACCAAAGGTAGCATCATCCAGAACTTTGCTTCTAATGAATGGGGCAAGATATGCTGTTTCACCAGTAGCTGGATGTTTTATTTTGTCAAAGCATTTATCTGCTCTCAATCCATCACCTAGATCACACTAGTCAGCGTTTCTAACTTGATTAAAAGTATGATTGACTTACCGACGATTAGTACCAATCTTTTAGCAGGAGCAGTCTCTGTAGATTTCCAGTGTTTCATTCCATGTACTAGAGGGCTGACAAAGTATATATCAAAGATGGAAAACAGGAATGCCATATGGAATAGTACTCCAACAAACAATACAGTTCTTTTACCTAACAGACCCATTTTTAAACCGATAGTCTTTTTGGTCAGTTGTGATTTTGTGCTGGAAATGAACTAGAAGTGACCTGGAAGTGACCTGGAAGTGACCTGGAAGTGTACTAGATATGTACTGGAACGATCTGAAAAAGGTCGCGGAAGGAAAGGTGTTTACTTTTAAACGATGAAATTTTCGACCCGCAAGGTTTAACCCTTGTTCGTCACATGACTACATTGTCATCCATGATTTGTCGAGTCTCAAGGCTTAATCAGAATAAATATCGTAGAGTCATTAACTAGCTGATTTTAAAGAGAGCGCCAGCTTTATATTCTTTTGGTGTTGTTGAAGATGCTTCAAGTACTGAGATGAGAGTTCAATCTGTTGTCCAATGTGGTTTTGGTAAATGCTAATATTAGGCTCATCATTTTCCAGAAAGCTGGTATCACTTTCCAATATATTAGAAAACTGTTTAGAAAATTGAGACCATAATTTGACATAATGTTTAAAGGCTTGTTTGTTTGCAGATGTCCATCCTTCAGATCTACTTAATTCGAGTTTAGGTGGGTTTATTCTTGATTTCTTTTTTGGAGATTCTAAATTTGATTCCGCTGCTCGCTTTTTTGTGTTTTTCAGTGCATCAGAAGTGCGTGGAGTTTCTGGAGTCGTTGTAGTCGTCTCTACAGAGTCAGCGTCACTCTTTTGAGTTTCTATAGGTGTCG
This sequence comes from Geotrichum albidum, assembly GCA_003707475.1. Taxonomy (NCBI): domain Eukaryota; kingdom Fungi; phylum Ascomycota; class Dipodascomycetes; order Dipodascales; family Dipodascaceae; genus Geotrichum; species Geotrichum albidum. The sequence goes on along the minus strand of PPJE01000006.1, from coordinate 11,520 downwards.
ATGATGTTTCTTGAGTAGGTACAAATTCTTCTTTTGGTAAATCTTCGTCATCATCTAATGTCAAGTCAATTACCTCTTTTTGAGTCGTATTATTTGAAGGAATGTTTGGTGTTTCCAATCGTTTTTGAAGCGTAGGGCTGATTGGATCAGCATTCGTTTGATAAATGATTTCTGGCTCTTCATCTTCAGAACTGTTTACTTTATTTTCAAACGGCTGTGATTCTCCAGAATGGTATGATTGTGTAAAATCTTCTTTTCCTTTAGAAACAAAAGCATATGAGCTTGCAGAACCTCCAAAATTCTTGTCTTTTGAGCTTCTAAATGATGATTTAGATTCAGGTTGAGCTGTTGAAGGTCCAGATTGTGCTGATTGGGGTCCAGATTGTGATGATTGAGGTCCAGATTGTGATGATCGAGAACCTGGAGACTCTTTGGTAGAATGTTTATGTTTGAAATTCTCGTTGGTGGCGGGTTGTGTATTTCTTTTATAGCTCTCTTGTGTTTTACTTGCCCCTGGTGGCATTTTACCTCCAGTTCTTCGTTTTGGTTCTTCTGTAGTGTAGTTTTCAGTTTGACTCCAATCTGAATCTGAATCTGAGTAGTAAGGATCGTTGGCTTGTTTGAAGAAATCAGACATGTATGCGTCTCTAGCCAGATTAGAATAGTACCATGAAGTGTTTCTTGTGAATCCAGCAAAATTAAACGGGTTTGCACGAGTATAGTACTTGTATGGATTTTCCTGTGTACTTCTACTTGGAGGTGCCCTTGTTGAATATGTCGGTGCAGTTCGTTTTGGAGGTGTGATCTTTGAATAGTACTCCTTTCTCTTATTTGCATCGCTTAAGCTATTGTAAGCTTTTAAAACTTCCTGAAACTTTTGACTGGCAAAGTTGTCATCTTTATTCTTATCTGGATGATATTTTAGAGCCAGCTTCTTATATGCTTTCTTAATCCCAGAATCATCTATTGATTTCCATTGTTCCTTTGTAATTTCCAAAACCTCAAAGTAGTTTTGAGTCGCCATTTTGACTATTGGTCGTCAAGCGCTCAATCTTCAGCAGTGTTATATTGTCAAGTTTTGGTGAGAATTGTTGAAACTATTAGTGAAATTTAATGATTTGAGAGATGGTAACAATTCCAGACTCGATGTAAACAGTATATCACGTGATTCAAATTTATTAATGTTGAGGGAAATTCTAGTTTGAGTATATTGTAGATTGGGTCTTTTGTGGCATTTAGGAATTTACAAGTTGATTTTGATAGTTGGAGGTTTAGATGAGTATAGCAATGACAATGGGGTTTTATTTTTGGAGAAATAGTGATTTTACTTGAAATGAGAAAAGTTGGAAAATTTGTCTAGATTGAGACATTAGATTAATTGATTCAAGTTGAATCGTTTATATGAGGCCCGCTATCTTGATAATACCACTGGTAATTGTAAATTGTAGTTAAGAAATAAGCTTGTATTTTTATTACCCAACTTGTAGATGAATTTTGGAGAACTGAGTAATCAAGTGTAAATTTAGTTGAAAGTGAAGGTAAATTAATAATTATGTAGATGAATAATTATGTAGATAAATTATTATGGAGATGAATAATTATGTAGATGAATAATTATGTAGATGATTAATTATGTAGATGAATAATTATGTAGATGAATAATTATGTAGATGAATAATTATGTAGATAAATAATTATGTAGATAATTAATTATGTCGATAATTAATTATGTAGACGAATAATTTTGTAAATGATATTTGCAGTTGATATTTATAGTTAAAGTTATGTATAAATAAATATTTAAAATTGAAAATTTTTGAATGTCCACAACTAAAAGTGTTATCAATCCAAAATGGTATTATTTCAATTAAATATGTTATCAATTAAACATTTTCAATTGAAAGCGATTTCAATTAAAATAATATCAATTGAAAGCAATTTCAATTAAAATAATATCAATTAATTATGTCATTTTTTCAACTAAAAATGATTCCAATTAAATATCATCATTCCAATTGGAAATGTTTATTATTGGTAAAATGTTAACTCAAATCACCTTTTTGAAATCAATCTAAAAATCAACAAAAAATTGTCAATTTCTGGTACCCTACGGCTCAAACAATATTCTCACTATTAGTCAGTTCCTGATTTTACGATAAAAGATCATATAACTCAGCGTGCTAATTTTTTAAAAATAGCGTAGACCCATATCTAAACTTGTAAAAACTTAAACTGGTGAAAATCTTGTAGAAAGCTTTTAAAACCTCATAAACCTTGAAAAAATCTGGTAAAAATCTGGTAAAATCCTGCAAACGCCATTCATCGTTCAGACAACGTTGAACCCTTATTCTAATCATGTCAGAACCGTTTCTAACTTGTCAAGCTATCACATGTCAAAGTCAAGTCGTTGATTATGCTGTTGGATGGGTGGGTAACGGAACTGATTAGAAGGAGACCAGCCCTACTTGAAATTTTAAACAAACTTCCAAAACGTGTATAACTCGGAAACTTTTTCTCCGGATTCTCTAAAGTGCCGTATGGTTAAGAGTCCACGTTTTTCAGCTCACAAATTAATACTTCGAGTTCATTGTAATTTGAAGCGCGACTCGCTAATGCCAAGACAAAAACAAAAACTTGGCTTTTAGTGAACCCTGAAAGACTGCATTTGTGATACTATAAGGCCCTATGAAGATCTTCACATAATGAAAAGAATCAAGTATAAAAGTAATTTGGGAGAGAGACTGTTGATTTTCACATGTCTGTTTTCAACTAAACCAACAGTTACAACCTGCATCAACAGACCAATCTTTCTGGATAGACGGAACAATAACTTCTTCCCAATGATTCATTCTACTGCTTAATTTGACACAGACGAGACAGCTTAATTTGTTATAGACGACAGCTTAATTTGGCATTGACGACAGCTTAATTCGCTATTCAAAGTTTGACATCTTGATGAGTTCACAGAGAGTTGAGTTGACAAACCTTAAAAGTTTCTGGTTTAGAGATGAACGTAAAAAAATTTCGAAAGGCATCAAAATTTTGTAAATCAAAATTAGGTTCAGTTGAATTTTGACCATTTATCTGGAGCTCGTGCTTCTTTGAACATGTCGTTTACATGTATCAAACCTTCTATTTCCCTGTAAATCCAGTCGATTAGATTCAGCTGACCAAAATAAGGAACTCTATTAGGGCAAGATCTAGAAAAATTAACAGTTTTTCTTTTGTAAAAAGTTTGTATTAATTTAGTTTCATGCAAAGATTAATTCATGCAAAGATCGTATAAAGACCAGTCTCTTTCCTCATTCCAAATTATTTCTTTACTGTCCTTAGACACTTTTGCTTAATACTACACAATGTCAGCCATCTCAAATTGGTTCAACACTTTGAAGGAAGAAACACATTTTCCATGGAATCACAAAAATGATCTTGTAATTACTGAAGAAAATGCTCTTACTGAGAAAGAGCGCGCGCTCGCTCGGAAAGTTGGGGCCAAAAAAGGTCTGTCAAAGTACTGGCCTGTCTTTACTGCTGGAGCTGGTCTGTTTTCAGATGGTTACGTTAATAACTCCATTGGCTCAGTCAATACCATCTTAACTATCTTGTACCCCAAGGAATACGCAAATTCCTCTGCTACCTCCAATGTCTCGTCTATTGCATTCGTTGGAACAGTTGTTGGTCAATTGTCTTTCGGATACGTTGCTGACTACTATTCCAGAAAGCTTGGTATGATTATTTCTACGGCTATCCTTATTCTATTTACTATTCTGGCCTCAGGTTCTTGGGGTGCTGGAGGCTCTATTTACGGTATGCTTGCAGCTTTGACTGCTTACAGATTTTTCATTGGTATCGGTATCGGTGGAGAGTATCCTGCTGGCTCTGTTGCTTGTGCTGAAGCTAGTATTCTGATGAGTAGAGGCAGTAGAAACAGATGGTTTGTGCTCTTTACAAATTTCATGATTGATTTTGGATTTGTGGTAGCTGCATTTGTCCCGCTAGTTCTACTGTGGATCTTTGGACACAATCATCTCACCGCTGTTTGGAGATTGACTCTGGGCTTGGGTGCTATTCCTCCATTATCTTTGCTGTACCTTCGTACCAAATTTGAAGAGAATGATCAATTCAAGGAGAATAACATGAAAAATGTTCGAATTCCATACTGGCTAGCACTTAAATATTACGGTCCTAGATTAGTGGTTGTCGCAGTCATTTGGTTTATTTATGACTGGTCTGCTTATGCATTTGGTATCTATTCGTCCCAGATTCTTTCAAAGGTCATTAAAAACGGCGATAACCTTCATGAAGTGTTTGGTTGGAACGTTGTTTTCAATTTATTTTATCTTCCTGGTTCATTTATTGGAGCATACGTTTCAGATTACCTTGGTCCTCGTCTCACTCTTGCGATTGGTGTTTCGCTACAGGGTATTATAGGGTTTATCATGGCCGGGCTATATGAACATTTGTCTGCTAATGTGGCAGGCTTTGTAGTTGTTTTTGGTATTTTCACCACGCTTGGAGAATTTGGTCCAGGAAACAACATTGGTGTTATTGCATCCAAAACATCTGCGAGTGCTATCCGTGGCCAATATTACGGTATTGCTGCAGCAGTTGGTAAGATTGGAGCATTCGTCGGCACTAAAACTTTCCCTTCCATCATTAAATCTTTAGGTGGCGCGGAAACAGTTAGAGGTAATCAAGGTCCTTTCTGGATTGCATCTTCCATGTGCATGTTTTCAGCTTTTTTGGCTCTTTTCTGTTTGCCTAGTTTAACTCAAGATGCTGTTACTGAGGAAGATTACAAGTTTAGAGAATATCTTGAGAGTAACGGTTTTGACACCAGTAAGATGGGTGATAAGGAAATTAGCGATGATTCCGAAATTGGAAGTGTTGAGCAAGTGAAGGAGCTTGGAAAGACTGGTTAAACACCACCATTTGTATAGAAGTAATAGTTTGTTTATGAATTTTAATATGATGAGTTTGATTAATATGTACTGATTTTAATTTTGATTTCATTGATGTATACTATTTGTGCTGGTTTGTATGGAGTTTTGTACTGAGTTTGATTTGAGCTTTTTTTTTTAAAATGCAGCAGCTTTGCTGGCCGCATACATTGGCATCTCTATAATCAAAATAGAAGTGACTCTTTAGGAATATTGACTGTATTAAAAGTACATCAAGTGTCTTTACGTTGAAATTCTACACAGGCTTAGCAGTTTCTGATGAGTACCGTTTAGCAATGGTAATTATGGATTAATGACTCTAAATCCTGAGTTAGAGTCCGGTTCCCCACTTACATCCTGATTAACACTTGACATTCGGGCCTAACATGACTTTTTCACCATCTTCTCGGTCGAGTTTAGCATCCCACTTTGTAGCTTGTTCAAGTAGTGCTTTCTCAATTCTATAGAGGTTTATGAATTCTCAGCACTATAGAAATTGATTCTCTACTATAGAGATTGATGTATTCCCAGTACTACAGAGATTGATGCTTTTTCAGTGCCATAGAGGGTTGATAAGTTACCAGTTTTCTACTTCTTATAGTGCGATCGGCAAGCTTAAAAGAGTTTCTAAGGTTTTTAGTGGCTAGTTTCTCTCAATGAATCAGTTGAAAGTTATAGTGGAAAACTTTAGAAGCGTTCATTGGTGCAAAAGAACTCGTAATATTAACTAGAAACATATAAATACTCTATTAATTCCTCAGTATCTTGACTTCTCATCATCCACCGTCTATCTCGACATTATAATCTTTACAACTGGTAATTATCTATCGTAGTTAACGTTGAACCATATCATCTAACCCTTAATCATATATTTTCATTCACAGTTCAAAGTATGATTTGATTATATCAATCAATAGTGGCTGTGAATGCTCTCTAGCTGGAGGAAATCATTATCAAAAGGTACTGCTCATTGCATGGCCGGTGCCAGTTCTATCCAGTCGCCCTGGACTGAACTGTGCTGAGATTATACGGTTGCACTTGATCTAGATAATACTAGCGAAAGAACATGCATACACTCTGTGTTTTCTGTTTACCTTTAAACTAACTCGTTTTTAGATGGTTCCTCCAACTGCCGCTGCTGTCGCTTCTTACCCTATTTCTATCTTTGATACCAAGAAGGTTGAAGCTGATGTTAAAACTGCTCCTACTGACAAGTGGACTAACTTCACTTTCAATCCCATTAGAGAATCTACTGTTTCTAGAGCCATGACCAGTCGTTACTTTGAGGATCTCAACAGATATGCTGAGTCTGATGTTGTAATTATTGGTGCTGGTTCTTGTGGTTTGTCTGCTGCTTACGTCTTGGCTAAGCAAAGACCCGATCTCAAGATTGCCATTATTGAAGCCGGTGTTTCCCCCGGTGGTGGTGCTTGGCTCGGTGGTCAATTGTTCAGTGCCATGGTTATGCGTAAACCCGCTGACAAGTTCCTTGAAGAAATTGAAGTTCCTTTTGAAGATGAAGGTGATTACGTTGTTGTCAAGCACGCTGCTCTGTTCACTTCTACCTTGCTCTCCAAGGTCCTTTTGTTCCCCAATGTCAAGCTCTTCAATGCTACTACTGTTGAAGACTTGATCACTAGAAAAGATGCTGCTACTGGTGAAATTCGTATTGCTGGTGTTGTTACTAACTGGACTCTCGTGTCCATGCACCACGATGACCAAAGTTGCATGGATCCCAACACTATTAACTGTCCCATTATCATTTCTACTACTGGTCACGATGGTCCTTTCGGTGCTTTCTGCGTCAAGCGTCTCGTTTCCATGGGTACTCTTGAAAAGCTCGGTGGTATGAGAGGTCTTGACATGAAGGCTGCTGAAGATGCTATTGTTAAGCGCACTAGAGAAGTTGTTCCTGGTCTCGTTGTTGGAGGTATGGAACTTTCTGAAATTGATGGTGCCAACCGTATGGGTCCCACTTTCGGTGCCATGGCTTTGTCTGGTGTCAAGGCTGCCGAATCTGTTTTGGAAGTCTTTGAGCTCAGAAAGAAGCAAAACGATGAAGAGTAAATTTCCAATTGACTTGAAAATGGTTTTTTACTTTATTTAGTATTATATTAGGAATATTATCATGAACATTTTAAATTTTTGAAAATCTTGAGTGTTTTGAATTGTAGGTCTTGTCATGAATACGGATAAATTTTTTGTAGTTTTTCCGAATGTTGAATTATTTGAGGTTTGTTCGGATCATTTTGTTTTCTACTAGAGAACTTTTGCAGCTATTTGAATGTAATAATTTTAAAATTGTTTTTCAATTTTCTATATTAGCAACAATTCTTGTAACAGAATTTGTTTAACTTTTAGAATTTGTCTATTTTCTAATAACAACTTTTGATTATCTTGTTTTTTGATTATCTTGATATAAAATTTGATTGTCTTGTTATAAAATTTGATTATCTTGTAATATGAGAGTCTTGTAACAGAATTTCATATCTTGTAACAGCATTTGTTTAAATTTATTTTTCTTAAATATATATGAAAAAGTAATGATTGATCGTTATATTTTACTCATAATTGACTATTCAGGAAATTTTACTTTCTTTGCCCATAAGCTTTGGTAGCATAATCACCATCAATAACAATGACATCCTCAGGCCTGTAGTCATTTCTACCTGAAAAGTAACTATCTAAAATATTCTTGACACCAGAAGCATATCTCTGTTGAGCATCTAAAGAAGTTCCAGAAATATGAGGAGTCATTGCGTTACCTGCACCATACTTGTTGCGCATTGATCTCCAACAGTGGTCTTTAGGAGCAGGCTGTGGGAACCAAACATCACCACCATATCCACGAAGTTGGCCGGATTCAAGAGCTTCGGCAACATCTTCAGCAACGCAGATAGCACCACGAGCAGTGTTAACTAACCAGGCACCGGGCTTCATTTTAGAAATGAGTTCTTTGTTGAACATACCACGAGTAGATTCGTGAAGTGGAGCATTAATTGTAACAATGTCAGATTGAGCCAACATCTCTTCCAAGTTTTCAACACGTCTGGCACCAATTTCTTTTTCAAGTTTAGGATCAAGAGGTTGGTAGTCGTAGTAAAGAAGCTCCTTGGGGTTGAAAGGAACAAGTCTTTGCAAAACACGGGTACCAATACGGCCTACACCTACAGTAGAAATGACTTTACCTTCAATATCGTAGGAATCTTTAGCAACACCAGCAACATCCCATTCATTGTTGATAATTTGTTCATGAGCAGGAACAAAGTTTCTAACTAGAACCAGCATGGTCATAACGACGTGTTCAGCAACAGACTGGACATTTGAACCAGTGACCTCCAAGACGCCGATTTTTCTTTCATTAGCAGCGTTAAGGTCAATGTGGTCTGAACCAACACCTGCGGTAACACACAACTTCAAGTTTTTGGCCTTTGCAATTCTTTCACGAGTAAGATATCCAGGATGGAAAGGAGTTGTAATGAGAATTTCAGCGTCAGCAATGTGCTTATCAAAGACAGAATCTTCACCTTCTTTTGAAGAAGTTGTGATCAATTCATGGCCTTGATCTTCAATCCATTTGCGGATTCCCAGTTCATTTTCAGTGCAGCCGAGAAGCTTGGGTTCGTCGTGAGCATGAGAACCTGCGTCGTAAAGAATAAGAAGAACTTTCATTTTGTATTTGGTTGAAGCGTAGAAGAGTAAGAAGATGATAATGAAGATTCAATTACCAGGAAATTGAACGGTTTAAATAGTTTTTTCTAATATTTAGTTCAACTATTGATATTAATTCTTGCTATGTTGCATTCTGACCAGGGAATACCAGCTAGCAGTTGATGTTTGTGTACCTTAATTCTTTTCCTTTTCCGAATAATGTCTGCGGCTCACCTAACTTTCCTGTTTGAGTAATTTTCCGCAACTACCCCACAGTTTTAGTTTAAGAGAGAAAGCCGCACTTGAGAACGGGAACAAATCTCCGGGAAGCGTGTTACCTTGATGGCAGACATTAGAGACACTGGTGGAGGTCTAGAGGCCATTTTGTGACGATAATTAAATACCCTCATTGTAGAATGCAGTATGAAATCACCAGTTTTTTCGTATTTCCAACGAGGGTCTGCTCAGATACTGGGGTTTTAGAGTATTAGTCCTTGAAGAAACAACTCATCTTGTATTCAGAGCCGCAAATTTCGGAAGTTGGATTCTTAATCATAATTGGGTATTGAATATCACTTTTAATTTGAAAACTTGAGATTTTATAATGAATACTGATTAGCTATTTTTAAAGACAAGTATTCGAAAAATCTGAGTTGTTGTGTCTACATTATCAGTTAATTGCTTAAAAAAATCATTTTAATCCAACATTGATGCTGTAAAATCTTCAATTAAATTGTACAAAAAGTTACATCTAAATTATCCTCAATTTTTGATTAGGTTCATTTTTATCAAATAATATATATTCATTTTTTAAATATTTATATTTCAGTTTTTAATTTACCAAGAACATTTTCATTCATTTTTTAGATATTTGTTTTTAATTTATCAAGAACAATTCAATTCAATTCATTACTTGAGAATAATATCAAGACTTTGTTATTCATTTTAAGTTATAAATCGTGTATATTTACATTTTCAAGTATTCATGTCGAGAGTTGGAGTCTCCAAAATTTTTAAACTTAAGTTAGAGGGGAACGTCGATATACTTCAATCGAAACTCATGTTTTTATTCCAAGGTTTCAATATTGTAAAATTATGACATGGCAATTGTAAAATTCTGGTTTAAAGTTAGTGATCTCTGCCAAAATTATATCAGAGTGATATTCCTTGAAACTTTACTTTCAATTCTTTCCAAAGCTAAATATCAAAAAGCTTTACAGATTGCAATGTAACAGCAAAAGAGTTGAAATTAAAAAGTTTGCACCCGGGATCGAACCGGGGACCTAAAGATTTGCAATCTTTCGCTCTACCACTGAGCTATACAAACTACGCTCCTAAACGTTAGAAACAAGAAAAATCTATAGCAAATCTCAAATTTTTAAGCTCTAAGTCCCAAGTCATAAAACCTTGAAAAGTCTGCAGGCAACTGTAGCCTTTCTCAAGGCTTGGGACTAAGGTCCCAAGTCACTGCTAAACGTTTAAGGGGGTTATCGCTCACCGTGGGTTTTCCATAATGGTTTTTAACATGGTACCTCTTGCTACAATGGGTAGCACAAGGCGGGACTCCAAAGCACTACCTCACCTTAAATTAAAGTGATTTGAACCACCCAGCGAAAGCTGTTGTATTGAGAAACAAATGGGAAATTCTTATAATTATAGAGGTTGTACTTTAATAGTACGACTTCGTCGTCCTATATAGTGAAATTTGTGATATAAAACGAAAAGTATTTGAAAAGTAATATTGAATCTTTCTATCTATCATAAATTATAAGTTATAAATTCTGTTGTGTTAAATTTTTGAACTAAACTCTACGCTCAAAAATATCATTTTAAAGATACATTCAACACGTTCGTGCCATGTATAATTGAAGGTGATATTGCGCGTGTACTTTTAGAAATAAACACACAATTAGTGAGCAAGTTTTCTTTGCAACTCCACTCTCTTGATTCTCAAGGTGAAAGCAGTTTTATTAAAAATCAGAAATTATCAAGAAACATTGCGCTAACAGTTATGTGAATTAGATACGTTATTAAATTATATTTATTGATGAAAATTGGATATTCTAAAAACTGCACACATTCGGAACTCTACTATTTTTTTTTGGCAAAAACTGGTAATGAAGCTTGTCAAGGTTATGTGTTAACAAATTAACGAATGGTTAGTCAACTACAAAATATTTCTTGTCACACAAACTTGTCACATATATACATTGTAGAAGTTTCTTGAATATGAACCTCCATATAATCTGATAATATGAATAGTTATTGTATTGGGTTGTAAATATAACCAAAATTAGTTCTAGTTTTTTTTTCATTTTGCTGTTTTGTAATTATTTTAATCAAAAAGAAAAGTCGAAAACAACTGATGAAAAGTTTGAGAGATAGATAGAGAACTGCAACTTTTTTAACTCAACAATCTGGAATAAGCTAACTTGAGTCAAATCTAGCGACTTAATTTTATCAATTTTGTCAACTTTATTACATAGACTGAGAAATTGCTGACTAGCATTTTGAGTCATTTACAACTTGATTCTTCCGTCCATCTGAAAATAGGGCTCGTCAAAATTTTTGAGCAAATCAATGTGACGACAAAAATTACTGATATGTGTTTCTCAATTTGATAATTTAATCAGTTCAAATCGATACTAGGAGTAGAGTTCAGTAAAACATGAATGTTTTTTTCATCAAGATAAAAAATATATGTATCGTTAAACCCAAAAATTACCTTTGTATATGCTGCTGCAGCATTCTCAAAAATTCTCAATTTGAAACTGGTGAAAGAAATTCAAAGTTTCAGCATCATGTATTAAGATATAATGAAATTAACAAAATCAAACTTAAAAATGGCATTTACTGTTAAAGCACTCATTGTCATTGTGAACAGCAACTCATCAAAACTATTTTTTCTACATTTTTAATGTCAATTCTC